>CM035808.1:2896689-3234189 GCA_020466095.1 Chlorops oryzae | reverse complement strand
TTCAATTGGCATCGGAGCGCCAATAAAATATGTGCGAGAGTCTTTTCTGTAGTGTGTGTGTGTGTGAGTGTGCATGAGTGTTTGTGCGTTTCTTCAATATTTCAATGTTCTCAAAGTTTTCCTCCCCAAAGCACGAACTCCCACTTGCTAATGAAAATTCAAGTGAAGACACGCGCTCACGCACACAAACAAAACGGAATCACTCAGACACATACACACACACACACACACACAGATCGGGCGCACACTCACCTGCATACGCAGACGCGTACACTTGAATATTCACATTCAATATTTTCTTTCGTATCAGTTTGTAAAAATCTATGAACGCAACACTCAATTCAATTAATTTTCACTTGATTCCTCCATTTACGAGCTCCCCATTTTGCTATTCGTCGTTATTGTTATTGTTGTTGCTGTTGCTGTGGTGGCTGCTGCTGCTGCTGCTGCTGTTCTGCGCGTTCGGTTCGTTGTTGCCAATGGATACATTTTTTCTAATTTTCCTCTCAAATTTTTACGATAAAATCATTTAATGAAAATTATATCTACTTTAAAAAGCATGAATTCTATCCGGGATTCGTGCGGTGGCAAGAGGTGTGCGGAATAGTGTTGTTTAAAAGCGTGATTGAATTCGTAAAAGGAAAGAATATAATAAACCTTATTGGGCTTGTATCATCCGAGTTCCCTCTTTTCTTAATCTTAATATTGAAATCTTTATAAATAAATGGCATTGGGAGCGAACTTGACGGTCCAAATTATTCAAATTTCCAGATCAGCTCTACCAATTTGGGAGGATTCTTTCCATTTTTAAGGATATTTTTAATTGTTGTATTAAAAAAAAAAGCGCTCTTTCATAGAGAAAATAGAAAAAAGGAGATCTTTAAGAGAAAAATATTGTCGAAAATAGGCGCACCACGCATTTGGGGGGCTTTGGAACCTGCATGATAAGAATGGATATGAGAAGTAGCTTCAGAAAACGTAAATAATCAAGGAAAAATCAGAGAGAGAGAGAAAACATCTGATGATCTCTTTACAGCTGTCTAACGAATATTCGTAAAATTGTGTGAGAGGGAGAGAGAAACTGAGAGGCAAAGAGACAGCGAGATAAAGAGACAGCGAAAAAGAGAGACTGCGAGATAGAGAAACACAAAAATAGAGAGACATGGGAGCAGGAGGAGAGAAACAGAAAGAGCTAGAGAAGACAGGAGAACGAGGAATGAAGAGACAGAGAGAGACAGAAGAGTATGAGGAGAGAGGCAGAGGAGAGACAAGAAGCTACAAAGAGCTAGAAGCAGATCGAATAGAGATAGCTATGGAAGTAGAAAAACAAGAGGAGGAGAGGCAGGAAAAGAGAGACAGATGAGAGCAGGAGAACAGAGGAGATGAGAAAGACAGAGATAAAGAGAAAGAGAATTGGTATTGAGAGAGGAGAGAGACAGAGAGACAGAGAGAGAGTACAGAGAAAAACAAGGAAGAGAGGGAAAAGATAGAAAAAAGAGACATGAGGAGGCAGGAGGAGAAGAGGACAAGGAGAAGGGACAGAGAGAGAAGGAGAGACGAATCAGGAGAGAAGACAGAGAGACGAGAAAGAGAGACAGACGAGAGACAGAGAAGAGGAAGAGAAGAGGAAGCAAAGATAGAGAGAAAAGAGAATGAAAAAGAGAGTAAAGAGACAAGAAAAACGATAGGGAAAAAGAGAAAAAGAAGAGGAGAATAGAAGAGAAAAGAAGAAGAGAAAGAGAAAGAAAAAGAGAAAAACAGAGGAGAAAAACAGAGAAATAAGCAGAAGAAGAAAAGAGAGGAGAGAGAAAGAGAGAGAAGAACAGAGAAGAGAGACAGAAAAGGACTGAGAAGAGAGAAAAGAGAGACGGAGAGAGCAAAAGAGTACAGGAGAGAAAAAGAGAGCGAGAGAAGAGAGCAGAGAGAGAAAGAGACAGAAGAGCAGAAAGAGAAAAGAGAGAAAAAAGACGAAGAGAAAGGTAAAAATAAAGAAGAAACAGAAAAAGAAAGGACAGAATAGAAATGAAAGAAAAAAGAGAAGAAAGAAGTGGAGAGAAAAAGAGACTAGAGAGAGAGACATGAGAGATGTCATATTGGACAGATCAGGCAAATGGCTAAAGAGAAGAGAAGGAAAGAAAGAGGCAGAGAGAGAGACAGATAGAGAGAGATAGAGAGAGACAGAGAGAAAGAGACAGAGAGAAAGAGACAGAGAGAAAGAGACAGAGAGAAAGAGACAGAGACAGATAGTGGCAGAGAGAGACTGAGAGAGAGAGAACTGAGAGATGTTCATATTGGAAGTATCCAGGGTATTGTCGCTTAAATAAGAAGCAGAAACGCAGTCAGAGGGAGAGTTTAATTGGCTCAAACCATCCCCCTCAAAATTTTTTGCAAGTGATGCCTATTAATTACTTTTTAAAAAATTTTTGAAACCCTCCCAAAAATATCCTGACTACGTGCCTGATAAGAATCGATTTGAAGTAAAAAAGATATAGAAGAATATAATTATAAACTCTTATTTGGAACATCATCGAGCGAATTATTTCTTTTTGTGTGTGTTTATTATTGCATCTTCAATGTTTGAAATAACAATAAGTTGAAAATCTTAGGACCAAGAAAATAATAAGAACAATAACTGAAAAAAAATGAAGCGAAATGACAGAAAATTATTTCGAGAAGGATTTATTGGCATTTATGTTAAAATCCAATATCTTTGTGTGTATCTTGTGATTCCTCACATTTCGGAATGAATTTATTTCTACTATAATATTTTTTACGCTCCTCGAAAATTGATAATTTGGACTTTAAGAAGCCAATCAGGTTGACATCCCTTCAAAACAGGAAATACTAGAACGCCTCTTCAAGGATGGTCTCAACGAAAATAAAAACATTAAAAATTTTAAATTTTTTTTTTCGAAAGATCTCAATTCCATTTCGTTTCTATCCACCTACCTTGGGAGAATAGGTTTCCAAAAACTTCCAAAACTCGTGCATCTCGCAACAAAAAAAATCGATAAAAACTTTTTAAATTGCCCCGAGCACGTGCTTATTAAGCACAAGAAGATGAAAAAAAAAAAAACAAAAATATATCACAAAATTGTGTGATTGCCGCTTCAATGTTCTTTTTTTTTCGTTTGCGAAATAAAATTAAAAATCACGAAAAAAGTTTTCACTCATGAAAAAGTTCAAAATTAAGTACCGACAACTCTCTTTCCACACACAGAGACAGAAACGTACAGACATACCAATAGGTTAGACACGTAGAGTCAGAGAGACAACCATCCAGACTGACGACAGACAGACAAACAGGTAAATAGAAATTTCATTGCTCGAATGTTCGCGCCGAGCACACAAGCGGGCGCAATCAAGAAGAAGAGAAATCCTTGGCTGACAGCGAATTTTATAATTCGAGGCACATTCCAATATTCCGACACATCCTGCCGCCGCTGCTGTGATTATGTTATATCAGCCATCGAGGGAGTTGCTCGGCTGGGGCAGGGGGGAGACTTTAGTCTTTTTAATGTTCTCGTTGACGCCTGAAATCTGTGTGCTCAACGATCTATATGAAAATCACAACAGATTGTTATAATTGAGTTTTCCCTGACCGCCTTCGTCTCCGCCTTCGTCGTCACCCGTCGTCCGTTGCCGAAAATCAACTCAAGAGGGCCAACATTGCTGACACAAAATATCACAGTTGCAGAGGAACATACATACACTTCTACATGTGTGTATGTAAGCTAGGTAGATACTACTCGGATTCGCGCCACTTGTACTGAAAATGAAGTGTGCTTTCCCCTCGGGGTGAGTGATTTTTAATTTAGTACAATCCTTCTCACCGCAGTGTTTGTCCTTTGGGAGTAACACCACCAATGAATACTACCGCAGGAACAACAACGACAACAACAATAATGATATAAATGACAAGTAGACGAGCGCAAAGGGCATACCTACTTGTACAAAATACTACGAAGGAGCCCAGTAGGAAATTTCCTACTAACCTGACATCAGATAAGATAGCTGCTCAATTGTCTTAAAGTCAAATTGTTCTACTACATTATCGCTCTTGTCAAAAAGAAAATTTTTTTTCGTAACACCACCGAGGTAATTCCCTACTGGGAAGCTTTACTAGTACGAGTATTTCTCGTTGCGCTGAAGGATGTCAAAAATTGAAAATGCTGTTCGTAAGGATATGAATGAAACTGAAGGGATTCTTATGTGTTGTAATGTAATGAGGGGAGTAGTCTGTATGACCCATGTAAGAATTGTTATACGGAGATTATCTCTTTTTATTGTTATTAATGTATAACAATTTATTAGTGCAATAAAGTAGGGGGAAAAAATTTCTCTCTTCACAAAAGCGCAGCGCATTCACGTGATTCGAATGATTAAAATGATGGATCTGGTCCTTGGCATCTGTCCATCCATGGAATGTGTTGATTTGGTGATTTTTTTTTTTAACTTATCTGTGATAATGAGGAACAACGGATTAAGTAGAAATTATAGTTTTTCTATATACAATAATTGCTGTCAAGAATTGTTTTGTTTTATTTTAAAAGGAACTCCTTTTCTTCCTTTGAATTTACTTTTCTTTATAAGAACGAATGAAAATTCTGGGCCTTATCACAATTTCTATGGCTTTCAAATGAGGTCAGTGGTATAAGAAATCATTTTGAAGTCTACTTAAATACTTAAATGATTTATTTCTGGTGATACAATTAGAAGATTGAGAGCTAAACACTCTTTCCTTGTAGATAACTTTAGTACACTGAGCGAACTTAACCATGATTTTTTTAAAAGGACGCATTGTTATTCACAGTCCATTTGATTTTCGAGCAGAACGAAAATTTCAAAAGAAAAATGATTGAGTCAACAAGATTTTTGATTGATTTGAAAGGAAATAAAATAAAAACAATTACGTTTCCCAATTTTCTACATGATCAGATGTTATATATTGTATAACCATTTTAAACAAATTTTAAATCTACCACTTTTTATAAAAATCTACCACTTTTTATAAAAATCTACCACTTTTTATAAAAATCTACCACTTCTTCTTTAAACATCTACCACCTTTAAAAATTTTCAAGTCCGAGCACTGGTGGTTGGTTCAACAATTTAAATTTAAATCCATTTTTGAAAATTATCATGTCAATTCAATCTGAAATATGTTTGATTCAAAAGGAAAATCTTTATTTTTTCCTACAAGAAAAATTGTTAAGCTAAAAATATTCCTTGTTGAAGCCGGTTTTCCTTTTTGATTTAACCAGTTTTCTGGTTGATTTTTTTTTCTGTGTAGTTAATTACTTTGGTTACGACATTGCAATGCTTTGACCCAAGCCCGCAACCAGGTTATTTTTTGAGACAGGGTTCTACAAAAGGAATAAAGTTATTAGTAATGGTCGGGTAAAAATCCCTAGGTTAGGTTAGTGTAGCTGCCACCATGAAGGGTAACACACATTCGGCCTTACATCGGCCGGTTGTGATACCACAAGGGAAATTTAGGCAACACAAATATCCACGACAGATCTGGGAGTCGAACCCGGAGCCTCTTGCATTGTCCGTTAGACATCTCAATTAACTACGCCATGGAGGCCTTCAAAAACGGCCTAAAATTGACAGCAAGAAAAAATGGATTAAAAAGGAAAAAAAGGCCATTAAAATATCAATTTTATTGAATCGGAAAAATATTCTCAAAATCTTTCATTTAAAATAATATTTTTTGATTGAATTTTTAATTGATTAAAAAAAAGAAACATCTTAATATGAGAGATTTTTAATGAGTTTTAAATCAAAAATCAAAGACTTCAAGGACATTTTTTAGGGGAATGAATTGGAAACCTTATCAGCATTATTCCATTTTTTTAAAATGGATTTTTCGTCGTTTTTAGGGAATTTTTGCCCTAAAACCCTTCTGTCTTCGTGCCCGGTTCGACCTGTCCTATTTAGTAATGATAATTTTATTAATTCATAATGAATAAAATTACTTTTTTGGGTCCCAAAAACTGCCAAATAATCGTAGAATAATCGCGATTATTTCGGACTATAAAAAATCAAATTGAAATCATGTTTAAATTAATTCAAAATGAAACTAAAAACTATCAAAAAATAATCCTAGTTGATTTTAATTTATTTTTAATTGTTTTTGATTTAAAGTTTTAGACTTATAAGATTATAATCAATAAAATAAATTAAAAAATTTGAATTAAATTAATTGATAATTCTTTTTAATAATTTAGATTTTTTTATTCATCTGAAATAATCCCGATTATATTGAGATTTTTTGGCAACTCTGATGACTACCCTGCAGGAAGCCTATCGCCATATGACCCCATGTCTATAATAACTTCAATATAGACAAGAGAACTAGTTCCAACGTCAACAGTATTTATAGGCGGTGTCATTAGAGAAACTGAACTGTCAAGAGGTATAGTTAATCTCTATTGACCATGTCAACAACATGTCTCCTTAGAAAGCGAAAGAGTACTCCTTATTGTCTACATAATAGTACCGACATGAATAGTTCGTGAATAGTTTTTCGGTCTACTGTTGACATTCAATGACAACTCAATGTTAAATGTCAATAACGCAAAGCATTGCGACGGGTACAACTGGTCAGTAGTACTGTTGACGCAGTCAATAGAGAAAGAGTATAGATTCACTATTGATATTTCCAGCAGGGTAATAATCGAAAACGTTCAAAGAAAATCAAATAGAAATAAGGATTATAATATTTATTGATCTTAATTGGGATTTAACAGGTCTGAATTCAATACTCCTAATGTCAAATTCTCATAAACTCCTTCCTCCTCTCCTACTCGCTTCCAAATAAAAGTTTTCGCATCATTTTCAAATCCCTTTCATCCCCTTGCTGCCTCGAAATATTTTACAATTTAACAGCATAAATTTTTAAAACCTTTGCCTGCTCTCCTCTTATAATTTTTTTTGCTCTTTAATTTTTAATGATTTCTCAGCTTTGAATAATCATTTCTATTCGCTTGCAGAGGATATTCGAGGATAAATCAAAAAGCTCGATTTGAAAGCGTCGCAGAAAAAATAAAAAGACATTCAGAAGCGGAATGGCAGCGAATTCATGACGTGTCCATTTTGCATGCGATAGCCATTTGATAACGAGCGAACGTATTTATATGATTGCACCATTACGGCAAGAAGATTCCGATGCTCACCGCTCATGTCCTTTCGAACAAATGGTGCCCATTTTGAAATCGCATGCAATCTTCGATTGGAATGGAATCGAATGGACAGAAATATGAGCAACGAACCGATTGGCTTATTGCCTGTCAGAATTTTTGGCTATTACGCGTTATGACATGTGCAGTTGCCATTTTCGAAATTCCGATTTTCGATTTCCGATTTCGCATCCGCTGCTCTCCTTTCCGACGCCGAACACTGACGGATGGTCAATAAATTTTTTCGCCCATAAAAATTGCATGCTTCAAAACGAATTGGGAATGCGATTTATGAGCGCATATGCTTCACAAATGTGGGAAGGCACACAATGGTGAGTGCATACTATATACATATAAATATATATACATATATATACATATGAACATACATAAAAAGTAATTTTGGTCAGTGGATTGCGAATGCATTGCGTAAGAAAATTCCGACTGTAAGAATATCCTTTGAAGCGTTGTGTCCATTTTTCTCTATATTTCGTCGAAAGGAGTCAAAGATTGAAATTAATTTTCCTCTCAAATTAATACTCATTTCCTTATTTCTTTGATCGGCAAGAAGAGGGGAAAAAAATAATTTCAAAGACCCCAATGAACTCCATTTCCTGATCCATCATCATACACCGACCGCAACCGAATGCCAATCATTTTTCGTATAACGATTCAATTTTTCCATAAATCGATTCTCGAAATTATCTTATTAGAGGAAAAATTTTGTTTTTGTTTGTGGAAAAGTCGATTCGGTTCACAGGGAAATCTATGTTATTTCATTTCTTCCTCGATTTATCGGTCCCCGGGGAGCCTACGTCGTCGTCATCGTCGTCGTCGCCAAGACAAAATTCCGATTCCGATTCCGATTCATTGGAACAAGTCAAAGGCGCGCTCCCTTATCGTTTCGATGTCATGTGTGAATCAATGCATTCATGAGATTCTCTCTCATTCAAGACGTTTTGTCGCTCATTATTTTTAACAATTACAGCAGAACTAATTGGATTAATTGGAATATAATTTATGGCAATATGCTCCATGCTCGATGGAGCACAGTGGTCATACTTTATATATGTACAACCGGGGGGACTTCAGATGAAATGTGTCTTGGGATTGGGAGCAAGTGAACGTTATCTCGAGAAAGGCTTATCGTCTCCGGGCATAGAATGTTTGGACTCAGTATTTATGGGTTTTTTTTTTATGAGGAGTTAGCAGTGATTATCGCCCAAGTTTTATGAGTTTCAAATTATTATGACATTTTAAAGTGGGGAGTTTTTTTTGTTCTCTTTTTTTTTTTGTTTTTACTTAACGAAATGGATGCTCATGTGAAGAGCGATTGTTACGTTTCAGAGATTTTGGAATTTAAAGAATAACTACTTAATAAGGAACCTATTATTTTATTCTAGTTATTTTTACCTTTAATAGATATGAAGATATACAAACGTTAAGGGGGTCTTCTCATTGAAAACCCGTTTTTTGGACCCTTTTTAAAAAAATTCTTATTTGAAAACGCAAAGAATAATTGAATAATTTTTATTTATTGTATTACAAAAGGTTCAAAGTAAATAAAAAAAATTTTTTTTGCCTCGATACGTGGGCTGTTCAAAAATTAATGAGACTTCAAAGTTGGTGGTGAAAAAAAAAGGTGCCGTCACGGCGGCCACGATTCCGGGTCTCCGGAGGGTCCGAAATGGAAAAAAAACGGGGTTATAATCAGTATAGATGTAATTCTCGGGTGAACCTCAAGCTTAATTTTGTGATTTTTTTTTTGACAAAATGGCGGCCATTCAAAAAAAATTTCAATTTCGGGCTTTTTTTGTAGTTTAGTGTAAAAAAAAATATAGTAAAAAATTTTTAAAATTATGGTCGAGGTTCACCCGAGAATGGTGACAATTCTGCGTCGATTCCACTTTGTTTCATGAAAATCGGTTCAGTTGAACTGGAGATATCATGGCCGCCAGTTCGAAAAACGTGGTTTCGAGATAAACGCGTTTAAAGTTTGAAGCAACGCAAAAATTACTCGTTTTAGCGCAGATCTTGCTCGACAAAGAAGGCTATATCCTCTAAACTATTTCGAATTTCAAAAAATCCTTTTAGGGGCATATTCACAACTACCCAAGCTATAAATAAATGCAAAAAAAAAAAAAAAAGTCGAAAAAAAAAGTTGCTCAGTGAGAAGACCCCCTTAAGGGTTTATCCTGTTGACCTCTGTGCCGTAGTTGGCTGAGATGCCAATTTACAAACCGAGAGGCCCTGGATGCGACTCCCAGCTGAGGTCGTGGATGTTTGTGTTTCTGTTTAACTTTGTTTCCCCAAAGTGTGTCAGCCAAACTAACCTAACCTAAGGATTTTTACTACATTCAAATTCCGCTGTTATAGCCCTCGAAAATTTATCGACTTTTGGTTGTAGTTCGAGAATCTCAATCGATTCATTTTCTAAGTAATATCTTCGTTTTTGAGAGAAAAAATGTATCAGAGAAATAAGGAAGGAATTTTAGGTACAACATGATTTCTTGCCAAATCCAGGCAGGGGCGGACTGGGCCTACGGGCAACCGGGCAAATGCCCGGTGGGCCCCCAGCGTGCTGTGATTTTAAGCTGTTAGGTTTTCTTTTTTTCTTAGGTAACAGGGCCATATTTTTCAAATACCCGGTGGGCCCTTTGACCCCTAGTCAAAGCCCCTGAATCTAGGACTGAATCTAGGACTCAGTTTTTCCCAATTTATAACAATAGGCGCGGATGTTTTGGGTGAGTGGGAGATTTGAACGTCATGCCTTAATAGGCCTAATATACTATACTATACACTGAACGAAAAGTATGCCCCTAAAATGAGTAAAAAATTCCTCAATTTAAGTAAATGCATTTTCCGCAAATCTGGTTAAATTTTCCTTCAAACAGAGAAATTTTCCCCAGTTGTAGTAAAACCGTACTTATTTCAAGTTAGCTCGAAATTAGGACGGACTCAAAACAAGTTCAACTTTTTCCTTGGATTGAGTATGTTAAAATACATGAAATTGAGGGCAGTTTCTTTTGATATGGATGAAAAACGTTTTTATTTGTAAGAAATAATGCTTTTGTAGAGGTTAATTTTAACTTCGATTCAGTACAGTATTTTCCTGAAAATGAAAACGAATTTACCCATATAAATGAAAATTTTACTTTATTTCAGGTATCGTTTTCAAATGGAGTAAAAACGTCTTCCAATCGAAAACGAATTTACCTAAATCAAGTAAAATTTTCTTCCATGTGAAAAGAAATTTCCTAAAAATAAGTAAAATTTCTTTAAAATGAATAAGACGTTCCCAAAAATGAGTAAACATTTCCTAAAACTAAGTAAAAATTTCCTCAAAATGAGTAACCATTTCCTCAAAATGAATAAAGAGTTTCTAAAAAAGAATAACAATTTCCTCAAAATGAGGAAAAATTTCCTAAAAATAAGTAAACATTTCCTAAAAATGATGAAACATTTCCTCAAAACAAGGAAGCATTTCCTCAAAATGATGAAACATTTCCTCACAACGGGGAAACATTTCCTAAAACTAAGGTAACATTTCTTCAAAATGAGTAGAGTACCAATTTCCTCAAAATAAGTAAACATATCCTCAAAGTGAATAAAAATTTATTCAAAATAAGCAAACATTTCCTAAAAATAAGAATAATTTTCCTGAAAATAATTTAAGGAGCATAATTTTTAAGCGTGGGCATCAGTATTCAGTTTAATTCAGTTGCGTAGTTGCTGTCGAAAGGAATGGTGGCGCGTCTGATCGGTTCGAACATTTAGCTTCGGCGTGTTTTTTGTTGTATATTTTATGCAGTTTTACGCAAAACATTTCGGAAACGAGTAATTGCAATATTAACGTATTTGAAAACAGCGCGATGCGCGAAGCCATTGTATTAACGGAGGAGGATCAGCAATTCTTAGTGCTTCTGCGTAAATTAAAAGGAGACATTTTCTTCAACATTCTGAATCATTCTGTATCAAGGGAAATTTTGGTTTTGTTTTTGCACCACTGGTTTAAAAGGTACCGTTATGGAGTTATGGAGTTTTGTATCTAATTTGAGATATTTTAAAAAGATTAAAAAATTTTCGAATTAATTTCCGTTTTCTATGGAAAATGCATCATCATTTAAGTGTTACAACTCAATAACGGTACCAGTGGTGCAACAACAAAAAAAACTTCCCTTGATATAAGCTATCGCATGTTAAAATTATGCGTAAAGTTTCCCGGGCACCCTGTATATATCTTATAACTAAGAATCCACAAATGTAAAAAAAATGATTTATAATACAATAAAGAACAATTTTCTTCATGAAAGATAAGAAATATATCACAAAATTGTTATTCATTTTTAGGAAATTTGTATTCATTTTGAGGAAAATTTTACCCATTTTTAGGAAATTTGTGTTCATCTTGAGGACAATTTTACTCGATTTGAGGAAAATTTTATTCCTTTTGAGGAAAATTTTACTTATTTTTAGGAAATGTTTACTCATTTTCAGGAAAATTTTACTTGTTTTGTGGAAATGTTTCATAATTTTTAGGAAAATTTTACTTATTTTGAGGAAATTCTTACTCATTTTAAGGAAATTTGTACTCATTTTTAGGAAAGTTTTTACTCATTTTTAAGAAAATTTTACTAAGTTTTAGGAAATGTTTACTCATTTTTTGGAAATTCTTACTCATTTTGAAATAATTTGTACACAATTTTAGGAAATTTTTATTCATTTTGAAGAAATTTTAACTCGTTTTGAAGAAATAATCGATAACTACTTATTCCATTTGAGGAAATATGGACTTATTTCAATTCCAAATGAATTCAGATGAAAGAAATTTTTTTCCTCTATTTAAGGAAAAACTTGGTTTCAATTTGAGTATGCTTTTCTATGGCGCCATATCATGATCAATTTCCTATAAATTGAGTTCATTTTACCATGGTTTCAGGTAAACTTTTTTTTGGGTGTACTAACATGCTCCGGTATCTATTTTTGGGCAATCGCACCCAAAACGGCTTCACATGGCGGCGACGCCGTCAAAATTTGAAAACTTTGAACGCTATCCGGGAATACTTGGACAAGATGTCTCATAGCTGGTAGTCTAAGAGCCAGCTTATGGTATAGTAGCAAAGTCCTTATTAACGCTATGTATACTATTTCACCTGCCGTAGGTGAAATGGGGATTACATATTCTTATGAAGGAACTTTGGGCGTGAAGTTACCAAACCAAGCTAAAAACCAAACCAAAATTGACTCCGAAAACGTGATAGCAGAATGGGTGTCTTTTTGAGAACTTAAAATAAAATTTTTTTTTATGGAAAAACTCAATGGCAGACACTTCTTGAGGTTCCTACTATAATTTATAAGGGTTGAAATCTGTGAAAATTTTATACAACAGCTTGAAAGCTGATTGCTTATTTTGAGAATGATAAGCGGATTTAACCAGTTTCGAGTAAGTCCTTGATTGGACTTTTCTCTTGTTCTTGATAAGTTCTTTTTTACTAATAGGGGTATTCACAAAGGCGTGTTAAAAACGTTGGAAAGTCGGAAAATCGGACTTCTTGCGACTTCTTAAAAAATTTTTAAACTTTTTTTGCATCTTGCACAACTTTTTAAGCAGTTAAAGATTTCCGATTTTCCGAATTTAATATTTTCCGACGCCATTGTGAATACCCCTAATGTAATTATTAAGAAGTTTTTTATTAGACACTGAGCTGTACGTCACAAATTAATGAATTGGGTGGTGTTTTTTTGCACTAGATATGTATGTTTATTCCAATCCAATTCATATTATCTTACCTATATCGAAATTCGATCTCCAGCTTAGTTTAGGGTCGAGAGATACGAGAGTTTATATTAGTTTTTCAGTAATTAATTTCTAATGGAAAGCTTAGTACAGTCAGAGATCTCCATTTGAATAAAAATATAAATTATTTATATTATGGAAACCAAATTTAATTGCATAAAGCAAAGTAAATAAAGCACTTTGTCCTTGTTTCGATTTGGTAAATACGAAACGTAATTTTTATACCCGACACCTCTATGTCGAGGGTATATTGCGTTTGTGTGGTTGTGTGTAACACCCAGAACCAGTCGAGATAGACCATAGAATATGTATTTAGAAATGATCAGCGTCATTAGGAGATTCGATTTAGACATTTCCGTCTGTCTGTATGTCTGTATACAGTTTTCTTATCGAAGGAGTTGAGCTATCTTGACGAAATTTGGTATGCGTGCTCACGGGGACATTAGTAAGAAAAATTTCGAGAATGGACCCGATCGGACCATTTTTAGGGGTACCTCCAGTACTAGGGTCTGTTACGAAAATCACAAAAACTGCTCTAAAACCAGAGTTTTTCAAGATATTTTGATGAAATTTGGTATTTGAACATGTTTAAAGGCATGTTATATGATTTCCAAAAATTTGAAGTGGGCGTGGCAGAAGGGCGTTTTTCGAAAATTGCCTCCGACACCCGAAATTCAAATGGGAATTGAACGAAAGTTGGCACTTATGCTTCCTTTGTAGCCATAAACATCCTCCCAAAAAATTTCCTAGATCGGTCCATTATTAAGGGTACCTCCAGTACTAGGGTCTGTCACAAAAATCTCAAAACTGCCCCAAAATCGGATTTTTTTGAGATATTCCATTGAAACTTAGAATTTGAGCGTATATCTAAGCCTCCGATTAGAATTCCAAAAAAAAATGGAAAAGTGGGCGTGGCAAAAGGGGCGGTTTTCATAAAGAAATTTAACAAAAGTCGGCATATGGGGCCCCTTATGGCCTTAAACACCTCTTGATATTAAAAATTATTGTGTGTCTGTGTCGGGTATTCTATTGTCAGGCTCGCCTGACTATAACACCCTTACTTGTTTCTAATATTATTTTTTATTTTTCATATATTTTCATAAATAATTTCCATGCGCAAAAATCCACTTTCATATGGCTTTCAAAATTTTTGATTGCATTCTTTTATCTGTGATCTGAAATTTTGTAATTAAAATTTCGTTATTATTTCGGGCATTTTTAATTAAGTCGTCATATTTATTAGTTGAACCTTCAAAATGAAATTTCTCTTCTTCTTCTTCTTTTCGTGATTATATTTTTCATTAATTTTCCCTATTTTCTGGGCTTTATTAAAAACTCATAATGTGTCCATTTAGCTATTATTGATGATATCAATAACATCGACCAATGCTCGTATCTTTTGGCCTTTCAAAGCTCACTATGTAGAAAAAAAACACACCGATCATGTGTTTCTGTGTGTGCCTGTCCGTCGGTTAGTAATTTATGAAATTTGATTTTATTTATTTACGCCTGAATTGTTTGCGCCTAAGCGTGTCTGGTAATTTGTTTTTAATTCGCTGCGATTTCACGATAATACGACGACTGCACAGTGGGCCTGTGTCCGCCTCATAACAATCGACATTAAAATTAATACCTGCAATGACATTTAAGCGATTGATTTGTCAATTTTGTTGACTATCGTTGACAGGGAAAATGCCGTGAGTGGAACTTAATAACTTCATTTTGTAGCGACACCTCAAATTATTTATCCACTACCAAAATGTGGCGTGCGGAAAATTTGAATAGATTTTTTTCGAATAATCGCGTTTCCATTGGCTTTCCGAAAAAATAAAATACAACCACGACTAATGTACGAACGAATTGAAAGCACGTGATGTTTCTGGGAGGTTCTCAAAAGAGTAAAAGATATTTCCACCTTTTTCTCTGGCATTGGGCTTTATAAATCTTCAAATCTTCTTCTTCTTCTTCTTCTTGCGTGTTTAACTATCCCGGTCTAACCCGGGGTCCGCAAAACGCGACCAGTTTCTCCATTTTGTTCTGTCGGTTGCATCATCCGAGGTAAGTCCTACAGCCTCTAGGTCCGATTTTCTTGTGTCCATCCAGCGCTGTTTCGGACGCCCCCGTTTTCTGCAACCTTGGATTTCCAGTGCGTAGCCTTTCTTTGCCAAAGTCTCCTCATTTGCTCTCAGGACGTGTCCATACCAGCGTATCCTTGCTTCTCGCATTTTCCCAATAATTAGCGCAACTCCATAGCGTCTACGGATGTCTACGTTTGGAACATGATCAAGACTAGTGAGTCCGGATATCCAGCGAAGCATCTTTGTTTCCATAACACTAACCTTTATTTCTGCTACTTTCGTTGCTGGTAGACATTCGTTTATAAATCTTCAAATATAGTCCAAAATTCCTACTATCATCATGTCCTTTAAGTAGGTAGATTTTTATTTCATTGTCGTCCAAATAATCTGTCCATTATCCAGGAGATATTTTGGGCTTGCTTAAGATGGGCGACCTTCATCAAACCATTTTGCGGCGGTATACAGATAACTCTTCTGCACAGGGTGTAATTTTCTCATACTATAGGATCTGGTTTAGAATTTTCTTAACCAATTTTCCAAAGAAACTATCGATAATTGGTGGAAGTATTTAACTTTTTTTACTTGTCCTGAGTATGTATCTCTTCTTCCTGGTAAAAAAAAAGAGAGGCACTTTAATTCGATAGGATATTTTAGCGTACATTCAGAACCAGATGAGATTTCTAACCGAAGAAGTTGTACTATAGTGATGAAAATCGGTATGCGAATAAACCGAGATATGAGTAAGAAAAATTTCAAAAATGGGCCAGATCGGACCAGTACTGAAGTCTGCTAAAAAGCTTTTAACAAACTGCTCTAAAAATATTGTTGATCAAATTTGAAAATTTCGCTGATTTTAAGTTTTTTAATTGAAAGTCCGAAAATTTGGAAAAGTGGGCATGAAAAAAGGGCGGTTTTCAAAAATTGTCTCTACGCTCACAGCTAAAATTGAAATGGAAATTCAGAAGCGGATAGCATACGAGATTCTTTGATGGTCCAAAGGGCCCGATCTAGTCTAGCATATTCGCTGCCCCTATGATGACACTGACGGGGTACTTGACCATCCCCTAAGAATTTCCAACCCGCTTTCGAATAGTTTTAACTTTATGTGGTACATAACAAATATGTACCATCCGGGTCGAAAGGGCTATTTCGGAGCCTGGATGGTCCAGAAAATCCCATTAAATTTTGTCTTAGTGACCGTGGTCTTCTGGCCTGCTAAAAAAAAAGTTTTTCAAACAAATCGACCTACTTATTTAGGTGTGCCAGGTACAATATTGTGACCATATTTCCAGATAATAAACAGCCTAGAGTACTAGACCTTCCTCGGGACCTCTACATTTGAAAGCTGGAACTGCGCGACCTCTCAAAGTTGGACTAATCAAAGACGTATAACTCTTAAAGTGTCATTTATATAAAAAGTGGTAGATTTTCCCTGAATAATAAAATTGGTAGTTCCAACCCACATTTTATATTAAAACCCGTTAAAACCTGAAGGAAGTAAGAAGAGAAATCGTGTGAAATTACTCAAGTTTTTTACTGAGTTAAGAATAGATATTTAATAAGATAATCATGCCCATTTCCTCAATTGAAAAAAAAAAAATTGAGGTTGAATCGATGATCAAACTACGCAATAGGCCTGCTTCTGTCAATTATTGGCACGTGGAAATATAATACAACCAGTGATCGGACTTGAAAATTTTTAAAGGTGGTAGATTTTTAAAGAAAAAGTGGTAGATTTTTATAAAAGTGACATCTTTTATAAAAAGTGGTAGTTCAAAATTGTTTAAAATCTATACAATATAGACATCTGATCATGCTAGCAACTTCGAGAAACTTACAAGTTTTAGCGTATTGTGGCATGATTATGGAAAAAATTGTCATACTGTGGTGATTACCACTGTCGTTAAGTCCGAATACTGCCATTGTGGTGACAACCATCGTAATAGACAAGTAGTGAAGCTGTACCACGTACATAGCTTTTTGGCAATAAGTACATAACATTGACTACATTTTTTATGCTCTTAATTATTCGAAATGATCATTAAATAAATAAAACAAATGCATAAATAATTTAATAAAAAAGGTGGTAGATTTGGACCTAGCGTGGTAGAAGTGGTAGAAAACGAAAAAAGTGGTAGAAGTCCGAGCACTGAATACAACAGAAGAAAGGCTGTCTATGGAAGAGCCTAAAAGCAGGCAGAAGTAAAAAACTGTGCTTATGAAATTGAAATGATCGGACTTTGGAAACTGTCAAAAGTGGCCTCCACAAAAGTACTTATATTTTTGAAAGACGATCTTTGAGGCAGGGTAATCTTTTTTCTGCAAAGAATCGTAAAGGCTTTTAATGAATTTCTGATGTCCTTGTCGATGCCAATAAAAAATGACATTGACACAGCTGTCAAAAAGTGACATCTCAAACAACATAAGTTTTTTTTCTCTCCTTGCATTGTATATTTTTCAGACCAAAATATGTAAGAATAACCAAAATAATTCGACAAAAAGTGTCCAAATTATCGAGAGCTTCTTTTACTTGACAACTTTTTCCACCTTTTGTTATTCCTTATTTTTCTCCCATAAACCCGACACGATCCCCAATGTCAACTTGAAGGACCAAGTTGCGCCTAAGCACAAGAAAGGAAGAAAAAAGTAAAATATATACATATAAAATATAAGAATAAAAAAAAAAAACAAAATACACGAGCAAAAAGAGCGCAAAGAAATCAAATCAAAGTTCGCAGTCCCTGACGATAAAAATGTAATTTTCCAAATGTGTGGATATAAAAAGTTTGAACCCTTTTTTCCGAGCAAACGATTTTCCTTTTGCATATGGATTTGTGTGGCGCTTGCTTTCCTTTTCATTTCACACTTTTCGTGTGCGGAATCATAAAATACGAATTTAAGCAGCAGAAACGAACACCTTCGAGAGGAATAACAATAATCAGAAGTCAAATTGACTTCTAAAAGCGCAAAATAAGCGAAAAATTTGCATTTCAATAAAACATTAACACAAAAAAAAAAAAAAGAAAGAAAAGGAAGAGAAAAACAAAATGGGAAAAGCGGCCCAAAATTCGATTCGGCGAACACTTTACGAGCAAATCGGGACAAATGGAAGGAAAAAAATCATTTGAATTTGATTTGTCAGCATTTCGTTTTATTCCCATTTATGTGGCATGCGAATTTCCGAGGTGAAAATATGTGACCTAAACGAATGAAATAAAAAGGCTTATAAAAGTAAAAAATCGAATAAGTTTGGAAAGCGTTATAAAAAAGTTAAATTTATTTCGAAATCGTTTAAGGTCCCTTAATCGATTCATTCGATTTTCGTACGATCTAAAGGTACACTGAGCGAAATTAACCATGATTTTTTTAAAAGGGCGCATTGTTATTCACAGTTCATTTTGATTTTCGAGCAGAACAAAAATTTCAAAAGAAAAATGGTTTGTTGACTCAACATTTTTGGTTGATTTAAAGGAAAAATGTTTAATTACATTTCTTTTCGTTGTGTATAATTCTCATTTGGTTTATAAAATAGGACATATAAGATATTCATTCATCTTAGAACTTTTTAAACATTGCGTAGGCAGTCACGACAAAGGAAGAGGTCCATCCAATGGCTATTTTTGGGGTTCTGTTCAGTAGAGGGCTCTGTGGCCATTTTCTTTGAACGTTATTTAAATTTGTTTTGACATTTCTTCTTGTATAGGTATTTCTTTTTTTTGAATTTTTTTTATTTTAAAAATTATCTTGTCATTTCAATTATATCCGTGGTTGGTTCAACAATTTAAATTTAAATCCATTTTTGAAAATTATCATTTCAATTCAACCTAAAATATGGTTGATTCAAAAGGAAAATCGTTATTTTTCTCAACAAGAAAAATTATTACATTAAAAATATTCCATGTTGAAGCCGTTTTGTATGTTTTTCCTTTTGATTTAACCAGTTTTCTGGTTGATTTTTTTCTCTGTGTAGGGTATTTCATTGCAGCTGTTTCAAGAAAAAATGTAGGCCCTGATTTAGGGGGTGGCGAGACGGGAAAATGCCTATAGCGGCACTATGAAGGACGGACATTGATATGCGAACACATTACCCTCGTAAGAACGGTGAATATATTTTATCCCACAGCGGCAAAAAAGCTGGACTAGGCCTTCAAGACATCAGTTAACGAGACCATTGGAACCAAATAGTAAATGTAGAGCAATGAATCTACTGTGATCAGGCCCAAAAAAATAAATTTCGGACATTTTTTCTTCGAAACCTCTTTAAATACTATGGCAAATATCAATCAAAATGATGGTCCCCAGCCACATAGGCACTGAAGAAATCCCAGCCCCTTTAAAGATAATATAACTAATTTTGAACCTAGCCGATTTTTCGACGGGTAAATTCAACAAAATCCATCTCTTCTCCTGTACATGATATCATGGTGTGCGAGATGTCAAATATATTATAACTGTTTTTGTTGGACCGATCACACCAAGCGCACACCTGGATTGAAATTCACACTTTTTCAACCATTTTCAACTAGAAAATAATTACAATCGAGTCTAGATTGTGTGAACTCCGGATATAATGAACACCGTGGTGAAAAGAAGATCGTAAAAATGAAAAGTCCATATTGAATTTAAAAAAAAAAAACTCAGCTTCTTGGCAAAACAATTGTTGGGGTGAACGTTGCATGTAAATTTTGGAGAAATCCCAAAAATACAACCAAGGAAGTATTCACCCAACTGCTCTGAAGGAAATCCTTCGGAAGTGTGTAGGGGGGGGAGGGGGGGGGGGGTGCGGCTGAAGGAAGTTTAGAGAGTTATGCACCAAAAACCAAAAAAATCCGAAAAATTCATGGCGTCCGATTTGGATGAAAATTTATATATATGTAGAATGAGTGAAAAGTTCTAAGAATCTTAGCACTAAAATTTTTTCAAAAAACTGATTACAACTAGACTAGTTAGGGTCTAGTTCCAAACTGGTCCAAAAATGACCAGTTTTTTGAAAAAATTTTACTGCTAAAATTTTTAGAATATTTCACTCATTCTATATATAAATTTTTTCAAACAACCGATTACAACTTATCCTTTTTGGACCAGTTTGGAACTAGACCCAAACTAGACTAGTTGTAATCAGTTTTTTGAAAAAAATTTTGTACTAAAATATTTAGAATTTTTCACTCATTCTATATACAAATTTTCATCCAAATCGGACGCCATGAATTTTTCGGATTTTTTTGGTTTTTGGTCCATAACTCTCTGAACTCTCTAGTTTCCAACTCAACTGATGAGACGAAAAAATTGTGAACTTTATTCGATTGAATTCAAATATTTCCAGAACCCCCACCGAGGTTTTCGGGTCAAAATTTCCAAGTCTTCTTCATATTCTATACATTCATTGAAAAAGAAGAAATTCTGAAAGTAATATACTTATAACTGTTTCGATTTTAAAATCGCTTTCGAGCCTGCGAACCGGCATTAAATCTTGATAATCTTTTTTTTTTTTGCCAAAATCTAATTAGAAGTTATCAAAGGAAACAACCTAAAATCCCATTAAACAAAACTCGATTGAAATTTGAACGAAGATAAACATCTCATCAGGAAAATGCTTTATTTTATGTGAAGCAGAAATTGTCCCCTTCTCCTCTCACTATCTCACTCTTCCTCACTCCTTTTATTTCTTCCTCTTTCACTCTTGCGTTTTTCATCTGCTGAGATTCATTTTTGCGGTTTTGTTGCGGCTGTCAATTGTTGAAACCGTCAACGAGTGCGACACACCAACACAGGAGCAAAAACATCGCTCTCTCACCGCCAACATAACGAAATGATATCAGATTATATTTTATGCCCTACGGTTCCATAGAAATGCCGTACACAGTCCGCTTTTCGTTCCCAATTCCCAAAAAAATATAAACAAAAAAAAAATAGAAAAAAAAGATGTAGAGCTCGCGAGGTGCAAAGATTGCATACACCGCCACCCCGCGACATGACGCATCGCATCGGTTGATAAGATAACAATATTTTGGACGCAAAGAGAGACACAAGTGACACTTCATCTGACATGAATCATTTCGACAAAAAAAAAAAATAGAAATAAGGCAGAAGAAGAGGGGGGGGCAATCCATTGTCACAACGCATCGTTGTTGCTGGTGTGCCTTTTCACGGCGGCACCCTTCGAGAATGTGTGTTTGCTCACTTCGCACATTCATTATTTTATAGCCATAATCGGATACGTACGTAAGGCTTTGCCGACCAGACCACACCACACCAGACCCACCAACAGCGATTGGAAAAGCACAACACACAGAGGTCGGGAGAACAACAAATAATTAAATGTCGATTTCGGTATATAAAGCAAATGACACGTGTGCGACAAGAGGCATTAGCATTAAGACTTAATTTAAGCGTTATCGAATCAACGAATCTCGGCAAATTTGTTTTGTATGTGTGTGTGCTCGGCAGTCATTGTCGCTTCGGCTAATGGAACTTCATAAATGTACACAGAAGAGAAGAGACGAAGAGTTTTATGATGCACATTTGAAATAAGTTTGGAACTATTTTAGCCATCCTCATCAGGTCCATAAGGGTTTTGAAGAGATTGCTTTAAGAATTCTTTCCCCTTTTTTTTTATAGTCCCATTAAACACTCCCAATTTCAATATAAGAGTTTTAGCATAAAAGAATATGTTCGGAGAGTATTTTAGAGGGTTCTTTCAGCATGGTTTTAAAAGAATATCATCCGAGCGATATCTTCAAGAGCAGGCCTCAAGAGAGGAATATCGAGCCCCGGGAAACATTTTTTATGGGCTCAATTGATTAGTGTGGAAAGGGCATATCAAAAATAAAGCCCTAAGGAATCCACGGGGATTCACTCAACAGCTCGGGGCCCTATTGAGGGAGCAGGCCTCAAGAGAAGAATATCGAGCCAGGGGAAACATTTTTTATGGGCTCAATTGATTAGTGTGGAAATGGCATATCAAACATAAAGCCCTAAGGAATCCACGGGGAATGACTCAACAGCTCGGGGCCCTATTGAGGGAGCAGGCCTCAAGAGAGGAATATCGAGCCAGGGGAAACATTTTTTATGGGCTCCATTGATTAGTGTGGAAAGGGCATATCAAACATAAAATCCTAAGGAATCCACGGGGAATGACTCAACAGCTCGGGGCCCTATTGAGGAAGTCCGGGCCCCCTGAAGGATTTTAAAGTAAGCTAACTTAAATAGGAGAAAGATGCCCTAACTGTAAGTTTAATTTTTAATAAACCAAGGAATTAAAAAACTAAATAAAAAAACTGGAACAAACAGAGAAAGACTAGGGATCGTCAAAGATTCTCATTACTCTTCAGAAACCACATAATACAGAACTGCTTCGGAATTGGGTGACAAAGATGTTTTAAAACACTCTGGATGAACTCAAATGGTCAGAGGCAAGCCAAACGATTCATTACTCCTAACGAGAAAGTCTCAATGAGACTACTTTGCCTCGGTAGAAAGGACTTAAAAACTCTCACCGAATACTTCACAGGGCACTGCAAATTGAGATGAAATCACCTCAAAAAGATAGGCCTCTCAAACGAATCTATATATGCCGATTCTGTGAAATGGACGATGAAACGCCAGAACACATTCTCTGCGACTGTCCGTCACACTCCACTTTGGGCACGCCACGATCGCCCCCTACAAATTCTGGAACGTCTTTAAAATCGTCCGCTGTGCTCAATTTCATAAAAAGCCTAAGGATAGAGAATTAAAGAACCATTGGGGCTAGCACAATAGATATTTTGTGGTCGCGGTACGCATTATTCCCGACCTTTAATAATAATAATAATAAAAATAATAAATTAATATGGAGAGTTATGGACAAAAAACGCTCGAATGTTGATATTTGAAAAATAATAATAAACACTGAACTCAATTGACTACAAAAAGTTGGACTCAAAACCCATTCCAAACATTCACATTCGAATGGCTTAGACCCGTTTTCGTGGCCTGAAGTCTTGAACTTCTGTTGAAAGAATCATAAAAACTTGAAATGAGCTTTTGAATGACACAGAAAAAAACGTTATCATCAGTAAAAGTTTGGAAAGGAAAACGCAAGAAAAAGCGTTATATTAAGGCTAGCCGGGCAATACAATACCCGGCAGTAAGTACAGACCACATAAACCACGACCATTAAGAAGAAAAGGCTTAAAAATTAACTCTAATCCCAGATTTCATTAAAATATCTCAAAACTCTCAGGGTCTTAGAACAATTCTTATGATTTTCTTAACTTACTGTAGTAGATACTCGAGGCACCCCTAAAAATGGTCCATTCTCGAACTTGTTCTTACTGATGTCTCCAGTAATTTGTATACCGATTTTCTTAAAGATCAACTCCTTGGGTAAGAAAACAGACTGTCGGACAGTCATGGCTAAATAAAATCTCCTGGTGATGCTTATTATTGAAGAAGTCCAATGGTATCCTAGGTATCTCTACACCCAGGTCCAGGCTTAGGGGGTGGCAAGCCGCTCGGAGTGGCTCTGTGAGGAGCGGCAATTTCACAAAGGTATGAGAGAACAGTAGCCTATTAGTGCCATCATTGGGAAGTCAAATATTGTTTTTGCCCAGAGCCCTGGATCGGGACCTGTCTACACCGAGTGTTTCGGGTATAAAAACATTGCGGCCTATCATTTCTTTGGTAGAACTGCGAAGTAATTCGAGGCGTTCCCTTAAAGATTTTCGTGATTGTTGAAGAAGTCAGTCCGGTCGTTCTATAGCCACCCTGAATAGCTCCCCTGCAGGAAATGTTAATAGTGAATTTATACTCTTTCTCTACTGACTGCGTCAACAGTACTATTGACCAGTTATACCCGTCGCAATGCTTTGCGTTATTGACATTAAACATTGAGTTGTCATTGAATGTCAACAGTAGACCGAAAAACTATTGACGTCGGTACTATTATGTAGACAAAAGGAGTACTCTTTCGCTTTATAAGGAGACATGTTGTTGACATGGTCAATAGAGATTAACTATACCTCTTGACAGTACAGTTTCTATAAAGACACCGCCCGTAAATACTCTTGACGTTGGAACTAGTTCTCTTGTCTATATTGACGTCAATATAGACATGGGGCTATATGGCGACAGGCTTCTAGCAGGGTCTCAATAGGGAAAGTATCGGCTTCCAGCACATAAAACCCTCCCTGCTCAAAAATGTTGGTAAAAAAATAAGCCCGTATAAAAAACAAATAAACTATCTCGAAGTGAATAACCAACAAAATCAATTACTGCCCTAATTAATAACCTCGGCAGTTCTAAATAAAAAAAGCCACTCGTTTTTCAATTCACTTTTGTGGAACATAAGAAAAAAATGCGTTCGATGGCAAAAAAAAAAATTGATACGATTTTTCGATTTGTTCGACTAACCCAGAATGTTCGAATTTACCCAAATAATCAATTCACCCCACAGGCCGTTCAAACAATCGAATTCAGATAATATTCGTTCGCTGCTGTCCCTTCCCCCAAAAAAATTCGCTGTTAATTGCCAAAATATGTCAGAGCTTTTTTTTCGCTTCTATCAATAATAAAAATGTCAAATAATATCAAAATTGAGCTAATTAAATTAGTAACGATATTGGAGTTAATTGGATTAGTCGAATTGATTATTTCCATTGATCGAAAATTTGTATATTTTTGATATAGGATTTTTTATTTTTTGATTTATTGGAGAAAAACTCTTCTTTGAATTGGAAAATCCCCTCTTCGAATAAACGAATTTAAATTTAGTAATACAGTCAATCTTCCATAACTCGAACTTCTTAACCCTCTAATTCCTGGCTCCGTCTCTAGACGCACAGAAACTCTGGCTACGAAAAATTCTAATTAATGGCGTTTGTTAACTCGATCCGTCGGGTTTTCAATTGTCCCAATTGAAAATTTCAAACAAATCACGAAATTCGAGAAAAGTTCGTAATATAAAATTTTGAACAAAAATTTGGTTGATTATTTTGTTGTATTAAATACCAAAAGTATTAACATTTGACAAAACTTTTGTTTGAAATTTTTGAAAGTGCATATAAAATTTTTTCTAAAATTCTCATTAGCTTTATGCGGAATTACATATAGGAAGAGACAAAATAATCAAAAATTAGCTCACATTAGGGATGGGCTAAATGGGAAAATACATCGATATATATCGTATCGATATATTTAAAAAACATCGAAATCGAAACGATACTATCGGGGGAGAAATATCGAGCTTTCGATATATCGACATTATAAGTACCAATTAAAAATGTCTATTTTACTAAATTACTGTGTACCTTCTGCTTGGTGAGAACCCTCATAAGCGGACACTACTCTAAACGGACAGATTTCAGGAATTTTCTTGTGCTCCTGCTTCTCAAATACTTTCCTCTTAAGCGAATTCCTCTGTAAAGCGGACAGATCTTTTGCTCCCGTAGGTGTTTGCTTACGACAGAGTCGACTGTACATATTTGAGACAAAATTGGATTGTACAAAAGGACGTTTTCGAGTTCTCAGATGGTATGAGATAAGATATGATACGATAAGATAAGATATGAACGATTAAAATGCCGCTTTATATCCAAAAGAAATACGTGTGAAGGATATGTTTACAACGATAGACATATATAAAATATCGCTTTCGATGTCGGGAAAAGTATATCGATGTACGATATATCGCCGAGCAAAAATATCGGCATAAATTTTCGATATATCGTTTTAAAAATATCGATGTTTTGATATATCGATGATTTTTGCCCATCCCTAGCTCACATATGTTTATGATGTTATAATGTATAATTATCTTCCGTAAACTGACTTTGCAGACTCAAATTTTTATTATGGAATATGCATAGATGAGGCATTTTTTCCTTTTTTATTTATTTAAAATAATTGGTTGATTTTTATTAATACATTTGTTTGTTGATATTACAAATCGTTTGTTGAAATATTTCATTGAGTGTTAATACTTCGAGTAATTGTCCCAATTAAACGATTTGTTAATATAACAAAAAGTGTGATAGGCTGAGTTTTAACAACGAATTTGTTATATTAGGGGTATTCACAAAGTCGTCGGAAAATAGGAAAATTTGAACTGCTTAAAAAGTTGTGGAAGACACAAAAAACATTTTTAAAAAATTTTAAGAAGTCGCATTTTCCGATTTTCCGACTTTCCAAAGTTTTTAACACGCCTTTGCGAATACCCCCCTATTGATTAAAAAATTGGTTGTATTTACGCATAATTTCAGATTCATGTTTTCTACCCGAAATTAGTCTTATCTGAACTTTTCAGTGAAAAAAAAAAAAATTTGGCATTAGAGGTTAACTCAAATTTTCGATAGCTTGAACTGAAAAGGATGTCAATAGCGAATATTTGATATAAAAAATTCGTTACCCTAACCCGAAAGTCCCTATAACTCGAACTATTTCTTTGGATAACGGTGGTTCGAAGGTATTGAAGTTTGACTGTATTTCTTTGGATAATGGCGGTTCGAGTTATTGTTTATAGTTTGACTGAATAACTAATTATATATCTTATGAAATATGACGATTATTAATGACGACGGAATGTAGCCTAAAACGTGGCCCGAACCATTTTCAGTTTTGCTTTGACACTAAATTAAATTGACACCTCGAAGAATCGACCGAAACGAAACGAAAATCCATTAGAATTTTTATTACTATTTACGACTTTAATAAAATAACAATAGGTTATTAAAAACCCACTAAAAAAGAAAGTTGAAAAAGATTCAAAAATTTATGAAGACATAAAAAAGCTGTCCCCACGAAATCATAAAGATAAGAAAGCCAGCCAACTGAATTGAATCTTCCACTTTAAAGAATAACAAATTTTTATTTTTTTTTATACATATTTATTTATTTTTTATTTTTATGAGGAAATGTTGCTAATCATCAGCTTGTTTCAGACTTCATTTTGATGAAGTCGAAACTTCTAATAAATAAAAAAATAAAAAAATTATTTTTTCATTTTCATATTTATCTATTCGTGAGCGTGACCGCAAGCCAGGCCTTAGGATTATCATAATAAAATAATGCACATAAAAATCAAGTAAAACTTGTCAAAAAAAATTTTTTTTTCAAAAAAGGTGCTTAAAAATTGATAAATAAAGTTGACACCAAAAATATATTTTTCCATTGAGATTACCATTAAAAAAAAACATTTTCTTATGACTGCCACTTATTTACGATTTTCAAACGGATTCGTGAAGCTTATTAAAACACCGAACAAAAGAGCTACATACATTCGGTCAAATCCGACTTCGATATTTTTGGACAGTTTGCTCTTCTATGAAAGTGGAACGCATTCACATTTTCACAACCGTTAACTTCTAAAATTTTGACTTTTATAAACGAGTGAGAGGGAATTCTGGGGATTTTCAAGAGATACATACATGGGTGTATCCAGGGGAGATACAACTACTTTGTTCTCTATGTATGGTAACACTTTTTCGTATGTTCATAGTTATTGTCCAATGTACGGATAAGTATCCTTTTAACATCTGAAAAATGACTTTGGCGGCCTTGTCTCAATATTGGATACTCCTGGAAAACTTTTTTGTGGTGTATGCTGAGCAGGAAATATTTAGAGGTCGGCAGCTGCCGCTCCCTACCCTACTGTAAATCCGCCCATGGATACATATGAGCCACGAACAAGTTCATATCGGAATATCATCTAAGGATGAGATCGGTTAAACTTGGTGGATCAGCTGTTTGGAAGAAATAAAACGATAGAAATGAATATTTTCAGATGGATGATATAACCTGAACATGAATTGATAAAGACGAGGGACTAAAAAATAATCATTTCATGAAAAATCTGAAGAAAGTCCATCCTGGAAAAGAGGATACTTTACTAAGTTAGCCGAAGGGCACATCTTTCATAAGAGTTCATTCGGTGTAGCACATTTTTTTAAAACTGTTTTTTTCCAAACTCATTTTTTACTCATTTTCATGTATTTTTCTATGCACTTTGCGCCTTTTTTTACGTGGTCCTTTTTACAGGATTTTGCCTGTAACGTGTCAAACATTACAAAACGTATACCGGGTATATATATTATACTATACCCTCTTTCGTCCTCCGATTAGGGATGAGCAAAAAATATCGATATATCAAAACATCGATATTTTTAAAACGATATATCGAAAATTTATACTGATATTTTTGCTCGGCGATATATCGTACATCGATATACTTTTCCCGACATCAAAAGCGATATTTTGTATATGTATGTCTATCGTTGTAAACATGTCCTTCACCCGTATTTCTCTTGGATATAAAGCGGCATTTTAATCGTTCATATCTTATCTTATCGTATCATATCTTATAATTCCATCTGAGAACTCGAAAACGTCCTTTTGTACAATCCAATTTTGTCTAAAATATGTACAGTCGACTCTGTCTTAAGCAAACACCTACGGGATCCAAATATATGTCCGCTTAACAGAGGTATTCGCTTAAGAGGAAAGTATTTGAGAAGCAGGAGCATAAGAAAGTTCCTCACATCTGTCCGTTTAGAGTAGTGTCCGCTTAGGAGGGCTCTCCCCAAGCAGAAGGTACACTGTATTTTAGTACAATAATCATTTTTAAATGGTACTTATAATGTCGATATATCGAAAAGTCAACATTTCTCCCCCGATAGTATCGTTTCAATTTCGTTGCTTTTTAAATATATCGATACGATATATATCGATGTATTTTCCCATTTTGCCCATCCCAACCTCCGATGCAGTCCGCTGGACAGATTTTAAATGCTTATACACGTCAAATTCATGGGACTCAAGAGGATATAGAGGTCAGCAGCCGATATTCCATATATTTACGAGTATATCTATCTGTTACAAGATTCACATAGTTCTGACATGCCACGCTTGAACTAGTTGAAAAATAAAGTTATTAAAATCTACTTATGAAAATCGGCCAAGAAGGAGAAAAAAAAATTCAATAACAATCGAAAAAAATTAAGACATTAAATAAACAGCTATAGAAAATCATAAATATAAGCGAGTGAATTGAATCTTCCAGTTTAAAGCACGTCATTCTTATGGAAAATATTGCTAATCATCAGACAATCAAATAAATGATCAATATTGTTGAAAGAAAAAAAAATAATAATAATAAAACCCATCCGAGTTGATTTGAGCTTAGCTCAGATGAGCCTTTGCCTCTCTCGGTCCATTGGGAAATTTCTTAATGTGTAAACGAACATTTCAGCACCAAAATAATAGATTGGAAAAATTACTGTTTTTGAATAAATTAGCCAACACGATAAACGCATTGATTAAACGCATCATCAACACAAAACAAAACAACACAACACAACAAAGCATAGCACAGCTTAACGTACACAGAGAAAAAAATCAACCAGAAAACTGGTTAAATCAAAAGGAAAAACATACAAAACCGGCTTCAACAAGGAATAATTTTAATTTTAACAATTTTTCTTGTTGGAAAAATAAAGATTTTCCTTTTCAATCGACCATAGTTCAGGTTGAATTGAAATAATAATTTTCAAAAATCGATTTAAATTTAAATTGTTGAACCAACCACCAGTGCTCGGACTTGAAAATTTTTAAAGGTGGTAGATTTTTAAAGAAGTGGTAGATTTTTATAAAAAGCGGTAGATTTTTATAAAAAGTGGTAGATTTTTATAAAAAGTGGTAGATTTAAAATTTGTTTAAAATGGTTATACAATATATAACATCTAATCATGTAGAAAATTGGGAAACCTTATTGTTTTTAGGTATTTTCTCTTGTTATAAAAAATGTCTCCATAATTATTGGATGTCGTTAAACGCAAATACTGCCATTTTTGATTTTTCAATAAAACATAACATTGAACCACATTTTTATGTTCGCAATTATTCTAAATGATCATAAAATAAATAAAACTAATGCATAAATAAATAAATAAAAAAATTGGTAAATTTGGACCTAGCGTGGTAGAAGTGGTAGAAAGTGAAAATAGTGGTAGACTACCACTTAAGTCCCAGCACTGCCATCCACGGACATAATTGAAATGACAAGAAAATTTTTAAAATAAAACAAAAATTTCTAAAATACCTATACAAGAAGAAATGTCAAAACAAATTCATTCAGCGTTCAAAGCAAATGGCCACAGCGCCCTCTACTGAACATAACCCTAAAAATAGCCATCGGATGGACTTCGTCCGATTTTGTCACTTTGTTGTCGTGACTGCTTTCGCAATGCTTAAAAAGTTCTAAGATGTATAAATATCTTATATGTTCTATTTTATAAACCAAATGAGAATTATACACAACGAAAAGAAATGTAATTTAACATATTTCCTTTCAAATCAATCAAAAATCTTGTTGACTCAACCACTTTTCTTTTGAAATTTTTGTTCTGCTCGAAAATCAAAAGAACTGTGAATAACAATGCGCCCTTTAAAAAAAAAAAATCATGGTTAAATTCGCTCAGTGTAACAGACCCAAAGACACAAACCGAAGCAAGAGGCGAGAATCGGTTTTAGGCTCACAAACGGATCACCTTATTGATTTTGTAATGAAGACAGACAGGCACAGAGACAGCGACAACGATAAGCCGAAAGACGTTACAAATTGAAGCAGAGAAAAAACATTTTTCTATATACATATTTATTTATTTTTTTTATTTCCTTTGCTGGCGTGAAAAAACGTGTGAAGCATCAATAAAAGCAACGATATCATTTGCATCTTAAAGTAATTGACCAATGAAAGGAAATACGAGCTAAAAAGGGGCAAGCAAGAAAATCTAAAATCATTCATGATTATTAAAACATGATTGTATGTATGTATGATTGAGCCAATATGGGGTCCTTATGGGGGCCCCATAATCATATCATAACGTGATTAGAAAACTTAAAAATCGAAATATTACGATCGGATGCAGTAACAAAAGCGCGCTCTACATAAATCTGATCAAAACGCTGGCCAGCAACAACCACAATAATAATAGCAACAACAACAACAAAGGCAATGAAATGCTGAAAAATTAATAAGCAATAAAATTGCCATGAAATTAATATTCTCATGAAACTCGTGAATATCACGCTGAGCGACGGCCAACAATGGGGGGAGCTCATCAAAAGAGCACAAATTGCAACGGAGCAATCACGCCGATGGACACAAATCCAAAGCGTTCGAAAGAAATCAAAAGAAGAGCGAAGAAAGTCCATTAAAGAAGAGAAGAAGAGAAGAAAGCGATCATTTGGGGATTGAGGCGGATTGTATGGATATATGCATTAACATCATAATCAAAGCATCATCATTATTATCATGGGTAACAACGGTCGCAACAACAGAACGCATCGAACAGCCAACATTCAACATCACACGAGACAACATTGGGCATTTTCGAACTACTTTATGGTTAATCAATAAATTTGGGAAAAAAATATCCACTCAGGAAAATGAAAACTACAAATAAAAACTAATAGAAAAGAATATATTTAAGATAAAATAGAAACAATTGTGTTCTCTCTCTCTCTCTCTCTCTCTCTCTCTCTCTCGCTCGCTCGCTTTCGATATTAAGTTGAGACTCGGATGAACCGGCTTCGTGTAGCGTTCATTCAATTCAATGGCATTTATAGGGTTACCATATCCATATTTTCTCATAAATAGTAGGATTAGACGAGCCGCGTGATTTGTTTATGCACCGACTGGCATCAAGTTACGGGTTTGCTTTTCAATGTAGAGCTGCCGTCGCTCTAAATTTATGCTCCGTTCGCATTTTTTAGGTCATGTCGGATCGATCGATGCACAAAAGCGCAGAGTGTTGTGGACGCCAGCGGACGGTGAGAAGGAAGAGTGGCTGGCTGGCAAGAACAGCCGTGTTAACCGAAAATAATTAACAAGAACATGAAGATATTTTTGAATTTTATGATGATAACAACCGCTGAACCCGCTGCCAGTTCATAAATCATAAAACAGTTGCTTGCTTGCTTGCCCCTTAGCTCCGTTTTATGCTGATGCCTATTTTTTCCATGTTGTTGTTATTGTTGTTGCTTTTGTTGTTCGTATGAGCTGTGATAAATTTGTTGTTCGTTCGTTGTCGACTGCTGTTGTTACCCATACCAATCAAATTACGTGGCTTGAACAAAATGATTCGGAATTTTTTTTTTTTTTTTTGAATTCAACCCCGAAAACATTTCGAGTCATTTATGAGTCCTAATTCGGAGTCGGAGTTCTCATAAATTGGTCAAAAATGAAGGCGCTTCCTTTCTAGGGATGGTCGAGTTATAAGAGCCGGACTTTATGCATCATAAGTATATCGAAACAGTTTTCCTATCGAAAAAGGTAGGAAATCGGGACGCGTTTTGGTGGATACACTGAGCGAATTTAACCATGATTTTTTAAAAAAAGGCGCATTGTTATTCACAGTCCTTTTGATTTTCGAGCAGAACAAAAATTTCAAAAGAAAAATGATTGAGTCAACAAGATTTTTGATTGATTTGAAAGGAAATATGTTAAATTACATTTCTTTTCGTTGTGTATAATTCTCATTTGGTTTATAAAATTGGACATATATGATATTCATTCATCTTAACATAGAACTTTTTAAGCATTGCGAAAGCATTCACGAAAATGGAGTGACAAAATCGGATGAAGTCCATCCGATGGCTAGTTTTGGGGCTATGTAAAGCAGAGGGCTCTGTGGCCATTTGCTTTGAACGTTAATTTGGGTTGACATTTCTTCTTTTAAAGGTATTTTTTTTTTTGGACTGTTTTTTATTTTAAAAATTTTCTTGTAATTTCAATTATGTCCGTGGTTAGTTCAACAATTTAAATTAAAGGGGGTATTCTCATTGAAAACCCGTTTTTTGGACCCTTTTTAAAAAAATTCAACTTCAAAGTTGGTAGTGAAAAAAAATGTGCCGTCACGGCGGCCACGATTCCGGGTCTCCGGAGCGTCCGAAATGGAAAAAAAACGGGGTTATAATCAGTATAGATGTAATTCTCGGGTGAACCTCAAGCTTAATTTTGTGATTTTTTTTGACAAAATGGCGGCCATACAAATAAAAATTTCAATTTCGGGCTTTTTTTTGTAGTTTAGTGTAAAAAAAAAAATTTAAAAAAAATTTTTAAAATTATGGTCGAGGTGTTCACCCGAGAATGGTGACAATTCTGCGTCGATTCCACTTTGTTTCATGAAAATCGGTTCAGTTGAACTGGAGATATCATGGCCGCCAGTTCGAAAAAAATGGTTTCGAGATAAACGCGTTTAAAGTTTGAAGCAACGCAAAAATTACTCGTTTTAGCGCAGATCTTGCACGACAAAGAAGGCTATATCCTCTAAACTATTTCGAATTTCAAAAAATCCTTTTAGGAGCATATTCACAACTACCCAAGCTATAAATAAATGCAAAAAAAAAAAGTCGAAAAAAAAAAGTTGCTCAATGAGAAGACCCCCTTAAATCCATTTTTGAAAATTATTATTTCAATTCAACCTGAAATATGGTCGATTCAAAAGGAAAATCTTTATTTTTTTCCAACAAGAAAAATTGTTAAAATTAAAATTATTCCTTGTTGAAGCCGGTTTTGTATGTTTTTCCTTTTGATTTAACCAGTTTTCTGGTTGATTTTTTCTCTGTGTAGGTACTTAGATATCAGCCATTGAAGTCTTGATAATTAGGACAATTCAACTCTGTGTGGATACATATTCTGAACTATATCTTTGGGGGACTTGATCCTTGAATCTCTGGACTTCTAGAAATCAGGGAACTAATCCTCCGCCGCCGCAGTTCCGCATTTTTAACCATTCGTTCTTCACTCCAAACTCCTTTTTCTGAGCCTCGAGTTTTGTAAAAATTTCGGTCTTATAAGTTCTAACAGTCCAAAAATGCTTTCTGGCTATGCTTTAAGGAAAGAATTTCCTTAAAAATTTTTCGATAAATTGATTTATTCTTGATCTCTTTCACTCTTTTTCTCTGTATTTCTGTCATTCTTTCATTGTTTTGGGGCAAATATTTTTCTTAGATGTTTAAGATCTCATTTCTATGTCTAAGAAACGCCTTTTTCAAATGAAGAAAAGTTACAACTTCAAGAAGAATTAGAAGAAAGAGAAGAAGAAGATAACACAATCCACATTTTTCGATCGTCCCTCGTAGCAGCGTTTCGATCAACTTGACTCTTTCACACATTCGCATCATCGCATCTGTGGCAAACATCTGTAGTCTTAGCTTTTGCTGATCCGATATACTATTTTCAAGATAAAGAAGACATCTTCGTATAAGTACCGAAGTCATTCAAGGTAGTTCCGATCATGTTGTTGCCTGTTTTTTTTTTTTTTTGTCCGACAAACTCGTATGTTTTTTCCCTTCATGTTTATGCGCTTTAAAATCGACGTGAAAAACTCGCTCAGCTTTTTATTATCAATAATTCGATTAAGCCATATGGTCAATCATTTAATCGTTTCGCCTTCTTTTCTTCGTTTCGTCTTTCCTCTTTTTTGCTCTCTTTCTGTCATATCGTGGCTTGGTTTGACCGCTTTCCCCCTAAGCCGGCTCGAAGGCGGCTGCCTCATCCAACCGTTCGAATCGGATCTTCACGGTCCTCGGCTTACTCGCTTCTTTCTTATTTTTTTCGAGTTTTTTTCTTTTTTTTTTTTTTTTTTATTTTTATTGATTTTAAAGTGTTTCGGAATTCGAAGCGCGGATTAATACGGCGCGGAGAATAAAAACATTTATGGATGCACCGTACCGTGTGCGATGATTTGTACATTTACGACCGTGTACAAACATTTAATTATAGTCATAAAAATTTGTTTTTGCTTTTGTTCCTCTTGGGACTCATTAATATTTTTACGCTGAAAATTGATTTTTGCCTTTTACAGCATGATACAGCGCGCATTATGGCTTGTTAGATCCATTTTTGTAGGTGTTAAAAATGTTTTAAATGGAACAGTATAAATCTTTTTCTCCCCGAATGGGAAGGAGTCCTTCTGAGGAACCAAATGCCCCGGAGAAGTGGTCGCTTATGTCTGTAGAAAATAATCGCTGAAGGTATGACTTTCTAAATCCTTTCGAAGTCGAGCTTTGAAATTAGAAAATAGATTCTAATGTTTGATTATTTTGGTTCGATTGTGGTTTATTTGGAAGTACCTAAAGTCTCAATTTTCGACCTCTGTGCCGTAGTTGGTTGAGATGCCAACTGTCGGAACGGGAGAGTCTGGGCTTTACTCCTTTCTGAGGTCGTTTTTCCTGTTCTTCTTCGGTTTCTCATTTTTTTGTGGTATCACAACGGGCCCATGTGGGGCCTAAGTGTGTTTCCCTCAGTGGTGGTTTAACATGAGACTTTATTTCATAGCTGAGTTGGAATAGCCTAAACGTTTTTGAAATTAAATGTTTAAGTATAGCAACTGCGACAAGATTGCGCTAAAACATATTTTTGCGTTGCTTCAAACTTTAAACGCGTATTCAAACAGTTTTCGAACTGGCCCATGTACTCCGTTCAATGACGTTTCATGACGTTTAATCACGAATTGTCATTCTCGGTGACCTCGACATAAAAAAATTTTTTACTATTTTTTTTTTTACATAAACTAAAGCCTGACAATTTTTTTGAATGCCGTTTTGTCAAAATCACAACATTGGCTGAGGTTACCCGAGATACCTCTGTTTCCTTTTTTTTCCATTTGTCGGAGCCCAATCGTGCCCAGTGACGGCACCGTTTTTTCACACAACTTTGAACTCATTAACTTTTTGAACACCTGCAATGAGGAGAAGGTTGTGCCGAAGTCTTACAGTTTCCTTCAAATTATCTTCAAGGAACTCAGCGGTTCTGTTAGATCATCTCTGAGCAGTGCGTTGGAGCATGTGGGCTTGAGCCCATCCATCAAAATTTATAAATCCCATCTTTCATGAAATCTGTATCAATTTTTATTTCTGAGAAAGATGCGAGCATATAATAATAGTAAAATGGAATATCCATACGAAATTTGGACAATGGTACCCAATCCTGGTGTCAGCTAACAACGCAAGGCAAAAATTGCCAAAATTTGTTTTAGTGACTGTCTTTGAGGCTATCTTACTTACATTTTACTATTTTTTTGCCCCTTTTTTGTACATATAATTCCCTTCAGAAAACATAAAACTCCCTTCAAGAGGCCCCAAAGGAGAAATTCCTTCGTCCCCGACATACATATCTCTGTTCATGAGAAAAATACTTCAATGAAAGTCTTTTAAGATAAAATTTGAAGATGGGTCTAAGCGATAACATGATTGCTCTTAGTCGCTTCTGAAAGGCCAGGTTGTTTTGTCGTCTTTCTGGTCTTAAGTGGAGACATAGGAACAGAAAGCTATTAGGGAAATAATTAAAGAACCAAGTTTTTTTTTATTTTTAAAAGAATTCATAATAAAATTTGAGGAATTTTCGGTCCTATTTTGAGACACTCAGTGGATCTATCCACTAAAAGACTGACAACAGTGCAGGGATTTAATTTTTAGGCTTATAGTCTTCAATTTTTTTGAAGGTTTAAACTTTCTTCAGGAGTGCTTTTTATTATATTTTTTATTCTTTAATGAATATCACCTAATACAGTAGTCCTGAGAGGAGCATAGGGCAGAAGCTTAAACCAGGTTTATTTATTTTATATGAAAGTTTTTAGAAAGTTTTCTCTTCCAAAACAACTACACTCTGAACAAAAAAAAAAAAAACTGTAATTAAAAAAAAATTCAGAAAAATTCCCGCCGCCAGCAGGGATAGAACCCCGAAGCTCACGACTGTCGAGTCACAGTTTAAACAACTGAGCTATCGAAAACTCCGGAGACGGTTGATCAGAATGCGAACTTATACGTCTAAGTGAACGAAAGCGAATTTGAACATAAAAAGTAACTGTTTTTCAACTGCTCATTTGACTGCCTTTTTCAGTGCATTTAACGCGGAATACAGTTTATTTGACCACTCTTACATTAATTGTTCTAAGTAGTTGATTTAACTGTTGTTATTTCTCTCGGTGTATGGTTTTGTTTTTTCAAGAAGAAAGTCTCATTATTGTAATATGGAAAACCTTTTTGAATAATTTAATAAGAAAACTTGTTGCTTTTATTATGAATTCTTATTGATTTTTTCAAAAAATGGTTTCCTTATTACAATAAATTAAGAAGATTATTAACCCATTATCTTACAGGAACCTAATGAAATCAATAAGGAATACCTTTTTGAAAAAATCCAGAAGATAGCCCAATGAAATCAATAGGAAATCCATTTTTAATACATTTCAGTATAAAACCTAATGGAATCAAGAAGTTTTTCTCTATGGATTGTTTTTTTTTTTTGGTGCCAAAAATAACGGAAATTGAGTGCAAAAAATTGTGAATAACTTGTTTTCTTCTTGATTTCATGTGTTTCCCTTCTTGATAAAATCAAAAAAATTTACCACATTAAAATAATATGGAATCTCTTTGGAACAATCTTCTCTTCTTTCTGCTGGGGTACCCCTTAGCCTAAAAACGTTTCATAGAGAAAATCTTCTTGATTATCTATTAGGCAGTTTTGGCTCTGTGTAGTTTCTTCTTCAGTTTCTTAAAATATTCAAATTTAATTATTTTAATCGACTCAAAATAATGTGAATATATAAAAAAAACCCACCTATGAAAGCTTTATATTTATTATAATTTATTTTCATTCAGAATAATTTTATTTCTTATATGGTAGAAGAACGCATTCATAGTTGATTCCGTTGAAGAAATGATCACTCTATTAGAAATGAACAAGGAACGATTTAAAGCCACTAATCGTGATTTCATTTAAATGTAATCTTTTCCTATTGATTAAGAAGAAAAGATTCCAAACTTTTAAGCTTCAATAAATGGGAAAAAGTAGTCATTTCGCACAATCGAATGGTTGCTTCTTTTATTCGCAAAAAATTTTTGTTGGCAAAACGAGGAAAAAACCGAAAACATTTTAACGCATAAATAATGGGATAAGTAGCTAGAAGTATAATATGCTTTTAATCGTTCATTTCTATTCATTAACTGGACGTATGTACATATGTATGTATGTTTTTTTTTTGAAATGTCATTCGTCAAGCGTTATGCTGGATGCCGGATATCAATTGTAAGAAGCAGAGACACCGCACTCGAGGCTTTTCAATCAAATCTTCAATTTCGATTCGTCGAAAACTGACGCAGCCTGAAAAGCTTTCAAAGTTTTGCTCCCTAAGCATAACCGAAGTGTCAAATTTTATTTTAATTCTTTTTTTTTTTTGGCATAATTGTTATTTATTGGCATGCAAATTTGGGTTTTGTTGAATTGAAATTTTTGCAAATCCATATATCAAAGAAATGGCGGTCCAAAATTCACGGGACGAAAATCATGAAAGGAATTTTATAGAAAAGATTTTGAAGCCATTGACCGATAAGTTATATTTTTAGTATGGAAATTAAACATATTAATCTTACTACATTTAATCTTTTTATTTATTCTAAAAGTTGAAAAGAATCCAATTAGACTGGCAAGAAGCTCTTTCGATTTCTTAAGGTTTAGTTTTTTGTAATTATTTATGTCTTTTGGCTAAATTCAAAAACACTAGGAATACATTTTATCGTCTCTAGCGGAGAAGATTTATTAAAGTGTCGAACTCTTTCTTCAAATACAAAAATAATTCGTGAATAAATCGCTAAAAGCTTACAAATGCTGTCAAATTCTATCTTCGGATTGCATTTTAAGATATAAAACCTTTGACGTCCTATTAAAATGAGACTGTAAAAAATATATACATATCTTGAGTTGACCTCATTAAATGGCTTTGGTGCGACATTTTCTTGTTTAAACATGAGTCTGAGTAAAAATTCTGATAAATTGTTTTCTTTAATTCATTTCTATTGTTCGAACTCGAAGTTTTTCTGGTTTTCTCTCAATCCGGGCCATATAGGTACCATGGACCAGCGTCCCCATTTTATAATACTTGGACAATTAAAAACTTAAATATGTCAAGCCAAAGTGTCAGTGCTTTTAAGCCAAAAAAAAAAATTATCCAACCACAGGCGAGTAGAAATTTGGGTCCCGATGTGGAAATTTTCCCTATCGGTACTCCTCGAATATTACGAAAAGAGCAAGTGATAGGAATTTTTTTTGGAAAATCTCAGAAGAAGCAGAGACTCCTTTGAAGATAATATAAGTTAACGGTACAATCTTTCTTCATAGAGTCCGTACCCATTTTATCCTCCTAACACGCACTTTCCCCATCTTCTTTAATCTCTCCTTCTTTTTCTTCTTCTATCTCTCCTTTTCGTTCCTTTTCTTGCTCTCTCCTCCTTCTGTCTCCTCCTTATGTCTCCTCATTCTGTCTCCTCCTTCTGTCTCCTCCTTCTCTCTCCTCCGTCTGTCTCCTCCTACTCTCTCCTCTTTCTCTCTCCTCCTTCTCTCTCCTCTTTCTCTCTCCTCTTTCTCCCTCCTCTTTCTCTCTCCTCCTTTATCCTCCTGTCTCCTCCTTCTGTCTCCTCCTTCTCTCTCCTCCTTCTCTCTCCTTCTTCCTCTCTCTCTCTCCTTCTCTTCTCTCTTCTTTCCTCCTTCTCTCTCCTCCTTCTCCTCCTTTCTACTCTCCTTTCTCTCTCCTCCTTCTCTCTCCTCTCTTCTCTCCTCCTTCTCTCTCCTCTGTCTCTCTCCTTTTCTCCTCTCTTCTCCTCCTCTCCTCCTTTCTCTCCTCTTCTCTCTCCTCCTTCTCATCCTCTTCTCCTCTCTCCTTCTCTCTCCTCCTTCTCTCTCTTCCTTCTCTCCTCTTCTCTCCCTCCTTCTCTCTCTCCTTGCTCTCTCTCTTCTCTCTCCTCTTTCTCTCTCCTCTTTCTCTCTCCTCTTTCTCTCTCCTCCTTCTCTTCTCCTTCTCTCTCCTCTTCTCTCTCCTCCTTCTCTCTCCTCTTTCTCTCTCCTCTTTCTCTCTCCTCTTCTCTCTCCTCTCTCTCTCCTCTCTCTCTCTCTTTCTCTCTCCTCTTTCTCTCTCCTCTTTCTCTCTCCTCTTTCTCTCTCCTCTTTCTCTCTCCTCTTTCTCTCTCCTCTTTCTCTCTCCTCCTTCTTTCTCCTCCTCTCTCTTCTCCTTCTCCGTTATCCTTCTCTTCGCTTTACTATCCTTTCTTCCTTCTCTCTTGTGGGAAAAAGTTGCTCAAATGTAGCTATTATTTAATGATGGCTCTTACAAGCATTCGAATTTTTCTCAATGATCCCTTCAAACCAAAACTTACCTCTTTCGAATCCCCTAAGTCCTTCCCGTCTTAAAGGGACTATGATTTTATTACCTTTATTTAAGATTTTAAGAAATTAAATTAAAAAAAATTAAACATTTCAAATAATTTTCAAACCAATTAAATTTCTCAAATTTTTTTATTAATATAAATAATTTAATAAGAAAAACATAGGAAACACTGGTTTAAAGCGATACACTGAACTTAATAAGTCGAGCTAAACAATAATTTTCATTTATATAAATCATCTTTTGGAACAATTATTGAGCTGTAATGGAATCTAAAAAGTCTAATTTTAGCATTGTGGATAGGCCTCTTTTGTTAGCGAGAAGACGATGTATTTCAAAAAAAAAAAAAAAAAAGAGCAGAAAATTACTGGAGAAAAGGGAAATGTGAAAGGAAGAAAGGGAAAATTATAATGACCCTTTCGAAATGTGAGGAAAATACTTTGATACAATAATTAGACCAAACTATTTAGACCAGATTATTATATCAATTTGAAAGCATGGAATTTCGTGAACGCATAATAAATTCGGTTAGAACTAGTGAGCAAATGTTGATTTAAATTCCGTAGATTGTTGGTTCGTCTATTTGTTGTCTACAAGTGAGCGGGAACTTTTTGCTACCACACATTCAATATAAATACAATAAAAATAAAATTACCAACGGTACATAATGATCATAACCTCGAACTGATTATAGAATGGGGCCACAGTACATACAATCGTGCTATCCATAAATATTGATCAATTACTCTAATATTGCGCAATTTATTCAGAATTCTTTCGTTTTTCCATAACATTAAATGTGTTTAGTCGAAAGTGTGTCTTATGATTACAATTTTTGTTTATTAAGTATTAGAGAAATGTCTACTTAGCTTCTTTACATTCACTTCTATTTGACAAATGTACAAATTTTTTTCTGATGGGGCAATCATAGTGAAACGCAACGATCGATTTGTGTCGATTGGTGAAGGGGGAATTTCGATTTCCTTTTATCTTTTGAGGAGTGTAAATAAATTTCAAAAAAAAATTTTATCAAATTTAAATATTATAAGAAGCAATCTAGCGATGTCGTTCTACTGAATAATCGATAATTTTTCATTCTATAAAATTCCTTTTAACCCGGTAGTGCCTAGCGATGCCATATGGCATCACTGAAATGGTTCGTTTTCTGTCATCCCCATACCTGAACCAGTTCATATTTCATTTTATTTTTTATAATTTTTTTTTTTAATTTTTTTTTTTTTTTAATTCAGGCGCTACCGGGTTAAAAAGAAAAATTTTCCGATCCCAAAAAAAAAAGACTAAAAAAAATCAGGAAACACAATCGAATATCACTGATCGATAGTTTGTTAAAAATGCATGAATTGGGTTTATCGATAAGTAATTTAAAGAAAGTGATGATCCTCCGAAAAACTCCTTCCCCACCGTCTCGTCCTATCAATGCGATTGCCCTCTAATCTAACTTAAAGCGACTCGATCACAATCCTCACGTATTATTGAAAAGTAAAGACTCTATACTGAAGGGATTACTCCGCCTTATGCTCATCGGTGATGTTTGATGCTGATTATGATGATGATGATGATGATGATGATTTGGCGATGAATTCTGCAGGCTTAGGTGGAAATTTGAGATTTTCGTCTTGGTTGGTGGGAAAATCAATGATTTATTATAGGCATCTAATTGATTCGATAGATTCGTTGCCGCAGCAGCAGCTGCTGCTGCCGCTGCCGTTGTTGTTGTTGTTATTGTTGTCGCTAAAATTTGATTTTGTCCTGTCGGCTGTGACGTTGTCGTCGTCGTCGTTGTCGTCAATGACGTTGCATTCGTTGTTATTGCTGCCGCCATTGGCGTATGCCTGCTGCTAGTCTCTTCCTCTTGATAATGATCGTCACCTTCGTTCGATATCGGACTTTCGATGCCATTCGTGCTACGCGACGGCGAGAATCCATTGCCCATTTCGTGTGCACTGCTATGGGGACTCTGATATGAATGATCCTCGATTTCGTCGTCACTATCCGTGCCGCCGACAACATCGATCTGTATGCAATCGTCCTCGAGATCTGAATCAGAGAAAGTGCCATTGGCTTTATGTTGCGATATGTACTCTGCTTTCAGAGCCTCTATGTCGACAGTTATGCCTTTGGCTTGGAGCTTACGTGCTTGTCGATCGATTGCTTTGGCTAATTTCTTTCTTCTTCGTGCTCTGGAAAGGAATTCGGAAGGGGGGATTTCGACACATTTCAATATGAATATTATAGGCATTCTGTTTTTTTTTTTTTTTTTTTTTGTATTAGGAATATATTTAAGGGGTCTTCTCATTGAGCAACCCGTTTTTTTGGACCTTTTTTAAAAAAATTCATTTATTTGAAAACGCAAAGAATAATTGAAAACTTTTTTATTTATTGTATTACAAAAGGTTCAAAGTAAATAAAAATACTTTTTGCCTCGATACGTGGGCTTTCAAAAAGATAATGAGACTTCAAATTTGGTGGTGATAAAAAAAAGTTTGTCGACGGCGGCCACGATTCCGGGTCTCCGGAGCGTCCGAATTCATGAAAAAACGGGTAATAATCAGTATAGATGTAATTCTCGGGTGAACCTCACAGACTTAATTTTGTGATTTTTTTTTTACAAAATGGCGGCCATTCAAAAAAAAATTTCAATTTCGGGCTTTTTTGTAGTTTAGTGTAAAAAAAAAATAGTAAAAATTTTTTACAAATTATGGTCGAGGTTCACCCGAGAATGGTACAATATCTGCGTCGATTCCACTTTGTTTCATGAAAATCGGTTCAGTTGAACTGGAGATATCATGGCCGCCAGTTCGAAAAACGTGTTTCGAGATAAACGCGTTTAAAGTTTGAAGCAACGCAAAATTACTCTTTTAGCGCAGATCTTGCTCGACAAAGAAGGCTATATCCTCTAAACTATTTTCAATTTCAAAAAAATCCTTTTAGGTGGATATTCACAACTACCCAAGCTATAAATAAATGCAAAAAAAAAAAAAAGTCGAAAAAAAAAGTTGCTCAATGAGAAGACCCCCTTAAATTTTAAATACCTATTATGTATTATTTGGAAATGGAAAATCTTTTTCTTTTTTACCTCTCTTTCGCTTTGAGTTCACTTGGCGGGATGGGCTCACCCGAGCATGTCTGTGGCTGAGCGTTATGAGCAGGTCTTCCGGGTCCCTTTTTCGTGTGCTCTCGTTTTCGAACTTTTGCACGCCGATTCTGGAACCATACCTATCTGAAACAAAGTGAAAATTTCAGAGCAATTTCAAAAGGAAAATAGTTGCATAAATAAAAAAAAAATAAATTAACCGTTTGATTCTTATTAACAAAATAATTACGTATAATTTTGAGCGACACTCACCGCAACCCTGCTCTCTTTCAAGTCCAGTCTCATTGCTAAAGCTTCGCGCATAAATATATCAGGATAATGACTGGCCGAGAACGCTCGCTCGAGCTCCTCCAATTGCCACGAATTGAAATTCGTTCGCGACCTTCTCCGTTTCGCTGCACTGCTGTCCTCATCGCCATCACCATTAAAACCTTAAAGTAAAAAAACAAAAAATAAATTCATTTAAATAAAAACTAACTATGTTTTTTGTTAGAATATCTTAAAACATGATCTGAGATTTTTATTTCGGGCCTTTTTATTGATCATAGCTCGATCGATATTTCTAATTCGACTTTTATGCTAATTCTACAGACAGTGTCTGAATTATCCTAATGACCATTAGGCTGCGCATTGTCATCAATCAACATTGGTGTGAAATCGAAAGCTTGTTTGCCAGCTAATGAAATAAGAAAAATTATCACCATAAATATATGTCGACATGTTGATAACACAACGAAATTGTTGATAGGTTAGGGCTCAGTTGGTCGCAGTAGAAATAGTTATTTTTCTCAATCAGCTGGTTCTATGAACACAATATATTTGGAGGTAATTATTGAGAAGTTAACTTAGGAGTTAGGGCAAGGTACGATCTGTCGAGACCGGCTGAGACTTGTTCCAATATGACAGCATCGTTGGGTAAGCCTGGCATTAAACATCGAAAGTTATGGAATTTTTTTTAGTATTATATATATATAAATTCTATAAGAACTTTGGCAGTTTATCTTTCTGTTATTTCGATTGAATTACAAAAAAATCGTAACACAAAACTACGTTGCATAGATACTTTATAGCACCCAGTAGTCAGCGGAGCCACCACAACACTAGCGATTTCACTAGTCACTGGGTGTCGGGGATTAGTCCCTTTCCTATCCAAGACGCTGGCGAATTTAACATTACGATCTCATTGCCGGGGACAGGTCGTCCTTTTATGCGCCACCTTTAACCAGTCATTTCGCTAGCGAAAAGGGGCAGGAAAATGGCCTAGCACCAGCGACTGAGAAAAAAGAAAAATTTCATTTTTTGTTTTGACTTTTTTTAAATTTATTTATTTCATTAATTATTATATTTTTTGTTTTTCTATTTTTTAATTTAAATCTTTTTTATTTTACTTCACTTAAAATTTTCTCGCCTCCACCGAGCCTCGAACCGCTGACCACCAGATCGCTGGGCGAACGCCTTAACCATTACGCTTAACGAACGAATTTAATTTCTTGGTCAAAATGCTCACTTGAATTTAGCGTTGCTCAGATTTTGGGAAACGTATTTAACGAATATTTTCACTCCAAAAATTGTTTACTTGAAAATGAACCATTAAAAAAAATAATAATAAAACCTTAAAAATTTAGGGGAAAATGTTTGTCTTCCAAAATAACTGAACTATGAACAAAAAAAAAAAACTCTAATTTATAAAAAAAGTAAAAAATTTAGGAAAAATTCTCGCCGCCCGCAGGGATTGAACCCCGAACCTCCCGACTATCGAGTCATAGTTTGAACCACTGCGCTATCGAACGCTTCACGAGCAAATGATCAGAATGCGAGGTAAAAGCAGACAACAGCAAAAACAATCATACGCAGCGAATAGGGAAATGTGAGCTGAGGCTTATCTACTCTTTCAGGTTCATGTGGTAGGTGAAATGGCTAGTCATTAAGGACTGTCACTTTGGCATGTTACAAATATCGGGGGCGACCTACTGACTACTGGGCAGTGATGACCAAACCTATACGTAAACATTCCTAATTGTGTATGTGAATGCGCTGTCGACTTCGCTGTGAGTTACTCCCCTGCAGGAAATGTCAATAGTGAATTTATACTCTTTCTCTACTGACTGCGTCAACAGTACTACTGACCAGTTGTACCCGTCGCATTGCTTTGCGTTATTGACATTTAACATTGAGTTGTCATTGAATGTCAACAGTAGACCGAAAAACTATTGACGAACTATTGACGTCGGTAGCTATTATATAGACAAATGGAGTACTCTTTCGCTTTATAAGGAGACACGTTGTTGACATGGTCAATAAAGATTAACTATACCTCTTAACAGTACAGTTTCTCTAATGACACCGCCCATAAATACTGTTGACGTTGGAACTAGTTCTCTTGTCTATATTGACGTCAATATAGATATGGGGCCATATGGCGACAGGCTTCCTGCAGGGTCTGCTTTGCATTGACGAAGTTTCTCTTTTACACACACGAACGCAGACGACCGCTTTTCGCACGAATCGGTATACGCTATAGGTGTGCGACTGCTGCGTTGGCAGAATTCGGGCTCTCAAGCACATTTGCAAATGTGTAAATTTTCTCGCACCTATAACATTATAACTTTTCCATTTATCTATGGATTTTGAAGATTAATACCTCATTTTGTTGGGTAAGGAATCAACTTTAAATAAAAAATTCAGAAATACAATATTTTGATTGCCATCGATTTTTTAGACACCCATAAGTGAAAAATTTGATGATTTTTTTCTAAAAATATGTTTTTTTTATTTTGGATTTAAGGGTTTCCAGAACTTTTTCTTCTGGACCGATATTAAAACCATTTGAGAAAAAGTCTTATTGCGGTTTATTTTCTTTAATTTGAGGGATAATTTGTTCAAATCCGATGTCACATGGTCGAGCTCTGCTCGAAAAACTGTAAATACCCGGTTTAAAAAATTCTTCTTTCTAAAATCGAAATAAAAAAAATCCTTCAAAAAAATTTTTTTTACTATGATTTTCGTGTTTAGAAGCCCAAAGTCCATAAGAAACGTGCATTTAGAGTCTTGAAAAAAATAAAAATTAATTTTTGTAAACTAGTGTAATTGATCTTAACCCTGCTGTTACCTTAAGAAAGTTGCATAAAATGCTTTAGGAAAAATTTGGTCCACGGTGTATTTTTCATACAAATATATAGTCAAAATAAGAATTTGAGCTGATCAGAAGAAGATCGTAAATAGATTTCATCAATATCCAGATATTGGCTTCAAAAAAGATTGAATTTTTGAGCAAATGGTCCTAAGGCACCAGCAGGGTTAACTAAGATTCAACAAGTCTTGACCATACTGAGACATATGAAAGACCACCCTTCCTTCCTATTAGTCTTTTTATAATTTTGTATGGATTTTTAGCATCATTCGAGAATCGGATCCACTCTATTGGCAGGCAGTGAACTCTCTAAAGCTCGAACACACGATAACCCGAACGTACAGAAACTTGAACCATTTCTTTCTCCATTGACTACCGTTCTCAAACTAGAACGATATTAGGTGGCTCTAAATATAAATATTTTTATGAGAAACCGTTTAAAACATACTTTTAGCCAAAAACTATTAGTTTTTGGGTCATTACTTATTTTACATATTTCAGTTTAATATAACGAAGAGCTCGACTAGCGATATTTGATGAAAAATACTCGAAGTTCGAAAATTCATAACATTTCCTTAACTTGAACAGACCTGTTTTAAATTAGATCGATCTAGGGATGGGCTAAATGGGAAAATACATCGATATATATCGTATCGATTTATTTAAAAAGCATCGAAATTGAAACGATACTATCGGAGGAGAAATATCGAGTTTTCGATATATCGACATTATAAATACCAATTAAAAATGACTATTTTACTAAAATACAGTGTACCTTCTGCTTGGGAGAACCCTCCTAAGCGGACACTACTCTAAACGGACAGATTTCAGGAATTTCTAGTGCTCCTGCTTCTCAAATCTTCCTCTTAAGCGAATACCTCTGTTAAGCGGACAATTTTGGTCCCGTAGGTTGTTGCTTAAGACAGAGTACACTGTACATATTTTAGACAAAATTGGATTGTACAAAAGGACGTTTTCGAGTTCTCAGATGGTATGATAAGATATGATACGATAAGATAAGATATGAACGATTAAAATGCCGCTTTATATCCAAAAGAAATATGTGTGAAGGACATGTTTACAACGATAGACATACATATAAAAAATATCGCTTTCGATGTCGGGAAAAGTATATCGATGTACGATATATCGCCGAGCAAAAATATCGGCATAAATTTTCGATATATTGTTTTAAAAATATCGATGTTTTGATATATCGATGTTTTTTGCCCATCCCTAGATCGATCTGTAAGTTTCGCCTTTAGGAGAATAATTTATTTGAATTCCATTCATTGAAAATATTTTTTCAGAGCTTTCTATTTTTTTTAAATCAAATTTTCAAGTCCAAGTCCTCAGACTGTTAACCCTCTATTTCCTGGCTCCGTCTCTAGACGGACTTTTTTCGAACAAATTACCAAAAAAAAAAAAAATATTAATAATAATAATAATAATTTCAGATTCGTGTTTTTCTACCCCAAATTAGTCATGTCTGAACTTTTCATTGGAAAAAAAAATTTGTGCCATTAAAGGGTTAAGCTACTTTTCCACACAATGAGCTACAAAAGGACATTCTCCTAAAATTATTTATATTATTAATTCCATTTCTCCAAGTCGACTTTTATGTCTCGAATTGTGTGTTGTTTACCTCAAACTATTATCCCGAGACTAATATTTCAAAAATCTTTTCGTAAATTCCAAAATTAAAGATAAAGCTTCCCACAATAGTTTCAATGAAATCCTCTTCATTATTATCTGATTCACTGAGAACATACATACACATCCAGCTCATGACATTTATGTAGATGAATTACACAAAAGGCTATTCAGGCCATATGCACAAATATCCCACCAAGCAGCATCCCCTATGCGAACACATTCATATGTGCCGTTTAGGTCCTTTCGCATTTGCATATGATTAGCACAATTCTATATGAAACTATAGAGAGAAAATGCCCGAAAGCCATAAATATTCATAATAATATATTTCAATTACCCATTGTTGAAGACGACCAAAAGAGAGTCGGATTGGCCCGAGAAGAGCCCTAAAAATAGTGAATTTAATTGAGGCTAAAACAATTTAATTACGCATCGCTTGGATCATTTTTATTATCATTGCCTCAGGCGGTTCTGACCGTAATTAAGACGAGATAAATAAAATGATATTTTTCTTTCTTTTTGTGGGTGGAACTTAGAACCAAAAAAAAAAAAAAAAAAAAAGGACATCTGAATTGAAATGTCTTTGGAACACAGGTTAGTGGCCTTTCCGAAGGTTGTGTCAGGCGTTTCTATCTTCTAAAATTCGAAACCTTAATAAAGACATTAACCACGGACAATCACAAATGAGAAAGATGAAAAGCAGAGGAAAAAAGAAGAAATAAGAGAGAGAGAGAAAGAGAAAAAACAGGATACACACGCAGGACCTGAGCTGAAACGTTGGATGCATTAACGCTCCAGAGACGAATAATTCATTTTATTGAAAATTAAAGGGTATGGTGTCGGCATTGCCATCATATTAATTGTGCAGTCAGAGCCCATTCAGACGATTCAGTTCAGTTCGATTCGTCTCGTCGGCTGGTCAGGAAGCCGTCAGTGGCAGCAGACTCAAATGACTTAATAATAGCTGGTTACAACAATATCACGCTGTGGTCTTTGCTGCATGCAATCCGGAGGCTTCCATTCCGATATTCGTGGCCGGCCTGCCACGAGAATCGTGCACCGACATGCATTCGAGTGCATGTGCATGGGAAAAGGTAATTGAAATTTATTATTATTATTTCTGGTGATCACACTAGGCATTTACATTGAACCTCGCCTCTCTCTCTCTCTCTCTCTCTCTCTCTCTCTCTCTCTCGCATTCTTATGCTCGTTTTCATTCTCAGTCGCCGTCGCTGTGTCAGTCCAGTGCAGCGATGATAACAAACACGTGAGTTAATGCTTTTTTGTTGCTCGTTCGGAGTTCGAAAAAAAAAAATATCCTGGACAGAGTAAAGTGCCTTTCCGCATGCAATTGCAAGAATTGCAATTTTTTCGTTACTCTTTTATCATATAAAATGTCGTAAATATCAATTGAAGAGCTTTTGGATAGGGTGAAAGTGTTTATATTAACTTCTGATGAGTAGATACGGCAGGTGAAATATTGCGATATTTATTTGTTTTTCGGGGAAAAAACTTCCATTTCCGTTTCCGGTATTTTTTGCCAGTTTTCTAAATGATCCGCCATTGTGAAAATTCTCTAATCATTAAGGTTTATTTTTGCATTTTACAGATTTTTTGAAAGTGCATATAAAACATTTTCTAAAATTCTCATTAGCTTTATGCGGACTTACATACAAGAAGAGATAAAATAATCAAAAATTAGCTCACATTAGGGATGGGCTAAATGGGAAAATACATCGATATATATTGTATCGATATAAATTTAAAAAAACATCGAAATTGAAACGATACTATCGGAGGAGAAATATCGACTTTTCGATATATCGACATTATAAATACCAATTAAAAATGACTATTGTACTAAAATACAGTGTACCTTCTGCTTGGGGAGAACCCTCCTAAGCGGACACTACTCTAAATTGACAGATTTCAGGATTTTCTAGTGCTCCTGCTTCTCAAATCTTTCCTTTTAAGCGAACACCTCTGTTAAGCGGACAGATCTTTCGGTCCCGTATGTGTTTGCTTAAGACAGAGTACACTGTACATATTTTAGACAAAATTGGAGTGTACAAAAGGGCGTTTTCGAGTTCTCAGATGGTATGATAAGATATGATACGATAAGATAAGATATGAACGATTAAAATTCCGCTTTATATCCAAGAGAAATATGTGTGAAGGACATGTTTACAACGACAGACATATAAAAAATATCGCTTTCGATGTCGGGAAAAGTATATCGATGTACGATATATCGCCGAGCAAAAATATCGGCATAAATGTTCGATATATCGTTTTAAAAATATCGATGTTTTGATATATCGATGTTTTTTGCCCATCCCTAGCTCACATATGTTTATGATGTTATAATGTATAATTATCTTCCGTAAACTGATTTTGCAGACTCAAATTTTTATTATGGAATATGTAGATGAGGCATTTTTTTCCTTTTTTATTTATTTAAAATAATTTGTTGATTTTTAATAATACCTTTGGTTGATGATATTACAAACAGTGCTCGGACTTCTACCACTTTAGTGGTAGATCTACCACTATTTTTACTTTCTACCACTTCTACCACACTAGGTCCAAATCTACCACTTTTTTTTTACTTATTTATGCATTATTTTTATTTATTTTATGGTCATTAAGAATAATTGAGAACATAAAAAATGTGGTTCAATGTTATGTTTTATTGAAAAATATGTTGGCAGCTTCCTATTGTCAAGAATGTTGTCAAAAATGGCAGTATTGGCGTTTAACGAAATTCAATAAATATTGACACATTTTTTTTTTATAACAAGAAAAATACCTAAAAACAATTAAGTTTCCCATTTTCTACATGATCAGATGTGATATATTGTATTATCATTTTTAAAAAATTTTAAATCTACCCCTTTTTTGAAAAATCTACCACTTTTTATAAAATCTACCACTTTTTATAAAAATCTACCACTTCTTTTTTAAACATCTACACCTTTAAAGATTTTCAAGTCCAATATTGATTAAAAAATTGGTTGTATTTACGCACAAAAAGTCTTTCTGTGCAGTCTTCGGTTTTTTCGAAAGACTTTTTTAGGCTTCAATCGTCTTCGCATCTGGATTTTTTTTTTTTTTTTTTTTTTTTCAATCCGTCAAATTTTATATGCTAATGGTGCTTTAAATAAACCTCAAATATAGGTACCATCAAATATATTCAAATAGTTTTTTAGCACAAAGATTCTCTTGAAAATGATGAAGTGCTCATAAATTGGTTTGGTAACAAAAAAGATCGCTTAGTTGACACCACTGAATGTGACAAAGGAACACTTGATTTAGCATTATAAAAACCTATTAATAATGAATTTAAATGCCAAATAACCTAGATAAGGATTAGTTTATGGAAGGCAACCGAAAAATATAGGTAATTTAATGGAAGTTATTTTTAGCACTGCGAAAGTGGCGGACATACCATACATATGAGCTTTATTTGGGAGTATATTTGAATTTTTGATAGTGATAAACGAGACTTCGGAATATAAATCAGGCTGAACGACAACATGCGAATAGCACGAGCGAAATGTTTTCGCATGATTTTGAGTATTTTAAAGGTTTTGTGGCGAAAAAAAAAGAAAGGCTTAAGACCTTCTGTATAGTTGCTTTTATAGAAAAAATAGTATTGGAATATACCGATTCTAAGCTCAGATCGGCACAAAATCTAATTTTCCTCAAGTTCAAATTTACATTTGAAATTAATAAGAGATAGCTGGGTATTGTTCTAAACTAGTGAGCGACGTTTATTATCTAAAATGTTCCCATACGACTTTTTGCGGCAAAATTTAATCTATCTTTTGAATACCCCTTCTTTTATTTGGAGGTGAAATTTGTCCAAAAAGGAAAAAGCTCTAGATTCTTCAATTTTTTTTTGTAGTAGGGGAGTGGGGGGGTTATTTTAGCTTAACATGGAACAGCAGGCAAATATATCCTGCAGGAAAAAGTCATCAGTGACATATAGGTGACATTGTCATGTATGACTTCTTTGGTCATCGTAGAAGAGTGATATACATGTGCTTGAATCTCATTGGCTACTCAAAGGGTCTGGCGGGTTAATAAATGGCTTGCGGCATCATGAAAGGAATTTTAAAATTTTGTTGATTTTTCGATTAGTGCCATCTAAAAACACTGTGGAGACTACTTTTTAAAATTTTTATTTTGAACGGTTCTTGAAATATCCTTGAAAATCCTTAATAAGCCTTTTTTTTTAATTTTATGGCTCAAAAACTAATAAAGATAAGAAGATGAAACAAACGTTGGGCGATTGCTAATATAACATGAAATCAAAAAAAAAAAATTTTTAAATTTTACACTGAGAAAAATTTTTCCGCAAAACTAAAAAAAAGCTTTTTTACAATTTTTTGCTAGTATATTCCCAGTTTGACGCTGCTTTACACATTTAAATAAAAAAATACCTCTAAGTATTTGCTTTCATTTAAAAAAAGTTTCATTCAAATATAAATGAAACAGTGAGATTTAAAAAATTTTTTCAAGTGCATTCATAGTTTGACTGCTGGTCACTAAAAATCTCTAGTATTTCATATTACAAAATTATCAAATTACACACTAAAAATTCATACGGATGTTTTTAAAAAATAATATTCTTTAAAATTCAAATTAACATAAAAAATGAACAAACGGTGAACTTATTGTTAATTAAAACAAGGTATTTTTTTAAAACATTCAAAAGGTTTTACAAATAACTGAAATACACTGAAAAAATAGTTAAATTTTTGTTTTCTTTTTTGTGCAAAAATTTTTCTCAGTGTAAAATTTAAAAATAATTTTCTTATATTCCCATAATTAACCCTTTTCTACTTGAAATATTAAATAATTGGACATTTTTATTTTCGTTATAAATGGTTTTATTAACCCTTTACTGCACGTTATATTGAATAAGCCGGAAAAAAACTTATTTTTGTATTGAATGAATTAATTAACCCTTTTCTACTTGGAATATTAAATAATTGAAAATTTTTATTTTCGTTATAAATGGTTTTATTAACCCATTACTGCATATTATTATAATTCCTTGATTTTATTAACACAAAATAATAGATCAAGACTAATCATGGACTAATCATGGGGCCTTTAGAATTCAAAAAAATAATCAATTAGAAAATATTCAGCGTTAGCAACACTGTCAGCAGCAACACTTTTTCTTACTCATTCCAATAATCAATTTGCAATTTTCCTCTTTTTTCTCTCTCTCTCCTCTCGGACACTTTAATTAAAAAATATTTAAATGAAAATAAATTAATGTGAAAAAATCATTCAAAATTTAATTAAATTATACAGCAACAACACACCTTCATACATAAGCGTGCGCGCGCTGACACACACACACACACACACACACACGCACACATGCGGCCGCGAATTCGCCAACGATAAGCCGCCGAGAGGACTTCAATTACGCACGCTGAGCTGCCAGCCAACGCGACGCGCCGCGACGCGACGAACGGTGTGGGCTTGATCTTTCAATCATACTCGCTATTAGATTCATACAACATGATATTAATTTAATCGAGAGTCGGTATAGATAATGAATTTGTAATTTGAAGATTAATAAATGAAACAAAATCACAAAAGCACGAAAAACAAAAAAAATAAGGTGGAAACATATGAACTTATGGGAGCATTTGATGTGGCTCAATGCATGCATGCAGTGCGCCGCGCGATCGTTCGCTATAAACTTGCGATAAACTCATTAATCATTTTGCGAAAAAAGATACAAAAACAAAAACAAAAACAAAAACAACGAAAAAAGAGAAGAAGAAAAAATAGAAAACGAGAAAATGATTTAAAAAAAAAAAGACAAGACAACATTCCTACGCACCGGAGCGTGCTGCCAGCCGCAAGCGCAAAGCGCAGAGTCAATTTGCCGCAGATCGAATTGTGCGCGCGGAGTCAAGGGGCGGCGATGAGAGCTGCAGCGGGCTGGTGAATTGCCAACGCGTCGTTGGAATTGTGTTGTCAACTCGTTGACATGAATTCAAAAGCTATTTTCGCGCGCTGACTTAAGAAAACCTCCATCCTCCATCTAGTCATCTAGTCATCCGGCTATCCACCCATCCGTCCATGGCGCTATGGCATTCGCCACAATCTTTTTGCCCTATGTCGCACATTCAACCATTGTTTATACATACATACAAACATATTTTTTTTTTATACCCACACACACATGAAGGGGTTTAGAGTTGCTTCACAATTCATCATTTCTCCACATTCAGCATTTGTCGGAAGTCTTTCCAAAATGAAAATGCTTTCTTGCAGGAAATAGAATCTGTCACTGAATGATAAACTCCATTCATCATTTTTATACTTTGGGCAAATATTTCCCGAGAGCGTTTTGCTTTTTTCCCTCCTTTACTTTTTTTTTTTTTTGGCTGTACTGAAATTGGGGAAATTAATTTGATTTTCCATTGCGAGTGGAAATTCACTTTTTGAATTGATAAACACGTACATACTTGAGAAATGATTTTCCATTACTTTACAGAAACATGCGATTTTTATGCACGATAATCGCTTTTATAAATGAAAAAAAAAAAAATCGAAGTCGTTTTTTAAAATTGATATTTTGAAACCATTATTAAATAAATTCTAGAAATTTTAAAGGGTTGAAGTATGTCAGTGTCGTTAAGGGAAGTGCTCAATCTAAAGTCATGACTATTTTAAAAAAATTTTGAATTTGATACACCGAGAGAAAAAGGTAGTTATATTAACTGAAAAAGTAGGTTAAAATAACCGAGTTCACCGTTAATTGTTAGCTTATGTGTAGTAGCGGTCAACTCAACAGTACAAACACAGTCAATAAGGATATAACTACCTGATGGTTGATATAACTGTCTCGCGGTTAAATCAACTGTCACCAGCGACTAAGGAAAAAAAAATTATTTTTTGCTTTGACTTTTTTATTAATATTTTTTTAAATTAAATTATTATAATTTTTCTTTATTTATTTGTTTCTATTTAAATCTTTTTATCTTTCATCTCTTTAAATTTTCTCGCCTCGGCCGAGCCTTGAACCGCTGACCTCCACTTTGCTGGCCGAACGTCTTAACCATTACGCTAAACGAACGAATTTAATTTGTTGGTCAAAATGCTCACTTGAGTTTATGGTTGCTCAAGCTTTGGGGAACGTGCTTAAGGACCATTAAAAAAAAATTAAATAAATTAAAATCTTAAAAATTTAAGAGAAAATTTTTCTCTTCCAAAACAACTACGCTCTGAACAAAAAAAAAAAACTGTAATTTAAAAAAAAAATTCAGAAAAATTCCCGCCGCCAGCAGGGATAGAACTCCGAAGCTCACGACTGTCGAGTCACAGTTTAAATCACTGAGCTATCGAAAACTCCGGAGACAGTTGATCAGAATGCGAACTTATACGTCTAAGTGAACGAAAGCGAATTTGAACATAAAAAGTAACTGTTTTTCAACTGTTCATTTGACTGCCTTTTTCAGTGCATTTAACGCGGAATTCAGTTTATTTGACCACTCTTACTTTAACTGTTCTAAGTAGTTGATTTAACTGTTGTTATTTCTCTCGGTGTACATCATGTCCCAGCGGCAAATGTCCCGCTGATATCATCGATGAAGTCAGGGTGACTTTAGATCCGGCATGCATGAGACTTTGTATGACATTTGTACAGGACAGTGGACAGTAAATTCACCGGTGACATTGTCATGCTAGGGGATGCGATGGCGAAAAAACCATTTGAGAGCAGCACATATTGCTCTTTTTCTCTCTAAATGTCAATTTATAGAAACCAGTTTGATAACTTCTCTTCTTTGTCCTCTCTTAGTAATTTCGTAATTTTTTAAAAATCTATTTTTAGGGGCATCAGGGTTAATCTAAAGAATATTTTAAATAAATTTTACTGAAAAAACTGCTTAGGGGCTCTCTCCAGATCTGTCAGAAATGAAAAACTTCATATAAAAAACGCTTCAGAAATGCATCAGAAATTTTCTGAAGTGTTTTTTATATGAAGTTTTTTATTTCTGACAGAACTGGAGAGAGCCCCTTAACAATTTTTGTTCGCCTCAGCCAGGGATCGAACCCGCGATCTTCGGATTCTGAGTCGAGCACCCATCGTCTACGCCACTTCATGCTAACGTTCAACTGACGGTAAAACCTTATTTAAATTTCAATAGCCAATGAGATTCAAGCACGTGAACAGCATTCCTCCACGATGGCATGTCCACCAAGATGCCATGCATGACAATGTCACCTATATGTCATCGATGACATCACTGATGACATTGTCATGCAGGAGTTATTTTTCCGCTGGGGTTCTTATATCCCCTTAGGTATTCAAAATGGGTCACACTAAAGGAATTTATTTATTTTTTTTTTTTAAGTTATAAGCAGAATCTATGCCACCACATAAAAAGATTTAGTGTAGACGGTAACAAATGCGTTGTCACCATATTTCCCATTGGATTTTATAATGATTTTGCTGTTTGTAGAAAAAAGTCTTACAATTCGTAAAAACAATTGGGATTTTCTTAATGTAGCACGATAATATAGCGATCTGGCAACATTACTTCACGCCAGAGTCGTAATTTTGAACACTTTTTTGTATAAAAAAGTTTGATAAAATATAAAAGCTGTCGAAATTTCTTCAGGGGGATATTTTCGAAATATCGCTATACCCAATTAATCGATGCTTTTTTTCCATCTCTATATTGTTTGAATTTTCATTTAAGCGTAGAGCTATAAGGGGAAGCCATTCGTATTCCATGGGGGCTTATTTAGCCTTTTATTCAGCTTTCGAACATTCCTTAAATATTGGAGGTTTTCTTTTTTTTTCAAGTTCATATTCTTTCCCACTGGGGCGTAATAGGTCATTATTTATATTCTTGATTTTGACGAGGATAATTTGAGTATTTAGAGGAAGTTTTGCCGTAAGAGAAAGTAAATTTTTCAATACTATTCACATACATACATAAATACAAACTAGAATGACATTTATTTAAAAATTATTTTTGCAATTTATATTTTAATAAATCGCCAGAAAGAACCCAGAAAAGTGGGTAATGAGCTGCGTTGTGACCTTTTCAATCATCGGTAATTGGTCGCAATAAAATTATTGAAGTAATGATTGCAATAATCGAGGTCAAGCCACTCAAAAAAAACCTTTGATTATTGACATTTGATGAATGATGACGTCCTAATTGCAATACTTTTCCTAAACGTATTAAGAGTAATTTCAAATTGTTATTACTTCCAATGAGTGACTTGAAGCTAATTGCGGAATTATGGAAAGTCGAGAAAGGATATCCCTTTTCGGTAGTTCAATTCCATATTTGAGTGAGAGCCTTAAGAGATCATATCATGATGAAGTTTGAGAACTTTGAGAACAGCTCAATTAAGGCATTGGAGATGATGTATCTGACTACACCGAGAGAAATAACAACAGTTAAATCAACTACTTAGAACAGTTAAAGTAAGAGTGGTCAATTAAACTGTATTCCGCGTTAAATGCACTGAAAAAGGCAGTCAAATGAACAGTTGAAAAACAGTTACTTTTTATGTTCAAATTCGCTTTCGTTCACTTAGACGTATAAGTTCGGAGGTTTCGATAGCTCAGTGGTTTAAACTATGACTCGACAGTCGTGAGCTTTGGGGTTCTATCCCTGCTGGCGGCGGGAATTTTTCTGAATTTTTTTTTAATTACAGTTTTTTTTTTGTTCAGAGCGTAGTTGTTTTGGAAGACAAAAATTTTCTCCTAAATTTTTAAGATTTTAATTTATTTAATTTTTTTTTTAATGGTTCATTTTCAAGCAAAAAATTTTGGGAGTGAAACAATTCCTTAAGCACGTTCCCCAAAACTTGAGCAACCATAAACTCAAGTGAGCATTTTGACCAACAAGTTAAATTCGTTCGTTGAGCGTAATTGGTTAAGACGTTCGCCCAGCGAAGTGTGGAGGTCAGCGGTTCAAGGCTCGACCGAGGCGAGAAAATTTAAAGATATGAAAGAGAAAAAGATTTACATAGAAACAAATAAATAAAGAAAAAATATAATAATTTAATAATAAAAAAAAAATATTAATGAAAGAAGATAAAAAAAATGACAAAGCAAAAAATAAATTTTTTTCCCCAGTCGCTGGTGACAGTTGATTTAACCGCGAGACAGTTATATCAACCATCAGGTAGTTATATCCTTATTGACTGTGTTTGTACTGTTGAATTGACCGCTACTGTACATAAGTTAACAATTAACGGTGAACTCGGTTATTTTAACCTGCTTTTTCAGTTAATATAACTACCTTTTTTTCTCGGTGTATCAATACAAAAGGGGGCAAAATTTTAGCTGACTAATTGGACCAGTTAGCTGGTTAGTCATGCTACCCCCTACAGTGTGAAAGCACTCTTTATTGAATTTTATTTATTTTTTTTTTTTCAATAAATATTAATTGCATAAATTCATTTAGTGTTGATAACTTTTGTCTCTGCTTAGCAATGAACCCACAGACAGACTACCAGTGTTACTTTGAACAGTCCTGAGAAGACAAGTTTGCATTTTTTTTTTCGTGATTAATATTCATTGAGAACGTTTCATTCATTTCAATCGAACAGCTTATCTGTCAGCAATCAGGTTAATTATTTTCTTGCGATAATAAATATTAAATAAATATAATCATTCATGCATTTATTTATTTAAATTTTTTTTAATTTCGGGGAAAAAATAACATCAGGCCAACCGAACAAAAGCGGCGCATTGTTCTGAAATTGATTTAAATACTTGACTTTGTAAATTAGCGCATGCCAATGCCGGAACGTCAGCGCGCCAGTTTAAATTTCAGCAGCAAGCACAGCGACCAACGAGAGCATAAAGTCACACTTAACAAGCAAAAAACAGTTGCGTGAATAATAAAATTATTTGAATATTATGGCGCGCCAACAATAAGAATATATATATATATATATATATATGTAGGTAGCTCATTCGCTTGCTTTGAATTCGATGGTGAAAAAAAATTTGCATATTCGATTCTCGAAGAGTTGGGATTCTTTTCAGCGTATGTTGACCGTTATCGCAGCATGATTTTTATGCTCAATTAAGAATAAATGGATTTATATTATAATATCTGGCATGCCATGTTTTTCATTTTTTTTTTTTTTTTTATCAAAAATTAAAAAGTAAAACTTCCAAATTGTCGCCCGTTATTCGAAGACTGAACTGAAGACTGTTTATTTTTTTTTTTAATGAAATTCTTTTATGTTTATCGATTGATGAACGGCCTGAAAGGTTTAACTGATATTCTTAACCATAAATCTGATGGTAGAAAAAGTGGATCACATTTTGTTAAATCAAGATTCGTTAACCCCGAGGAGTGTTTGCTTGGAAGCGATGAATGGGATTAAGACAAACAACGATGACAAAGCTTTGTTGAAATTAATAGGGCCGAAAATTCCACAGAAGGTGGCTATACTCAAATTGGATTTATGGATCTATACAATTTGGAGCATTTTGACACTTCGCGAAGAAATTATTTGCTTGAAATGATTGCAAATCTAGAGGTTCAAAAGTCTCCTATATATGCCAGCTTTTTCGGAATAATTTCTGAGCTCAGAAGGTCTTAAAATAGGACATAAAGTAACCCATTTTCACTGATCACATTTCAATGAATATCAATTCGTTAGAGTTGTAAAATATCGTTACTATTCGGTGAAAAGTAACGACTCTACTGTAGTCAGTAATCAGTAACGTCTCGTTACTGATGCAAGTATCTCGTTACTAGTAGGTACTTTTTTGGACACATGCCAGCTGATGGTTTGCCGGACTAATTAAGTACTAAAATAATGGGTCCGCCAAACAGTAGAGTGAGTTGATTTGATATTTTTCATTACTAACTACTGAATGATGAGTCAAAAAGCGTGAGGGAGTTTTGATTTCTTTATCAACCTTGAGTTATTCAATGAATGAATGAACAATATTTAGAAAAATATAACGAGTAATTAGTAATGATTACTTCACCAAAAATAACGAATATACCCGAGTAGTGTAAATTTTTGCATTTTTTACAGCTCTACAATTCATACAATTCGAATGCCGATATCATATAGAACTATAGCTGCAACTTCGGCCAATTTTTGGCGCGTTATGGCATGATTTGGTGAAAAAGTTCAACTGTGGTGAATCACGCCATAAGTCGACTGTTATGGTCATATAGTACTATAGATGGCACTTGGCAAAAAACGTGTGTGTTGAATTGAAGTAGGCCCCCTGTGCATGCATTCTTATGGAAAAATCAAAAACGTAGCACGCCCCCTGAAAATTGCGGTTCCGGTCTAACAAATATTTTATAATCTTGTAACATGAACTAAAATTTCTGTTAAAAATCAGATATATATAAAGTGTTAATCAAAGGTTTTTCATAAGAACTCAATATATTTTACAGCAAAATATGTTTTTTTTTATACAATTAAAAATAATTAGATAAAATTTTGCTCATATTATTGGGGAACGCTAAAGCAGAGTACTCATGCGTCGAATATGACCGATTCTCAAAAAGTTTGAATTCCACCACTTCTGTGGTTGATATGAAATATTCAGTGATATCATAACTAAAATTGCTCGATACATAATTAGTGGCTCAAGTACTTATTACATATCATGATAAATAGAATGCACAAACTATATATTTTTGCATCTCTTCTGAATGAAAAGGGTACAGAATTGCATAAACTATCATAAAAAAAATTTAAAAATTTTTACATTTAAAAGAAAACATAAAAAAATTTACACGCAAGTATGTTGAGTTACAAAATTGAGTAAATACTCCAAAAATTATAGCATCACTAGTTCACCACGGAATTCGGTTGTTGTTGTAAGTGTCCCCTATATTACTATATGGTTGTGGTGAACCACGTAATTGAAAGTGTGGTGTACCACGTAATAACTTTTGGCCGAAGTTGCAGCTATAGTTCTATATGGCCGATATATACTAATTGAGTTCGACAAATCCGGGGAAATTTCGGGCATCATTCATATTTGAATAAGTGCTCTCATAATAAGAGACTTAAAGCAGGGATCCTGAGCAAAAACAACATTTTCTGGTCATATGATGGCACTAACTGGGTACTATTTTTGCATATCTATTTGAAGCTTCCGTTCCTCTCGATACCTTTCTGGGGATCTCGGCTTGCCACTCCCTAAATCGGTCCCTTCTTAAGTACCAATCAGTACTGTGTTTATGAAACTTGACTCAACTTAACAGTTAGATGAGACGTTGTACTCAATCCAAATTCAAATTGTTGTGATTATTGAAAACTTAACTTAACGTCTTTTCGATAAAAACTAACCGCAACCTTTATAGGCTCGAGGATTCTAGAGATGTTACGAAATTAACTACATATTTTCTTCCGATTTTTTTCCTTGAGAATATGTGGAAAATGTGGTGACAATATATCACCTACTGTCTATTGAAGAAAAGTTAATATAAGGGGTAAATACTGGACCTTTACCTCGTTCAATCTTAAGATCTCACAATCGAACTCAACGTGTCTTTTGACAAACATAAGGTTAACTTTTTCCCGTTAGCATTGAGAAACTTGGTTAAAAGCTTTAAGAAATTAATGTCAGGAGAACTTACAAGAATTCTTAATTTATTTTGTTACATTATATTACATTTTTAATTTTTATAGTTAGAATTTCTTTCATGGATTTGAAAAGAAGAAAAAATTTCAAAAGAATTTGAATTTCGTAAAAACCCAATAATTATCAGAACCGGTCATCACTCCCCATTTATTTTGAACGTCAACGACATTGAGTAATTTTGAATTTGATAAATATTTAATAAATTTAAATTTAGGTGAGGCTGGATCAAGTTTCCTTTTTTTTTTTTCAAAAAATATTTCTGGTGAACAACAAGTGACCTGGGGAGTGCCTCTTGAGCTTCGAAAGGTATAATATTCACGAGTTCATTGTAAACAGTTCGACGTTCTCGCCAGCTGTCAAGTATCCGAATTCGATGGATGCATATTTTTCAGTTTGTGTTTTGAAAGATTTTGACTTCCTTGAAAAATTGCTTTTGTTGGTCCTATGATCAAACCCCTGCCTATGGACTCGTGACCATTGCCTTGTTTTCTGTAGCCATGTTAATGGACTTCTCCTTTTATTCACCTTCCTCTATTTCCTCACCTATCATTGAAGAAGTTTTTAAACTTCCTGGTATAAAGGAAATTAATTATTTGGCGAATCTATGGGTTCTCATTACCTTCTACACCGAGAGAAAAAGGTTTATTAACTGAAAAAGCAGGTTAAAATAACCGAGTTCACCGTTAATTGTTAGCTTATGTGTAGTAGCGGTCAATTCAACAGTACAAACACAGTAATAAGGATATAACTACCTGATGGTTGATATAACTGTCTCGCGGTTAAATCAACTGTCACCAGCGACTGGGAAAAAATAATTTATTTTTTGCTTCGACTTTTTTTTAATCTTCTTTTATAAATTTTTTTTTATATCAAATTATTATATTTTCTCTTTATTTATTTGTTTCTATTTAAATCTTTTTCTCTTTCATCTCTTTAAATTTTCTCGCCTCGGCCGAGCCTTGAACCGCTGACCTCCACACTTCGCTGGGCGAACGTCTTAAGCATTACGCTAAACGAACGAATTTAATTTGTTGGTCAAAATGCTCACTTGAGCTTATGGTTGCTCAAGTTTTGGGGAACGTGCTTAAGGAATTGTTTCACTCCCAAAATTTTTTGCTTGAAAATGAACCATTAAAAAAAAAATTAAATAAATTAAAACCTTAAAAATTTAGGAGAAAATTTTTCTCTTCCAAAACAACTACACTCTGAACAAAAAAAAAAAAACTGTAATTAAAAAAAAAAATCAGAAAAATTCCCGCCGCCAGCAGGCTCACGACTGTCGAGTCACAGCTTAAACAACTGAGCTATCGAAACCTCCAGAGACGTTGATCAGAATGCGAACTTATACGTCTAAGTGAACGAAAGCGAATTTGAACATAAAAAGTAACTGTTTTTCAACTGTTCATTTGACTGCCTTTTTCAGTGCATTTAACGCGGAATACAGTTTATTTGACCACCTTACTTTAACTGTTCTAAGTAGTTGATTTAACTGTTGTTATTTCTCTCGGTGTATGAGTGGGTCTCTTATTAGGGTAACTCAGGCTGCGATTTAGGGGGTTGCAACCAATAAAAGTTGTTGATTTCACTATTTTCTTTCTGAGAGTATGAATAAGAGATCGCACACGATTCACAAAATCGTCACAACTCAAAATATCGCATATTGCGGACAAACACCCAATCTCTCTCAAGCCTGTAAAAATACGTTTTTTTTAAATTATAATTCTTCCGATTTTTGGTAAAAATTGTTCAACTTTGCAGCGGAAAAACGGTATCAAGTAGTGCTCGGATGCAGTTTGTGTGTATGAAGAAGTTGTTTAGTTATAGTCTTTCTATATTTCCATCAAAAAATATTTTTAAAAATATTTATTGCCTTGGGAGCTATAGGCGATACAAAATCAAATATGATAAAAAAAACACGTCAAATTTTTGGAATTTTTGCAATTTGCACCTACTAGATAGAGTTTTTTCGGGTCGGATTGTACGAAAACTATTTAAAATGAGTTCAGAGCAATAAATTGTGATTGAAAGGAAATTAAAATATTGAACGGATTACGAGATATAGCCATAAGTAAGTGAGTAATTTAATTCTCGGCCCCACTTTTTAAAGTCGATTTAAAAAAAAAGTAGAGGTGACTTGACAAAACTGAGTATGAGGCGTTGTTAAACTCACCGAGCAACTTTCAAAAACAGTCGTCAAATTTTTTTTTACAAAACATGACACAGTATTATTATTATTCTAAATGAACTGCTGGAATCAATCAATCAATATAAATGCTAATTTCCAAAGGTGTGGAATTTCCAGCTCTAAAATGCAGTTAAACATTTAAAAAATTGATCAAAAACTTTTGAATTCTGCCGCTTTTGAGATTTGTGAGCGATACACGGTAAAGAGGGAAAGAAATTGGATGAATATTTTAGGATAAATCTTCGAATTCTGTGAAACGATTTTCTGGACTCTTCGAAGTTTGTGTTTCCCCAGAGTTTCCCTCATTGGTGAGTAACGAATTAATAGCAAACTATCCTTTTGGCAAACCCCCCCCATTCGATTGCCTCACATCCTTCAATGTTCAAACTTACCTCCATCTTCGTTGGAGCCCTCGCTTGGTGGCCCCGCCGGTGGTAAATTCTGTCGATTGCCAATCATTAGACGATGTTGTATGGCGACCGTTGCCACTGCCGCCGCTGCCGACGTCTGCACCGCCGAGACGTTTCGCATTGCGACGCTCAAGCCGGTTAGGTTCGCGAATGCGTTGCTGGCATTCACAGCAGCCATTTGCGAAGCGGTTGCTGCGGCCGCTGCACTGGGCGCTGAGCCGCCGCCCGTGCTGCTATCGAATCGGGGGCGACCGAGGAACGGTGCACCGCCGAATACAGCCGGCACGCCGAGATGGAGAAACGGCGGCCACGGCGGCACACGCACTCCGCCGGGCGCCAGTTGCGCTGCGGCCGCATACAGTTGCAATGCCGCCGTGGGATGCAGCTCCGACGGCATATTGCAGAAATTCGTCACTGACGGCGACGTGCTGCTCAGGCTGTTTATTATGCTATTGCTTATGTTCGCGATCGTCGTCGTTGCAATTGCATTCAATTGTTGTTGTTGCTGCTGCTGTTGCTGGTGCTGCTGCTGCTGATGATGATGATGATTTGATGGGATTGATGATTGTTGTTGGTGTTTTTGTTGTTCTAATACCATTATTTAAAGTCTGGCGGCACATCGTCCGGTGTCAATCGTTTATGAAAATCGATACCGGAATCCATCGGGCTTTGATTTATTGCACATAATTAATTCAATTCAAAGTCACACAGTCACGAAATCACAAAGTTTTTTTTTTTTTTATATTTTATTTAAATAATTTAATTTTCGTTAAATGAAATTTTTGGTTCTTCTGAAAGAGAGATTTTTTGTGAATTTATTTATTTCGCCATAATTATTTTTTTTAGGCAGTCCGGAAACAGAGAATAATCTCTTAAAAGAGTCCGGGTGTGAGAAATTTTGGCAGTTACAATTTCCCCTTATTTACTCAATTTTTCTTAAAGTCTAGGCCATGAGTCGGCTAGAAATACTCAAGGAAATAGTTCTTAAATACAGTCGAAACGATAAGAATTTCAAGGGACCGGAAAAGAGTCGTGGCTGGGAGAATTCGATATAAGGAGAAAAAAGGCACCAAAAAGGTAGCGAAAAAGCCTTCAGAAGACTCGCTATAGAGGGAAATTCGTTATAGAGGAGTTCTTTATAGAGAGTTTCGACTGGAATGGGTCCTTCTATACTTAATTGTGGTCCAACAGTCAGAAATGCTCAGAGGTTTTCCAAAGATTTTTTATATGAAATTTTTCATTTCCAGCTGAACCGAATGTTTTTGTGGAGTTGCCGGAAAAGACATTTTTAAGGTGTTTCAACTAACTTCATTCCTATTCTTCTTCCTCTCCTCCTCCTCGTCTTCTTCTTCTCACAGTATTTAACCTTTGATTTATTTAACCCTCTAATGGCACAATTTTTTTTCACTGAAAAGTTCAGATAAGACTATTTCGGGTAGAAAATCATGAATCTAAAATTATTAGGAATTTTTTTTTTTTATAATTTGTTCGAAAGCAGTCCGTCTAGAGGGGGTTAAAATTCCTTATTTAAGTCTTAAGTCTAAGGCCCATTTGCTACTGTTCCGGTTAAAGTTTTTCGTTACGATATCCTCTCAAAATGTCAAAATTTTCATACAAAATTTTTGTTTTTCAAAACGAAAAACTTTAACCAGAACAGTAGCAAATGGGCCTTAAAGAGTCAAATTTTTCGAAAAACTTAGACCCTTATTCCTCGCTTTTTTCGAACAAATTACGAAATTACCAAAAAATAAAAATTTCAGATTCGTTTTTCCTTCCGAAAATAAGTCTTATCTGATCTTTTCATGATAAATAAATTGTGGCATAGAGGGTTAATAGTCTTAAACTTTTGAAGGAAATAAATTACAATATTGAGGCTTAAAAATGGGTCAGAATTATGGCTTGTTAGAATTCTTTTGGAAAAAAGGATCTTAACCCTCTAATGCCACAATTTTTTTTTTTTTTTTTTTTTTCAATGAGAAGTTCAGATATGACTAATTTTGGGTAGAAAAACATGAATCTGAAATAATTATTATTATTTTTTTTGGTAATTTGTTCGAAGTAAGCCCGTCTAGAGACGGAGCCAGGAATTAGAGGGTTAAGATATGCTTGGGATTTCGTAGAATTTTGGCGCCCACTTTGCGGCGGCTTTATTAAATACTAAGTTGTTCTGTGTGTGCCGCTCTTGCGGCGGGAGCTTCTTGCTTTTCAATGATTTCCTAAAATTTATTGTAAAAATTAATTTTTCTAACTTTATCTCACTTTCATTGAAAAGGACAAATCTTTTAACATACGCACTTTTTGGTTTATTCACCTTTTATTTATTTGTTAGATAGATTTATTATGATTATTAAATTTTCTCATCAGATCGGTAGGTATATGAAGTAGAATTTTGGTCTTTGAAAAGTTTCACAGTTTGAATTAACGCGAACACTTCACATTGTTTTCATTGAAAGAACTCTTTAATTCAATAATAATAGAAGAAGAAAAAAAATTCTTATTTTAATAGCAATATTCGAAATGCCGACGGCTACGTATTTGAAAAAAATCGTAAAATGTTGCTCAAAACACCGCTTGCTCGCCGTGGAAATTCAATTTCAACTGAGCGAAGCAATCGCGCCACCACTCAACGAAACCAGTTCCCGGACTGCCGTTCAAGAGCGTAGCCATATTTTAGTTATTACTATTGTGTTGTTATTGTTACCACTTTGTTATTGTGGCCGCTGTTTCTGTTGTTGTGTTGTTGTTCTTTTTGTTTTTGTTGTTTCTGCTGTTGTGTTGTGTACTGTTGTTTGGGGTTGCGCGCTCGTTTAATACAACTTCATCATACAGAAATTCATTCGGCGAAAGAGAGCGCCTAACACTAAAGTAATAGAGACGAATGTTAGAAAGAGACGGAAATTCATCAACACATGCGACCACTTAATTTTATTCCTCAGGCGTCGTTCGTTCTTTCAATTTTTTCGACGCTTTTCCAATTAAGTTTTTCTCGCCGCTACAGCCGCAACTGCTGCTGCTGCGTCGATTCTTGGGCTTTTCCTTTTCTTGCTCTTCGTGGCTTCGCATTTTCTAGCTTTCGCACTGCGCTGCAGCCGTTTCTCCCGAACAGCACATGAACACACACACACACACACACACGTTAATTATTCATTAAACGCTAGCAATAAACTTGATGCGAGCACTTGTTCTGTTCGTTGCGTGTACAACAACAACAACAACACAATCGCACGAATGCGCCATTTCCTTTTACTCAACAAAAATCCCCATTGCATACTCCTACTATTACTACGTTCACCACTACCACTACTGCTCCGGCACAAGAGCAAAGCAAGAGCGCAACACGGTATTATTGTCAAATTGCATTCAATGCTCTCTCTCTCTGAGCAAGTAACGCAAACAAAACAAGTACGCGATGATAACAATATGGACGACGACATATCATACATCAATGGCTATGTCGTTTTATTCGCTCTCCGTTGGTGGAAGCGAGACGAATAGTGTTCGAAGGAAAATACTGGGAATTTCTTGTTGTGAACGACGACGACGGACGACTCCCCTACGTGTGATGTTGTGATGTAAACTGTTTGTGCTGAGCGGAGGGCGGAGTTAACGGGTTTTTCAATTTTCATCCATAAAATTATTACTTTGTATAGTATTTGTTGCTGTAAGTGAAACAATTTTTGTGGTTACCAAAATGACAGTAGGTATGTGTGCGGCAAGGAGTTCAATTCTACTTTTTGGCATACTTCCATGTACATACATATTCACATAAGAGTAGAAGAAGAATGTTTGTGTGTCGCTAGCGAGCGAAAAAGTGTTTGGAAGACGCTAAGCTTTTTTTTTTGTTAATGGTTGGCTTTTGGCTTTTGGGTTGACAAAAGACAATATAACACCATTAATATCGAATAGAGTGGCCATGTGAAATGGTTTTTTTTTTTCTTTTCTTTTTTTAGTTTGAGGACATATATTTTAAAATAGAGCCGAAGGCTTAAAGCTAGTGCTCCTTTTTTTCTGTAATATAATAATTGATTATTATATTTCATAATTTAAAAAAAAAATATTTTAAAATAAATATGATTCTCGTGTCGCTGTGTTTGTTACCGAACTCCTCCGAAACGGCTGGACCGATTTTTATGAAATTTTGTGTACACATCGGGTAGGTCTGAGAATCGGCCAACATCCATTTTTCATACCCCTAAAACTAACAATTTGGTCCCATCGAACAGGCCCGTAGAGAGAAATTTGTGGGCCCCTTCAAAAAGCCCGGGCCCCCTCTCTACAGGCCTCCCATCGAAACATTTTTAGTTTTAGTACCCGAAGTAGGTATAAGCAATGTTACTTCAAAAAAATATAGTAGGCCGTTACATTGCGTATACGACATTTCGGCCTGTAGAGCCAGATGGGGTGGAAAAGGCAGGAATTTCCCCCCGGTCCTCGGCTTTCATGAAAGGGCCTTCACAATGGAAGTTTAATATTATTTTTTTGGTCGCACATTTCTGTGAGGCCCTAAGTTTCTCTCTACGGGCCTCCGTCGTATTTGTTATATGTTGTTGCTTAATAGTAGATTAAAGTGTTTCCGATGCTTTCTGTGGGCATTTAAGGATTTTTTTTTTTAAAGTTTTGACTGTTTCTCTCTACCACTTCCTATTTGTCGATTTGTCCAGGTAATGCACTCTGTAATTTAAAATATCCTTCCGTTGACTTTTCCCAGCATTTCTCAAGAGGAGCCTACTTAAGCGTCTATTTAAGTATCTCTGTGTCAGTCTTAGAACCATTTTAGTTCATATTTGTCATAATAACCAAAAATGTTCCTTCGAAAAAATTTCCCTCGACCCTGAAATTCCTCACTAAGCGCCAACCCTTTAAGGGGGTCTTCTCATTGAAAACCCGTTTTTTGGACCCTTTTTAAAAAAATTCTTATTTGAAAACGCAAAGAATAATTGAAAACTTTTTTTATTTATTGTATTACAAAAGGTTCAAAGTAAATAAAAAAATTTTTTTTGCCTCGATACGTGGGCTGTTCAAAAAGTAATGAGACTTCAAAGTTGGTGGTGAAAAAAAAAGGTGCCGTCACGGCGGCCACGATTCCGGGTCTCCGGAGCGTCCGAAATGGAAAAAAAAACGGGGTTCTAATCAGTATAGATGTAATTCTCGGGTGAACTTCAAACTTAATTTTGTGATTTTTTTTGACAAAATGGCGGCCATTCAAAAAAAAATTTCAATTTCGGGCTTTTTTTTTGTAGTTTAGTGTAAAAAAAAAAATAGTAAAAAATTTTTTAAAATTATGGTCGAGGTTCACCCGAGAATGGTGACAATTCTGCGTCGATTCCACTTTGTTTCATGAAAATCGGTTCAGTTGAACTGGAGATATCATGGCCGCCAGTTCGAAAAACGTGGTTTCGAGATAAACGCGTTTAAAGTTTGAAGCAACGCAAAAATTACTCGTTTTAGCGCAGATCTTGCTCGACAAAGAAGGCTATATCCTCTAAACTATTTCGAATTTCAAAAAATCCTTTTAGGGGCATATTCACAACTACCCAAGCTATAAATAAATGCAAAAAGAAAAAATCGAAAAAAAAGTTGCTCAATGAGAAGACCCCCTTAAAAAGAAGCAACCAAAGCCCAAACATTCTATATTTTAAGCGTATATTTAGCATAGATCAAGACATGTGATAAAATTTGATTCAAGAATAAATCTACTTTCAGGAGATTTTCATTGAAAATTGGCATCCCTAGATTGTATGGATTTTCACAGCTTCATTGTTTTCTTCATTTTGTTGTGATTTTTCACTTACATTTCACTTTGCTCCTTCATGTCGTCCTAATGTGCTCTATGTGAGGCGGTCCTGGGGTTATGTTTTGCCACATTACTTTATCGCTTATATTTTCTCCAAGTAAAAAAAAAAAAATAAAATAAAATTACTTGTATACAAGATGGAGTATGTGCGCATATGGGAGCTCACACTCTAACGCGATGATGATCATATTATGAAGATATGTGTACATATGTGCAAGAGAATCGCAGCATACATTCGTGCGTAAGAGGCCATTTAAAATGTATCTCATTCCACTTTTATGTGGTATTAGGCTGCGATTGTCGCGCGAGTGTTGGTGTTTTTTGTGGTGGGCGCTTTGGGAGACTATGTGGCGACCAATTTACTTTTAATTTGTTAACATAAACGCTTCGCCAAATAAGAATGCCCGTATGAATCATTTTGAACGCGACTTGCGGCTTTAGTTTCGGTCTTTTATTTATCTTTCTTCTACTCCTCCTCCTCCTTCTCTTTTGTTATTTTGTTCTTTTGTTGTTAGTTTCGCAGAAAAGTCACATATGCAATTCTGGATTTTATTGTTTCGTTTCTTTCTCGCGAGGACGATGAGGAGACCGCAGAGCTTCTATTTCACGAAAAAGAGACATTATAAGGGAAATATTTTATGCGAAGGATAATACTTGCTTATCCCTGTTTCCATAAGGAAATAAATGTCTTTCAATGGGCTGTAATTGCCTTTGGGCAATTTTTCTTCTTTGCTATAAACCAGATTTTTTTCTTTTCTCTCTCGAAAAGTTAATGTTCAAATGTGAGTTTATTTGTGGCCATTGATATGAGTTTTTTTTTTAGGTTTCTTTAATGTTTCTGTATAAAGGAAATCTTTAGGAAGACACTCGAACATATTATTTTAATAATATTTTTTTTTTTAGTTAACAAAAATTCAAGGAGTTTTAAAAACTTCTAAAACCTACAAAATTTCAAAAAAAAAAAAAAAAAAAAATCATCAGTTTTAAATTTCATCTCTTTATTTATCCTGTTAATCAATATCGAGTTCTATCTGTATGTTATAGGGCCACCAATGTTTTTGTCTGGCTTCGTATCGCGTTTCTAATACAAAGTCAGGCATCCTTAAATAGACATTTATATGTAGATAGATGTGAAAATATTCCTGATTATCCAAAATCGGTTATGATGCTATGATATAGGTTGCTATATCAAAGTCCAATTGGTATATTGATATATTGGTATATTGGTATATTAATAAATTGATAATTGACATATTGATATATTAATAAATTGATAGATTGATAGATTGTTATATTGATAAATTGATAAATTGATATATTGATATATTGATATATTGATATATTGATATATTGATATATTGATATATTGAATATATATGATATATTGATAAATTGGTAAATTGATACATTGATGTGTTGATATATGGATATATTAATATTGATATATTGATATATTTATATATTGTATATTGTTATATTGTATATTGATATATTGATATATTGATATATTGATATATTGATAAATTGATAAATTGATATATTGATAATTGATATATGATAATTGTTATATTGATAAATTGATATATTGATATATTGATATATTGATAAATTGTATATATTGATAAATTGATATATTGATATATATTGATTATTAATTTGATATGTATATTATATGATATATTGATATGTATTTGATATTGATATATTGATTATATGATGATATTGATAATAATTAAATGATAATGATATATTGTAATTATTTTATATATAATATTTTATATTGATAATATTGATATATTGATAAGTATAATGATCTGATTATCAGACTTCTGATATAATTAGATAAGTTGATAATCTGATTATGTGTAATATTTCCCGTCATATTGATAACGACATGGCATCATTCTACTATCGTTTAAAATTGATATTTGATATATCCAATAAAATACTAGAATTGTAGCAAGATCTCTAGATATTCAGACTTTTCACAAAGAAGTAACAATAAGAACTGATATTTGCTAAACCTTCATTTTACCCATATTTCAACGAGGCTCATCTACTCAATAACTATTGGTCCCATTTGCTTGAAATGCATAAGTGAAGATTCTCTCGATTTGTTGCAAGGACTTTTCTCAAGAAAATATAAATATTGAAGAATCTCTTGTTATATCTGCGTGTTTAAAATTTCCCGGTCTATCTCGGGGTACCGCAAAACGCGTTTACCAGTTCTCTCCATTATTGTTCTGTTTCGGTTAGCATAATAAGTCATGAAGATTATATTCTTGAATCCAAAAGATAGTTAATATTTTATAGAAAAAAAATACATCGAGAAAAATTTTGTTGCATACTCTATGGAGGGTCTTAAAATAATTTACCATAGTTTACAGTTTTTACAGAGTTAACTAAAAGAAAAACTGAGTTTTATCATTACTTTTCAATATAATTTCTTCTGATGACTTTTCGATTTGAAGCGATAATTAACTCCAAAAAAAATTTCATGTTATACTTCTGAAATCCCAAAAATATTGCATAATTTCTATTTGATTAAAGGGGACTTTTCCCGGCGATTGAAAAACTATTTTTCTTCATTAAAATGCTAATGGATCTATGAAAATTTGTTAAAAGTTCTTACCTACAATGCTTGCTCTCTCCAATATTGCCCATAATTTTTATTGCGTAAAAGCCGTCTTTCACAATATCCCAGTCCCGTCTCTCTATACATATATATATAGAACTCATACATGCATACATAAGCGTCTGATGAAATTTGAGTTCTTCACGAGTGTGTTTATTTGGGTATTTCTGCCATATATCACATCGAGCTATCTGCTTTATTTATTTCTCTCATCGTTGTGGCTTACAACTGAGAGTCCTTCTCGTCCTTTTTTTTTTTTTTTTTGTTTTTATTGTCGTTCTCTTCAAGCGTGTGTAAGTGTTCTCGACGTGCTCTGAATTAAAGACGAACCCTGTGCAGAATCCACTTGCGAAGGTAGCTGCTGCTATCTACTAGTAAAAACAGTGACAGGAAGCAGTGCTGCGAGGGTTGAAGAGCCGTTATGTTGAATACGTTGGCAGGTTGCTTAATTGGTGTCTGCCATAGTGATAATTTTATTAATGACATCAAAGTTGGCTTCGCTTCTGCTCTCTTCTTGTTGTTTTTACTACTGAACTTTCCGGGCGGCCATGTTTGTTTTGTAATTGCTCAAGAACCCAGACACAAGCTCCACAAAAACACGCACATACATGCATCCATCGAGCAACACTCGAAGGCATAGAGCCAAAAAGAAGCATTTTGAAATTTTCCTAACTGAAAAGCTTTTGGATTTTAGTGGAATTATTTCTTTTGGGCTTCCTGCCTTCGCCCTACTTCTGATGGAACTTAATTAATTCCATTTTCTCCATACAACCCCCCCGACATCCACCGCGCAGACTCACGTTTCGTCTTCGTTGCCATCGTTGACTTGAGCGCTATAAACTTTTGAAAGTTGATTGCACACGAGGATATCTTAGTCCTCGAACTTGTTAAACGCCATAGAATTTAATGCTGCCACGGTGCTGTCTATTTTTATGAGGCTCTCCATGGAGCTTGCGAAGTACACGTGTACATTAATTAAACATAAATGATTGTTAACATCTAAATTAGTTCTTAAATTAATTTTTTTTTTTTTTTTTTCATTTAGTTTTGTTTGATTAAATCATTTGAAAATGGCCATTTTTTATAAAAGAAGTTCCTCTTACTATCTTGAAGTGGCTCTGGGATAGCGTAGGGGATACGTGCTATGCTCTTGATCCCAGGGTCCGAGGTTCGATTCCCCCCCGCACAGGCGAAACGGGGTGTAATGTTCCAAGCCTAGCTCTTCATAATAAGACATACACTCACAGAACATGAGAAATCCTCCTTGGTATCACAATGGGCCGATTAAAGGCCTAAGTGGCAGCCACTTCAACCTACCTACCTACTACTATCTTGAAGTACAGCTTAGACCACACTGTGGGGAAACCAATGCCTTTTAATTTCCGTGGCATTTTCTTCTCACCGAAAGCGCTTTCGATTCGTCGCCACTTGATCCATCCAACCCTGGCACGATGTTTAAGGGGGTCTTCTCATTGAGCAACTTTTTTTTCGACTTTTTTTTTTTTTTGCATTTATTTATAGCTTGGGTAGTTGTGAATATGCCCCTAAAAGGATTTTTTGAAATTCGAAATAGTTTAGAGGATATAGCCTTCTTTGTGGAGCAAGATCTGCGCTAAAACGAGTAATTTTTGCGTTGCTTCAAACTTTAAACGCGTTTATCTCGAAACCACGTTTTTCGAACTGGCGGCCATGATATCTCCAGTTCAACTGAACCGATTTTCATGAAACAAAGTGGAATCGACGCAGAATTGTCACCATTCTCGGGTGAACCTCGACCATAATTTAAAAAAATTTTTTATTATTTTTTTTTTACACTAAACTACAAAAAAAAAGCTCGAAATTGAAATTTTTTTTTGAATGGCCGCCATTTTGTCAAAAAAAATCACAAAATTAAGCTTGAGGTTCACCCGAGAATTACATCTATACTGATTATAACCCTGTTTTTTTTTTCCATTTCGGACGCTCCGGAGACCCGGAATCGTGGCCGCCGTGACGACACCTTTTTTTTTTACCACCAACTTTGAAGTCTCATTACTTTTTGAACAGCCCACGTATCGAGGCAAAAAAATTTTTTTTATTTACTTTGAACCTTTTGTAATACAATAAATAAAAAAAGTTTTCAATTATTCTTTGCGTTTTCAAATAAGAATTTTTTTAAAAAGGGTCCAAAAAACGGGTTTTCAATGAGAAGACCCCCTTAATGTCATCATCAAAGGAAGCTCCTCTATTCACAACCGAACTAAGGTACTCAAATCTGCTGCTTATCATCAATTTTTCTTCACCCGATATAAATATTTATTTGGTCTTTCTGAATCAGGAAAAGTTGACAGGGAAGAATTCTCTGTTTTTTACGCTTATTTTTTGTCCATGATCCTCTTTTATCCCAGTTTGACAAAGTATTTTGCAATGCTCCAATATTGGTGATGCCAAGACCTATATAATCTGCAAAATCGGAGACATATTTCAGTTTTATCCGCCTATGATTTTTTCCAAGTAGGACATGGTGATATTTATCAGAATGGGACTCAACACAATGCCTCGGTGAACTACCTCCTTGAATTCGTAAAATCGTCAGACTCCGCAGCTATATATCTGACTCTAGTCTTGGCGTCCTCATACATGTCGACGCATCTAGTCTTGACGCAAACCTCTGATCTATTATGTGCTCTTAGTGCTAACCAAATTAATTCACGAAGGACTCTATTGAAAGCCGTATCAATGAACTTAAGGACTTACTATTTATTTGAATGTTAGAATAAACTTCAATTGCTGTGGAAAGTTTTCCCTTAAAATCCGACTCCATCTCACTAATTTTTCAGCCTTATAATTTATTTAAGAATGCAATATATTATATCTCCTTCAAGCAAAACTATAGAACCCCACAATATTCCGAAAACTCAGGACACCATCTCCGAATCTCAAAGGATACTATCATTCAAATTTCACAACACATGAAGCATCATTTAACGGATAATTATGGGACTATTAATTTAAATAAAAATTCATTTTTATTACTGATTATATTATGTGCACACATGAACCGGAACAGAGCTCTTTACAATCGAGAATTGCACAATTGTTGTGTGACCAAAGGCGACACGCCCACTTTTACATCGACTCGTGGGTAATAAAACCAAAAATGTCCCTCAAAAATGAGGTTACGGTTCAATTTTATTAATCATGATTTTTTGAATTAATTTCTGATGTGTGTCAGATTTAGGGGTTGATTTTTTGTATGAAAGAAGTATCGAAGACTTCAGATTTTGGTGTTAAATATTTAAATGCTGCATGGTTAGGCATTTGCTTTGAGGACAATCTCATGTATGAACACCTTTCAAAGTCAGACCACATATTAAAATCTTAAGTTTGTAATTTTGCACAAATTCTACTCTTAAGTGCAGAAATATCCAATTTTCAAATAAATTTACACTAACCATGAGAGACCTTACCCTATTCAGCTCCTTAGGGCTTTTCGGTGCAGGTCCGCACTATTCACTTGCAATAATCAAGGGCCAGGACATCCTGCAGAGGGTCCATAATTTTTAAGGATCTCTGAGGCAAGGGCGTAGCATGAGAAAGAGTGCTTTGGTAGCGCTTATATTTGCCACAGTGGTATATTGAGCAATTATAAGACATTAACCGAAAAAAAAATTTGGGGGGGCAAGAAGAAGTTTAGAGAGTTTTGGACCAAAAACCCAAAAAATCCGAAAAATTCATGACGTCCGATTTCGATGAAAATTTATATATAGAATAAGTGCAAAATTCTAAGAATTTTTGCACCAAAATTTTTTCAAAAAAACTGATTACAACTAGTCTAGTTTAGGGTCTAGTTCCAAACTGGTCCAAAAAGGAGTAGTTGTAATCAGTTTTTGAAAAATTTTAAAATTTAATTTTGATGAAAATTTATATACAGAATAAATGAAAAATTCTAAGAATTTTGGCACTAAATTTTTTTCAAAAAACTGAATACAAATAGTCTAGTTAGGGTCTAGTTCCAAACTGGTCCAAAAAGGAGTAGTTGTAATCAGTTTTTAAAAAATTTAAAATTAATTTTATTAAATTATAAAGAATAATGAAAAATGCTAAGAATTTTTGGCACTAAAATTTTTCAAAAAACTGAATACAAATAGTCTAGTTAGGATCTAGTTCCAAACTGGTCCAAAAAGGAGTAGTTGTAATAAGTTGTTTAAAAAATTTATATATAGAATAGTGAAAAATGCTAAGAATTTTTGCACAAACATTTTTTCAAAAACTGATTACAAATAGTCTAGTTAGGGTCCAGACTGGCCTTCCTGTTCCCTGGCTTCCACTTTTTATAGCAATCAAAGAGGAGCCCAAGAAAAAAATTTCCCCCGGTTCCGAAATTTTTTCCCTTCTAATCTCCTGGTGTGACTGTATAAAATGGACGTAAGACGTAACACAGGATTTCATTAAGAACCGGTTAATTCCATGCTTCGAATATTTTCTTCTCTTTGAGATCTATAGAGGAATCCTGCATCCTTTGTAGAATTTTAAAAATATTCTTCCCCAATCCCATACATTTCTACACTAAATACCCTTTCATTTGAGGAGCTGTCGTGATAAAAACCCTCTTTTAAAAGAGTTTAAATGAAAAATAAAATTAAAAAAGGACCACAAAAATCCTTCAAATTATTTCCAAGTACGAAATTTCTCCTATCCTTGTATCCTTGTGCCATTCTGTACGTTGTTGTTGTCAGTTTTCGATGTCACTTGACTGACACTCATTGCTTCTGCTCTTGAGTTGATCTTTTGCCATTTGGACGTTCCTCAGCGCTGCTCTTCTCTGCTCTCCTCTCCTCTCGCCGCCTTTTCGCGTCTCGCCTCGAACATATCACATTCACATTGTAGAAATTACCTTCTGATGGGTTGTCCAAAGCCGTGTATTTTGACTTTCGAATGGGCGCAATGACGGCGCCAACGATTGATTTTCTGTCCGAGGGTTGTTTTTCCCTCTATTGTCCCCGCGCTTATGTCGTCGGATTGTATTCTTTTCGTTTACTGTTGGTACGTTTTGCGGTTGTGATCCCGAAATAAATTGCGCTATAATTTGTGTCGCTGGGATTGCGGTCCCTCCGCCTTCTCGCCTCATCGCGTTCATGCATACTCGTACAACCGTGCATGGATAAACTTGCATTGCTGTGTGGCTGTGGCTGGGTGATGCTCATTTGAAGTTGATGGTGTGTGAAAAAATGTGAACAGATTGTTATGTAATTGAGTTTTAGCATCCGTTTTGCTTCGTGACCTCGTCTTGGAATTCGTTTTCTCTTCGTTCCTCCGCTCGAAGAAGGGTGCCTTCGGCCAAACACCGAAATTGGCTTTATACAAATTTCAATTTCCATCGTCTTTTCGATTATGGCCACTTTGTCAAAAATTATTTTTGTCTACGAAGAGATAAGTTCGGATAAGGATATTCTTGCGGCTGTGTTAATCGATGGGATTTTGGATTGATTTCGCTTCTCTTCTTCTTTGTGGTTGGCATGCTTCATTGCTTCTTATTAGGAAAAATTAATAGTTTTCGTTGAGGTATTAGAGTTTCGTCGCCTTTATCGTTTTATCGATAAAACGTTTGAGAAATTGATAAGCTTGGACTCGAGACTTGGTCTTGATTGAACGATTATTGTGGTTTGATCTGTTGAATACATTTTGTGAATGCGATATTTCTGAAAGCTTAACTTTTAACCTATGGAAGAAAGTCTTAGGCAAAGATAAGGCAGAAATCCTCATTCCCAATTAAGATTAATAAATAAATCAATACAATTTATTTTTTTTATTTTTATTCTTTATGATTTTTAATTTGGAGTTTTAAAATTTTTGATTACACAACCAAACAAAAAAAAAAACACAAATAAAGGTTACAGACACACGAGTTCCACTATACCCTGCAGGAAATGTCAATAGTGAATCTATACTCTTTCTCTATGACTGCGTCAACAGTACTACTGACCAGTTGTACCCGTCGCAATGCTTTGCGTTATTGACATTTAACATTGAGTTGTCATTGAATGTCAACAGTAGACCGAAAAACTATTGATGAACTATTGAAGTCAGTAGCTATTATGTAGACAAAAGGAGTACTGTTTCGCTTTATAAGGAGACATGTTGTTGACATGGTCAATAGAGATGAACTATAGGTACCTCTTGACAGTACAGTTTCTCTAATGACACCGCCCGTAAATACTGTTGACGTTGGAACTAGTTCTCTTGTCTATATTGACGTCAATATAGACATGGGGCCATATGGTGACAGGATTCCTGGAGGGTATTTACTCACTAGCACCCTCAAGCGGGGTTTTTCGGATTCTTAAATTTGCACCAAAGCCGGTAGAGAGGGATTTCTTTTTCAAGAACCAAAGCAAAGCGGAGTCAGACTTCTCCAGAAATAGAAAAACACACAAGCCTATGGAGGAATACAACTCTCTTTGAAGCTTATTTATGTTCACTTCCCCATGTGTTTAGAATGGGAGGTTTTTTTTAGAAACTCGCAGGGAAATAAATTCCCGGGAATATTTAAAACCGGGCTAAGTATGATATACTTACAATACCGGAAAAAAATGCTACCTTTTTTCTATGAAATTCAACGGTTTTTGTGGATCCCTTCCCTCAGATTCCCTACCTATCATTCCTTCTTCTATCCCTTCTCGCGTCTTAGTTCTCACTACCTCCATTTGTCTTCTTTCTATCCCTTCTTCCGTCCGTCTCTTAGTCTCTCTCTCTCTCTTCTCTCTTCTGTCTATTCCCTCTTTTCTCTCCGTCCTCCCTGTCTCTTCCCTCTCTTCTCTCTCTCTCTTTCTCCCTTTCTTTTCTCCTCTCTTCTTTCTCCTCTCTTCTTCTCTCTCTCTCTCTCTTCTTTCTCTCTTCTCATCTCCTTTCTCTCTACTCTTCTCTTTTCTTCTCTTCTTCTCTTTCTCCTCTCTTCTTCTCTCTCTCTCTTCTCTCTCTCTCTTCTTCTCTCTCTCTTCTCTCTCTCTCTTCTCCTCTCTCTTCTCTCTCTCTCTCTTTCTCTCTCTCTCTCTCTTCTCTCTCTCTCTTCTCTCTCTCTCTCTTCTCTCTCTCTCTCTTCTCTCTCTTCTCTCTCTCTTCTCTCTCTTTCTCTCTCTCTCTTCTCTCTCTCTCTCTCTCTCTCTTCTTCTCTCTCTATTCGCTCTCTTCTTTCTGTTCTCTCTCTCTCTTCCCTCTCTTCTTTCTTTCTCTCTTTTCTCTCTCTCTTCTCTTTCTTTTCTCTTTCTCTTCTCTCTCTTCTTTTATCTCTCTTCTATCTTTCTCCCTCTTCTCTTTTCTCTCTTCTATCTTTCTCTCTCTCTCTTCCCACTCTTTTTCTCACTCATTTTCTCTTTCACTCTCACTTTTTTCTATCAACGGATCTGGGTTTCTCACCTTCGCCGAGCTCTTGCCTAATTTTTAATCAATCTCATTATTCAAAACGGGATTTATTCGACAGAATAACAAGGGATATAAATAAGACTCTTCCAGCAATCGGCTTCCATAACATTCCCAATTATGTAGATAAAATATTTCTGACCAAAAAAATATATATTTTATTCAATTTACATAGTCGATTTTAATTAAATTTTTAGCACACCTTTTCGATTGATTGATGAAAAACTTCATTTATCGAAATTTTTAATTAAATTCCTCATTCGCTCTAAGGCGAGACATCGGCGTCTTGTAGCGTCCTTTGAGTCTCTCCTTGAAGTCTTGGCGTTTTAACTTCGCACCATGTTCACGACTAAATCAATTGAATTGCATTAATAACATGACGTGCACCGGGCCCATTTCCAGGCTCAATGAGAGCAAAGACCACGCCGAAATCAAACAACAATAAAAGAGAAAAAATAATTTCAAAAAAAAAATATTATAAAAATAATAATGAAGGAGTAGAAAAGAATCCGCGAAATGAGCCCGAATACCTAATCCGATCAGCGAAGCTTAATTTGCTCACATCAGTTTTTCAAGCATAAAATGCATTATTATGCTAAATGACTATAAAAATCACGTTTACAATCCATTTATGCTGGGATAATAACCCGCTCGACGAGCCAGCATTTGTTTACGCCGCAGATAATTGAGTTATCTGATCTTGGAGCTCTTGGAGCGAGGACCGAAGGTATCACAATTTCATTGCGCGCGCATAGCTTACTCGCCTCAGAAGTATTGCCTGCGATGCCAAAAAAAAACTCCGAATCGCGAGGCGAGGAGAATCGCAAGAATTGGACCATCATTTAGAGCAGTCCAAACGTTGAGCAAAGGAGCGGAGGAGCACCTTAGTTGGGTTCAGATAATTGTCGGCTCTGTGGGTTAACAACCAAAACGCGGTCACGATGAATACGAGCCGTGGCGGCCGGGACTGGGACTGGGACAGGGGGAGCAGCGATTGAGACTGGCTTTGCTCCTCCTCCTGGATGTGTTTAAGTGAATATTTGCTGGCATCGCGATAAATCGTTTGGGGAAAAACACTGCAATCGGCTCTCGCAAGTCGTTTGACTTCGAATATTGGCAATTCGCACTTGACCGTTTCGCATTTTGCGAAAGATCGTTGCGAAAATTTTATTACTCCCCTTCGGAACGGATCGCCCTCGGGGGCTGTTAAAGAGATTTTTTTATTTCCATTAAAAAAAAAATTTTTTTTTTTTTTGTTACACTGAGCGAAATTAACCATGATTTTTTTTTAAAGGGCGCATTGTTATTCACAGTCCTTTTGACTTCGAGCAGAACGAAAATTTCAAAAGAAAATGGTTGAGTCAACAACATTTTTGGTTGATTTAAAAGGAAATATGTTTATTACATTTCTTTAAGTTCGGTATAATTCTCATTTGGTTTATAAAATAGGACATATAAGATATTTATACATCTTAGAACATTTTAAGCATTGCGAAAGCAGTAATGACAACGGAGTGACAAAATCGTATGTAAAAAAATGTATGTTTTTCCTTTTGATTTAACTAGTTTTCTGGTTGATTTTTTTCTCTGTGTATTTAACATGGCAGCCGGGAGAGGATCCTTGAAAGAAATTTAATTTGAAATTTATACAACGTTCTAATCTAAGCGAGAAATGCGAGCGAGACGACAAAACTTAGAGCTAGAAAAAAAAAATCCTTTGATGACTCTGGCTTTTCGAATGAGTTCCGTTTTCACCTTTCGTCTAAGGAATTATCCTGTTTGCTGTAATTAATCATTTTACCCATTCACGTTGGCTTGTTGGAATTGTTCAAGGCGCTTTCCATTGTTTCCAGGAACCGACCAGGCATTCGTGCTTCCAAGCGAGGTCACTGCAAATCATTTCTCTCTCTCGCGCGCGAGCGCTCTCCTAAAACGCTCAACTGACATTTTAAGGTGCCAAATGAACCCATCAAAATGCTTGAGCTCTAAACTGTGAAATCCATTTGAGGCAACATCAATGGGGAGAGCATTGAGAGACGAACCGGGCAGATTGCTGCACGAGTTCCTTGCCTCATGATTCGTTGTCGGCGTCTATTTGTTCAGTCGTAATATTCAGTTAGTGGCCTTAAACGTGCATGTGCATACCGAAGATGTTGAGCCGCAGGAACCGATGGTCTTCGTCTCTTTCTTCTTCTCATTCTTGTTGCTCTTGGTCTTCTTTTGGTGCTTTAACTCATTTTGAGTTTGCCCTGAAGCCAATTATGCTCGTATTTTATTTGTTGGTCACGCTCGATATTTGGCACAGTGCATTGAATGCATAAATTTAGTGAAATAAATTTATTTTTTTTTTAGAATTATTTTATCTTTGGTTTTTTATTCAACTTATGCTCCTTATGATTCTTCTTAACATCTTCTCTTTTGACTGTTGGCAGGAGGTGGGTTCGATAAAATTTTTATTAATAAAGACAACTCCTTACTAATTTTCCTGGGCAAGACCACAAATAAATTGTGACATATGCACTACGGTTGTATACAGAGAAAAAAATCAACCAGAAAACTGGTTAAATCAAAAGGAAAAACATACAAAACCGGCTTCAACAAGGAATAATTTTAATTTTAACAATTTTTCTTGTTGGAAAAAATAAAGATTTTCCTTTTGAATCACCAATATTTCAGGTTGAATTAAAATGATAATTTTCAAAAATGGATTTAAATTTAAATTGTTGAACTAAACATCGGACATAATTGAAATGACAAGATAATTTATTAAAATAAAAAAAATCAAAAAAAAATACCTATACAAGTAAGAAATGTCAAAACAAATTTAATTAACGTTCAAAGCAAATGGCCACAGAGCCCTCTGCTGAACATAACCCCAAAAAACAGCCACCGAATGGAGTTCATCCGATTTTGTCACTCCGTTGTCGTGACTGCTTTCGCAATGCTTAAAAAGTTCTAAGATGAATGAATATCTTATATGTTCTGTTTTATAAACCAAATGAGAATTATACACAAATCAACCAAAAATCTTGTTGACTCAATCATTTTTCTTTTGAAAGTTTTTTCTGCGCCTAAAAAAATGATTTCTTCTTTTATGGCTATCTTAGAAAATTTTTTTTATTTTAAAAAATATCATGTCATTTCAATTATGTCCGTGGTTAGTTCAACAATTTAAATTTAAATCCATTTTTGAAAATTATCATTTCAATTCAACCTAAAATATGGTTGATTCAAAAGGAAAATCTTTATTTTTTCCAACAAGAAAAATTTTTAAAATAAAAATATTCCTTATTGAAGCCGCTTTGTATGTTTTTCCTTTTGATTTAACCAGTTTTCTGGTTGATTTTTTTCTCTGTGTACGGCACAGAGGCCGTCATTACATAGTCTTAATATAAAAACAATGAAAGGAACAAAAAAAAATTAATAATGGATAATAGAAATTAATTTTTTTAATTTTTTTTTTTATTTACTGCAATTGTCCCACTGTACCTGAGCCGCAAGCAGCTCATCATTCTTGCACGCCCATACATATTTTATTTTTATTCTTTTACTCTTCACTCGGCTACAGACAGACGGACGGACGAACGGACGGACAATAGACGGAACCGCGTGCTTCTTATTAACTGCATTAAAACCCAGCAGGGTTTTCACACCTTTTGCGCCCCACTGTGCAACTCAAATAAGGCATCCGGCATCACTTAAAATCTGAAGATCTTAATAAACGCTCCTCTCTCGTCCATATTACTGACACTGACTTTAACCGATTCCGGCCGGCACCAATTGCCTTTGCGCATGGGATATAATTGTGGCCGCAGGAGCATTGCTCAAAAATTAATTGGCATATTGTGCAGCAAATACTATACCACAACACAACAACAACAACAATGGCACAACAACAAAAGTATGATTTGAAATAAAGGTGTAATAGAAATAAAATTGGTTTTAAAATCTCGTTTCTCGGTTCCTTTCTTTCCACGGTCCCCCCCAAATTTCTTTCGGGTTTTGTTGGCTCGTTTCGCGAAATTAATTATATGAGCATGATATGCAATATAAGAGTTTTAATCAATAAATCTGTTATTTTCATGAGTCTTAAAATATAAAAGCGCGGCTGTCTTCAAGTGGGCCGTTTGGATTCGGGAAAGCACAAAATTTCCATTGTTCAAATAAATGAAATAAGACCGATAATCTGATAATCGGATAATTCGAAAGCACAAGCATAAAAGGAAAATTAAAAGAAATTCATACAAGTAACGGTAATTGAACGTGAAGTTTTTTCAAGTACCGATGTGAACAGGGTTAGCGATGGGAAGTGTTGAAAACTTTCCGAAACAAAGTGATAAGTCAGAGATGCCCGTTTTGAATGGAAATAAAATTATTTAAAAAAAAAAAAAAAACATTATGGGGAAATTATAAAAAAAAATTAAAATGTTGATCAAGGCATTATAATTAAAAACTGATATCTTGTCTGGGAAAATGATGCAAAAGGTTTATTTCGAAAAACATTATTAAAAATCTCCCATGACTGAACGTGATTCAAACGAGGGACGTTGGAACGCCCGTAGAAAAGGATTTTGGGTTGGGGGAAAATTTGTTCGTGGGGAGATCCTCAAAGTGTATGGGAACTGGAAGGTTCTTAAACAGATGCTTGGGGGACCCATTAAAAATAGGTTAGGTTAGGTTGAAGTGGTGCCCTTATAAAATAAGTCCTTCCATTAAAAATAAGTTAAAGTGAATCTCGGAGAAACCAAAATGTTCGTCCAAAAAAAAAAGCCTTAAACTTGTCTAACGCCTACTTTTAGGCAGCCCCGGGCTTAGGAAGTGACAAATCGGGAAACTAATTTGATTGGCAAATTGCTAGTGATTTCAATCAAGCTTTTTAACACTAAAATATCCACCATTTTATAGTTTTAAATTGTTGGTTTTCTTTAATTGTTGGTCCTATAATATTTTAATAAAATATTGTGTATGAGTATCCTCCTCAATTTATATCATGTGGTTATATACAAGGAGCCGAATTTTAAAGAAGACTTTCTTGCTCAATTTTCTATATTTTGTGACCATTGTATACGCAGTTTAGCATGACGCCTATAATTCTCATTTGCTTTGTAAAATAGGACACATAAGAGTCGAAGGATTTTTGAAGGTTTTTACAACCTGATGAAGCAAGGTGTGTAAGTTTGTCTTATCTGTTGGCTCGATAGAGCTATCGAAAGTTCGATAAGTTCAATAATCGATTATTTCAATAATCGATAAGTTCAATAATCGATTGTTTCAATAATCGATAGGTTCAAATAATCGATTATTTCAATAATCGATCAGTTCAATAATCTATTGTTTCAATAAGCGATAGGTTCAAAAATCGATAATTTCAACAATCGATAGTTTCAATAATCGATAGGTTCAATAATCGATCGGCTCAATAATCGATTGTTTCAATAATCGATATTTGTTTCATAGTTCAAAAATTATCAATTGTTCAAAATCGATATTTCAATAATCGATAATTTAAAATCGACAATAATTTCACGATGTGCTTCAATAATCGATTTTTTTAATGTCTTCAAAATCGATAAAGCTCTTTCGCATTTTCAAATTATCGAAGTGCAATGAATCAACTATGAAGTTCAGATAATGTTTTCGATAATTTTGAAACCATCGAAGTAGATTGTTTCTCAGTGGATGGATGGTTACACCTAGAAGTCCAAGAAATTTGTAGGATCAGTATGTATTTTTCAAAAGGAAAAAAATTAGAAGCTGCTGATTTATCACAGCACTATTGCGTGTTTCGCCGGGCTTGACCTAGAATAAGAACGTACCGTGCAAAACTGAAAAAACTATTTTCCATCACTGCCAGCTTTGAAAAGATTCCTGAAATAAAATACATAGTTCTTCTTCGTAGTTTTTAACCTGTAGTATGACTTGTTTCTCCAGACTCAAATCGGGTTGAATGGTGCCAATGGATTGACAGATACATGTCGACTAGGTCCTACTGAGGAATTTGACCGGTGCTGTAGGCCCATCAAGTTGAATTTCTACCCAAAAGGATTAATCCAAAATTTAAGGGCCTGGCAGATTTCCCTGGGCAGTCGCCCAATGCTATCAACTAGGACCCTAATGCAAATTGTCTAGTTAAATTTTCCCGCCGGGATATAAGACCCTAGGAATAAGAACGTCCTGGACTATAAGACTGGAAAAAAATTTATTTTTACCATTTTTTCACGGTCGCTCTAGGCTTTGAAAAGGATTTCCCTGAAATAAAATACATAAGAAGCTTCTTCTTTCATTTTGATGTCTGTCAAGTTCGATAGACTGTCAGACCAAACCTGTTCTACGAAAAACCTTGCTACAAATTTTGACAGCTCATTTCCCATTTCGAAAAATTTCCCATTTCGTAAAAACTGCGAAGCTGCATGAATCCCACTAATGAGTTCAATAATTCCGAAGAACATTTGGTCCCGGAACTACTTTCTAGTCCGTAGCTTTTTTTTCTGTGTATCTTCTCGGTTCTACCCTCAAAGAAGAAAAGTCCGAAATTTTCTCAATTTTCCCTTGGATACGCGAATGACTTCAATAGGTACTGCATAAATTCAAATTCTTCTATTGCGTTTTGGATGAAAGGGGATATTTAATATTTACGCGCAAAGAAATCTGGTATCCTTTTAAGAGCTCTTATCAAATTTTGTTATTTATATTTGCTTATCAAAGATCAAGCCGCACGCGACCTTCATAAAATTTGAAAGCAATTTTCAAATTATTTCCACCAAACTCAATTGACACAACCAACAAAACCAAATAGACAACAAAATCAAAACCAAAAATAGCAACAACAACAACAACAAGAACAACAACAAATAGACACAATCAGGACCGAAGAAGCTTCGATTGCCAGTCCGAGAGGACGATTGCCATACAAGGAAAAGGGGCCGCTGTTTGTTATCATTGGAAGACGATCGGATGAAATCCGATGAGCTGCCGTGTGCGGAATTGTACTGGAAACGCTTGAATGGGATTAAAAGGACAACAAATCGTCTCAGACGCCAACCATAATAATGGCCTTGTCCCCGAAGGGTGCGATTCATTGTTTCCATTGCTTGAAATTGGATGTTTTGACGCGACTTCATCAAAAAAAAAAAAAACCAAAAAAAAAAAAAAATTCTACCATCCACCATCGAGCCACCAAGGATATGTTATAGAGCCAAGAGAGTGAATCGGAATCGGTGTAAAGCAACCAGCAAAGTGGCTCTTTATTTGCACCACAATTGCATCATCATGAATGACATCAAAAACCATTTACGCCCCCTTTCGAGAGACGTGACTCGCACGTACGCGTTCACACCCAAGGGTGAATGGAAAATAAATAAAAATTCGTTTGTATGGAGAATGATTTGGAGGAATACGGGAAAAAAAATTCTCTGCCATCCATGACTGTTAGAGATTGCAAAGGGGGACGGACGTGTGCTCCCTTGTAGTCCTTTGTAGAACATGTTAAGCCGACAAATCGGTTTCGATTGATTAAAGCGCATCTAATACGGATTAGGTGGAAGTTCGCGCATGGGGGGAAGTCCTCCGAACTTGCATACGTATTCCTTCAGTGTTCGCTGATTTGAATCTTGAAATTTGAAATCTCGAAATCTCGAAATCCCGGCAGTGTGTAAAATTTATTGGATCAGAATCGAATCGAACGGCCCTCTGTCGTGGCTATTTAGGCCGGTCTTATCGGCGAGGCTTGACTGCTCATCAGTGGTGGGTTTTTGGCGGTTTGATTGGCTTTTCGAACTTGATCGAAGGACGTGCACGTCTCATTGCTTTGCACACCTACCCACATACGTCCATACGGTGTATGACGACGCGACTCATCGTGTGATAAAAGGCGTGAAATGTGCTGCGCCGCGGCTTTCCTTGAAGCCAAGTCACGTGGAAACGGATTAGACCTCGTCGCAGAGGCGTTCGTCGTGGGCGGAGCGCATTAAAGTGCAAATCACATCATATCTGTGGTCGCATAGTTGAGTGGATGACGCGCCGCCATTGCGTTAGATTTTCGATGGGAAATAGATCTCGAGGCATCGAGGTTAACATTGAGAGTCAGTCAAATTATTGGAAAAATATATACCTACATATGAACATATATAGGTATGTACATCATATTAATTTCTTCAAATTTACAAGGATTATCTACAATTAAAAGGAATTTCTTTAAAATTCTCACATTCAAAATGGCTCCTAGGACTACTAATTGTTGCTTATAAAGTCCAAATACGGGAATATTACCAGCAATCAAATTGAATCTTAATGATCATTAAGTACATCTACCGATAAAAGAAATAAAACTATCATATACAGATAGTCCGGGCTCAATACATATTTTCTTAAGGGCCCCTAGGACAGTCTGGGTTGCTATCGATTTGAAGGTCCTGAAATACCGAACAACAAAAATTACGGCCGTGAGGTTAATTGCTGGCGCTCTACAGGCATGATTAAAATTGATTAAACTAAGTAATTGGTTGTTAGAGATCCTTCAATGACAGATCATTAAAATATTTACATTAAGGGGGTCTTCTCATTGAAAACCCGTTTTTTGGACCCTTTTTAAAAAAAATCTTATTTGAAAACGCAAAGAATAATTGAAAACTTTTTTTATTTATTGTATTACAAAAGGTTCAAAGTAAATAAAAAAAATTTTTTGCCTCGATACGTGGGCTGTTCAAAAAGTAATGAGACTTCAAAGTTGGTGGTGAAAAAAAAAGGGGCCGTCACGGCGGCCACGATTCCGGGTCTCCGGAGCGTCCGAAATGGAAAAAAAAAACGGGGTTATAATCAGTATAGATTTAATTCTCGGGTGAACCTCAAGCTTAATTTTGTGATTTTTTTTGACAAAATGGCGGCCATTCAAAAAAAAATTTCAATTTCGGGCTTTTTTTTTGTAGTTTAGTGTAAAAAAAAAAATTGTAAAAAAATTTTTTAAATTATGGTCGAGGTTCACCCGAGAATGGTGACAATTCTGCGTCGATTCCACTTTGTTTCATGAAAATCGGTTCAGTTGAACTGGAGATATCATGGCCGCCAGTTCGAAAAACGTGGTTCGAGATAAACGCGTTTAAAGTTTGAAGCAACGCAAAAATTACTCGTTTTAGCGCAGATCTTGCTCGACAAAGAAGGCTATATCCTCTAAACTATTTCGATTTTCAAAAAATCCTTTTAGGGGCATATTCACAACTACCCAAAGCTATAAATAAATGCAAAAAAAAAAAAAGTCGAAAAAAAAGTTGCTCAATGAGAAGACCCCCTTAAGGGTATTCAAAAGAAGGATGGAATTTCGGCACAGAGTCTGACGTCTGAAAATTCCAATTTAGACAAGCTGCGCACTGAGCTAGTGGACCGATTTACCAGATTAGTTCAAAATTGAAATTAAATTATAAATTATGGCAAATCTAGCCAGGGTACTTGCAATATCTTGCAATATCTACTTACCCACCCAACATTTGAAAGACTGTTTTATGAGAAGATTCATTTACGAGTCTTTTTCGAGCCCCGCCCACCTTCATGATTAGAAAATGATTGATCACATGCGCACGATTAAAAGAAGACTCGAAAACGACTCTCCAATATGTTTCAAAAGCGACTCGCATTCAAATTACAAAAAAAAAAAATTTTGAGCAATCGCCAATTAATCATGTATGGTATTGAAATATGATCATTCAAATTGTTGCTATCTTATATTTCACTCAATATTTGACTCAAAATTGAATTGAATGGAATTTGACTTTAAAGTTTTAAACGAAAAAAATCCATGACTTTTGATTTGGAAAGCTTGGTGTCGACGGGTGAGCACAGGACTAGAAAACGAGAGTTCCTAGGTTCAAATCCCACATAAGGCAAAGGAAAAAAAACTGTTGAATCTATAATAATAATAATACATATAAAACATATACACGGAAAAGCCAAAAAATGTGTATTGATTTAAAAAAATTTTAATTGTTTTTATTTTTGGAAAGCAATCGATTATAAATAACAGTCGTAGAACACTCCAAAATGATAGCAAAAGTGAGTCCTAGAAGACTCGAAAATAGTAACAAATATTACTCGAAAACGACTCGCAAATGATATCAAATATGACTCCTTAAGAAGAGTCGCGGTTAGGGTTTCAATTTCTCCCGACAAAAGTATCATTTTTGATCATAAAACGAGCGCATATTTGATCTTTTTAATCAGAAAGGCGACTCGAAAAAGATTCGCTTTTGATCAAAAATTTCAAAAAATGCTAGCTGGGTAGTTAAAATTTCCAGCCGGGACCATATTTATCTGTAACTCATTGATTTTTTTCCAACAAATCAAAATTATTTTTTATACATTAAGCGTCGTAGTCGTCGAATCGATTGAAGACTCGTTGAAGACTCGGTTGAAGACTCGGTTGAAGACTCGGTTGAAGACTTGGTTGAAGACTCAGTTGAAGACTCGGTTGAAGACTCGGTTGAAGACTCGTTGAAGACTCAGTTGAAGACTCGGTTGAAGACTCGGTTGAATACTCATTGACGACTCAATTGAAGACTCGATTGAAGACTCGGTTGAAGACTGGTTGAAGACTCGTTGAAACTCGTTGAAGACTCAGTTGAAGACTCGGTTAAAATTTTGAAGAATTATCATTGAAGCTTAAAACTGTAAAAGTTGAAGACTTAAACTATTGAATCAGTTAAGACTCATATTCTTTGAGAGACGTCCTCACTCTCTCACAATCAAAAATATTCCATTTTAAAAAAAAAACCTAACTTTTTTGCCACTTTTAACAGAGCTAATAGCACTTTTTCTGCCAGTCTTTGCTTAAACTATAGTTTAAAATAATAAAAAAAAGGAAAAAAATTATTTCCAGAAGCTGTGAACTCCTTCGATTGACGCTAGTTGCACTCAAGAAACCAAAGATTTACGAATTTCGCTCGAAGCGGCGAAAAGACAAAGCACCTGTTTTGGTCTTAATCGTTTCAGCAATTAGGCCAGATCTCCTCGTAGATCTTTGCAAAAAAAAAAAAACAAAATAAAATAAAAACAAAACAGTTTTTAAAACTGCTTTCATTAATCTCAAAACGTTTTTCAGACGCACTCCCCGTTTAATCGGATGCAGTGTGAATTTATCTTTTAAAAAGTCGCAGCCTCTTTATGATCGCGATCATTAGCGGCAACTGATTTCTTTATAACTTCTTTTATTATTTTATTTTTTTTATTTTATTTTTATTAAGACGGCAAAGAAACTGAACAGGAAACGATGAATGAAATGCCATTGACGACTTCATTTTCATGAAAAAATCGCCTTGGCAGTTATGCAGTCCATTTTGTCAAACGGTGGGAATAATTACAGGAAGGTGACAGCATTATATAAATGACCTCATTTATATGAAAAAGCTGGACAGATTTTTCCCAGCCAACATTTAGAGTTCTAAATGAGTCGTTTATGAGTAGTATATGTGAGCGTTCACGATGAGATCTGATTTTTGGAGTCGAAAATTAATATGTTTCTCGTCTTGCCGAGGACGATTTAAATGGTGCCGATATCACATATTGAATGTGCCCATTAAAAAGTCTCATAAATGACTCTTTCTGCTCTCATATCTGACTCTTTTTTCGATTCCAATATTAGGTATATATTGAATCCCACTGCACTCATATCTGACTCTTTGTTCTCTCTATTTCTATAAGAGTCAAAGATGACTCACCAACTAGCACAATTTTGTACATTAAGGCTCACAATCTTCAATGATAGTCTTCATAAGAGCTTAAACCAGTTTTATTAATTTTATTTGAAAATTTTGTAAAAATCCAAATATACCAAAGGTATTTTATTAAGCTAAACTGGCATGAAAAAAATTCGAAAATTTAAACTTTCGAAGCTCTAAACCGAGATGAAGTGTTTAAATTTATGAGTCCGAAATGAATATGAAAATGAGACTCATAAAAATGAGTTCAAAATGAACCTGGAATGAGCTCATTATGAGCTCTCATACTCCTAATGAAACTATAAACGAGTCATTAAAGACTCCAAATGTTTCTATGGTACCTTAGGGGCTGTTTCCACTACAGACGCATTTAGCATTTTTCAGCATTTTTAAAAAATGCTCAAAAATGCGGCTTTGAATTGAAAGAATTCAAATATTTTTCCGAACAAAAATTCAAATTTTCACAAAATGCTAAATGCGAAACGCAGTGGAAACGGGTCTAGCATCTTTAAAGATGCAAATGCTAAATGCGGTGTAGTGGAAATAGCTCCTTAAATTATAAAAAAAACATATTTTCTCTGAAATTCCAATTGCAATCGAATAATTTAATTAAATTTTATGACATGAGCAGATAATGGATAAAATCATTGATAAAAGAAGCCCAAAACTTGTTAGACGTCTCACATTTTACGCTTGAAAAACTTCCTCAGAGGTATACCTATAAAATCGCCAATTGAAAATTAGAAAACGTATGAGTCATAGTGGGGGAAAATACATACCAATAACTGATTCAAATAGTATTCGTAGGGAATGTTGCCAGTAATCGGATCAACAGCAACAGCCATCATTTCATCAACTTCCTCCTTGGTAAATGGTTCACCTTCTTCCATCATTAGCTTACTAAGATAGTCCTTGGTTAAAAATCCTTTCTGCTCGGGATCCAATACGTGAAAGGCTTCCAAAAGCTTCTCCGGTGCAGCAGGCTCCATTCTAAATAGGAACGACGTATAGAACAGAAAATAAATTACAAAACCGAAAAGAATTCACTCACTTGTGCTCCATCAGAAGCTGTGAGACGTGCGGCAAGAACTTCGATAGAAAGACATCACCACTGGAGTCTTCTTCCTCGGTTGCTGATATCACTTCGTTGATCTCTTGCTCAGTGGGTGCACAGCCCAAATATCGCAGGACTGTTCCAACTTCACGCACATCGATCGTCTTATCCCCATGATGATCGAATATGCTAAACGCGTCGATTATCCGTTTTTCCAACTCGGTACTAATTTGGACTGCAAAAAAAAAAGTAAAAATCTATTAATAACGACTTATTTTAAGCAATCAAAACTAACGTGGCTGTTCCATTAAAACTACAAGTCGTGAAAAATGATACTTTTTGTAACTATCGATGGATTTTTATCGAAGTAGATTGGGAGTGATTTCAAAATAACAGGAATGGCTTCCATGGTAACAAAATTTCTCATGAATTTGAACGGCCCTGCAGTAATGAAATTTTTTCGGTGTAAAAAAGGACCGGATCTAGATCAGTCCGTATAGGACCGACCCCAAGTTTGTATGAAACGCGACCGGTCTAGGGTTAACCTCTATCGGACTCACACTCGTCTAGTCTCAAAATGAGCGTAGTTGGATGAGTTCGTTGAAACTTGTACGTTTAAAAAAAAAAACACCCTCATTGAAAGACAAAGGGACTCACCCTCGACTCATTCGCAACCAACCAAAAGGGACCTGTTGTTTTTCAATGACATCCCTTAGTTAAAAGAGGTGAGTTGAATGTATGGAAAGGCAACTTGTACTGACCTCTTTAAGACCGACCCGCGGTCGACCCAGGCAGTAGCGTAGTGAGGGGGGACGAAGGGGGCAGTCGCCCCGGGCGCCAAATCATATTTCAAATTTTATGAAGGTATTTTTATTGAGGCCGATTGGAGGGGGCGGCATTTCCTGCATTGTGCCCCCATCGGTCCCCGGGCGCCGAAATGTCTCGCTACGCCACTGGACCCAGGGCCCGTCCCATTTACTGCAGGTGGGCTTTTAAAAGAGTTTCCAGCCAAAGAATACACACGCACGCGAACACAGAGAGACAGAGAGGTCTTTCTTAAGGGTCCCGAAGTTCACTAACTAACTAAAGCCGAGGAAACTACACTGAGAGAATTAACCATGATTATTTTTAAAAGGACGCATTGTTTTTCACAGTCCTTTTGATTTTCGAGCAGAACAAAAATTTCAAAAGAAAAATGTTGAGTCAACAACATTTTTGGTTGATTTGAAAGGAAATATGTTTAATTACATTTCTTTTCGTTCGTGTATAATTCTCATTTGGTTTATAAAATAGGACATATAAGATATTCATTCATCTTAGAACTTTTTAAGCATTGCGAAAGCAGTCACACGACAACGGAGTGACGAGATCGGATGAAGTCCATACGATAGCTATTTTTGGGGTTCAGCAAAAGCGGGTTCTGTGGCCATTTGCTTTGAACGTTAATTAAATTTGTTTTGACATTTCTTCTTTTATAGGTATTTTAGAATTATTTTTTTTTTATTTTAAAAATTATCTTGTCATTTCAATTATGTCCGTGGTTAGTTCAACAATTTAAATTTAAATCCATTTTTGAAAATTATCATTTCAATTCAACCTGAAATATGGTCGATTCAAAAGGAAAATCTTTATTTTTTCCAACAAGAAAAATTGTTTCAAATAAAAATATTCCTTGTTGAAGCCGGTTTTGTATGTTTTTCCTTTTGATTTAACCAGGTTTCTGGTTGATTTTTTTCTCTGTGTAGACATGTTAGAAAAAAAAAATAGTTTTTTAAATATTTTTTCAAATCGGAAAACCCTTGGGAAATATGCTGAAGAGTTTATGACAACATATGTATCTGCCTCTGCTGTACCAGAGATGTATAAATAAGGGGTATATACAAGTCAAAAGAATGATTTATGTAGTAGCATTTTTTTTCCTTTTCCTTCTAAATGGTCAAAAGAGACCCGGGTTTTCTTAAGGTTTGTTGACTTCCTCAAGCGGCCCAATTTTCCATAAGGAACCGAATGAACCCAAACTCAGCAGAGACCCTGAATTGCTTAGTTCGGCTCAAACAGGTCCGATTTTTATTCAAAGCGTCCCCGACGAAGAAACCTCCAGGCCTGTTCATACGTGAAGCCCATTTTGTCCTGTATGAAAACCATCTAGCTCTATTAGTTTTCGGTCTCGGCACTAATTACACAAACTTACAAAATTAATAGATACGAAAGAGGTTCTCCAAAACCTCATAGAAACGTGTTTAGCAATTCCCCCAACAAATGGCCATATTTGATAGGGAGTACGTGAGTTCACAATGGGATGTGTTAATCGCAGTTGCTGGGCTACCCATGATACAAGAAAACAAGATAGCGCCACTTGAGAGAGGAAACGTCACAAACTCAAAATCGCGATTCGTTGTTGTTGTTTCCCATGTTAAACCGGCTTTTTACATTTTTGAATAGCATGGAAAACAACAACAATTTCTCGCTGAGTGACGTCACAAACTCAATTTTCGGCTCTCAAAGAGAGCCTCAAAATAGCGGTACTGAAGTGGCGCTATCTTGTTTTCTTGTATCATGGGGCTACCTATAAAAAGAAAGTTACAACAATTTTTTATTGTTTTCCACTTAATGTAATAAAAAACGCTTACGCTTTTCATAATCAAAAAGAGAAAAAAAAAACCGACAACATGCAAAATAAAAGGAAAATATCCGCGATTTATTAACTTACGGCAGCGAAACAATAAAAACGGAGATGAAATCAAAAAGTCATCCTGAAAACATAAATAAAATAAAAAGAAAATTGAGCTATTTCCTTTGAACTGTGACACCCACCACACACACACACACACAACACACACCAACTCGCGCCATTCAAAAAAAAAAAAAAAAAAATTCCTTTTGCAAATCATCATAAATCTTTCGGTTATGTTCCAGCGAGCATTATTTCAATATGAAAAACATTTAATTTCTCGGTCAAATGCATTCGAAAATTTGAGATTTTCTCTTTCTTTTTTTTTTTGTTATTGCGGACGTACCAAACAATAAAGTAGGCAGAAAAGGAAGTGGTAATGTGAAGAAGCGCCATTTGAAACGTGGATTGTCAGAATTTGACAACGATTCAATGTGATAAGTCACAGAGCTGTGGGAACATAAATTCTATTCTTAAGGGAACTCGTAAATTTTCGTCCAGTGATGCGGCAATAAAAAATTTTTTTCATTTTTTCATTACTTTTTATTTTTGCCCAAGCACACTAAATAAGGAGAACTTTTTTCATTCCTTTTATAATAACAATGGGATACAAAATTTACCTTAGAATAATTTCGGGGGCCGCTCTGACTATAGTATATATTATTGATGTAACGAATATTCGCGAATGCTAAAATTTGGGACATTCTTAAATCACTATTTACATATACGTATTATATGAGCAAAGTCATTTTATGCAAGAAAATTTCGTTATCGGTTTTGATCATTGGATAAAGAACCACGTTGGAAGAAAATTCTTGGCTAGTTAAAAAAACCGTTTCTAAAAAAATTTTTTCTTATATAAAAATTTTTTTCATACAAAAAGAGTTTTTGGTTTTGGTAAACAATTTCTTAAAGGGGGGGGTTTTTTCTTATATACGAGTTTCTTATATAGCGAAACTACTGTATATACATTGGTGCTTGGATTGGGTATCTCTTGAAATATTTTTATCAAACGTCAAATCGGCCAAAGTCTTACTTTTAATGCAGATCTGCTCGTCGGTGTGGTGGATTGGGACAATAGAACCAATTCGTCTTGAATGAAATCATCCCTTCGGCTAGTTTACGACGCTTAAAATGTTCAATCATATCTGTGGCAATACGTAAGAGTAGCTTAAGTCGAAATTTCTTGTTTTGATATACAGTGCACTCTATCCTTGCGGACACTCGTCTTAAGGGGGTCTTCTCATTAAAAACCCGTTTTTTGGACCCTTTTTAAAAAAATTCTTATTTGAAAACGCAAAGAATAATTGAAAACTTTTTTTATTTATTGTATTACAAAAGGTTCAAAGTAAATAAAAAAATTTTTTTGCCTCGATACGTGGGCTGTTCAAAAAGTAATGAGACTTCAAAGTTGGTGGTGAAAAAAAAAAGGTGTCGTCACGGCGGCCACGATTCCGGGTCTCCGGAGCGTTCGAAATGGAAAAAAAAAACGGGGTTATAATCAGTATAGATGTAATTCTCAGGTGAACCTCAAGCTTAATTTTGTGATTTTTTTTTTACAAAATGGCGGCCATTCAAAAAAAAATTTTAATTTGGGGTTTTTTTTTGTAGTTTAGTGTAAAATAAAAAATAGTAAAAAATTTTTTAAAATTATGGTCGAGGTTCACCCGAGAATGGTGACAATTCTGCGTCGATTCCACTTTGTTTCATGAAAATCGGTTCAGTTGAACTGGAGATATCATGGCCGCCAGTTCGAAAAACGTGGTTTCGAGATAAACGCGTTTAAAGTTTGAAGCAACGCAAAAATACTCGTTTTAGCGCAGATCTTGCTCGACAAAGAAGGCTATATCCTCTAAACTATTTCGAATTTCAAAAAATCCTTTTAGGGGCATATTCACAACTACCCAAGCTATAAATAAATGCAAAAAAAAAAAGTCGAAAAAAAAGTTGCTCAATGAGAAGACCCCCTTAACCCTTTCGCTGCTGCGGGGTTATATATGTCCCAGAAAAAGTTTAAACACGACTAAATTAAAAAGTTTACATGTAAATTGATTTAGGAGTTCCAAATTGTTTTCTGAAATGTTGTCTAATGGCAACTCTCTTTGTCAGCTGATTTTCGGTGTCATTCGCCTTTAGTTTTGCATTTTAGGTCGATGAGTGGAGTCGTATTTTTTTTTTTTTTTTCAATTTAATAGTTATTTTCGCTTAAAAACAAATACAGTTTGACAATATAAAAGTATTTTTTATCACTACTTAGTGCTACTGATCGGGGTAAGTTAAATGCAATATATATATCTAGTATAGTTTTTTTAATGATTTTTTTAACTATTGGGACATATTTGTCCCAACCGTATTTACTGGTGTAATTTTCAATTTTCTAAGTTCTCGAACTTGGTTTTTTTGTGAAATTGGGACATACCTATATGTATGTCCCAACCAGTGCTGTCGTTTTTAATTTTCGTTTAGTAGTATAGCGTGCTTTTTTCAGTAGTATTTTGGGGCATTTTGTAGTACTTTTAGGAAATCAAATAAAATGGGTTGGAAATATAATATTTAACGAATCTCTTAAAAACTATTTCCTGTATGGAACATGAGTGGTACTACTGTATCCTAGTAAATTTTACGAAATTAAAAAAAAAAACTTAAGGATACAATATTCCTTTTGTTTTTCTTTTGTTTGTCTTTTTTCATTTTTGAGAACAATTTTTTGATGAATACTTGTAAACTACTGTACAGAGCTGCATTTTTGGAGAAATGTAGTAATATTTCTAATTTAGTAGTATAGTAGTACGGGTGATGAAATTGTAGTAAAATTCTACAATTGTAGTAATTCCGACCGCACTGGTCCCAACATATCAGACGAATGGGGCACACTGATCCCAGAGGCTACCACCTAACCCCCTTAAAAATTTAAAGATTTTAAAATGCAATTATTTTTTTTTTTTACTTAAATAAACATAAATTAAAACAAAAACATATACAGGGTGTTCCATACTCAATGGATCAAAAAACAGGAGGTGATAGGGGAACCCATACAAACAAAAAAAAATGTATGGAATGGGGGGTTCATCTTGCACTCGTAAGGAGCTAGAGGCGCGGAAATAATTCGACTAAATTGGTGAGCATACTTTTAGGCGGATATGTAAAACTAAAACACTATTCAGAAATTTTTAAATTTCTTAGATTTTTCTTTTTCTCATGCTGCCTAAAAGTGTGCTCAATAAATTTGATTAAAATAACTTTTCTGGGAGTCAAAAATACAAAATAATTATTTTCAAACCTTAGTTTTGCATTGACTGTGAAACTTTTTTTTAGCAACCATGGTATCAAATTGAAGAGAAAAACTCAAAGTTTTCGAAAAGAGTAAAAAAAAAAGAGGCTCGATCGTATTTCTTTTGAATTAAATCACTTTAAAAGCCAAAACTACACTATTTTAGGCTTAGATGGTAGTACCAGAGAAAACGGATTTGAATTATTTAAAATCGTAGTATGCAGTGTTACGGAAAACCGCCAAGCTTTTCATATCATATGTGATTTTGAATTTACGGCCTGTAAGTGAGGAGCACCAGTGAAAAAACCAAAATATTGTTTTTTGCATGTAACTCCTCAGGGGTGCATTTGCGACCCCCCCCCCCTGCCATACGATTTTTGGTCCGTCTGGACCCCCCTTATCACCTCCTCTTTTTTGTTCTATTGAGTATGGAACACCCTGTAGAACTTCAAACCGAAAGCCGCTGCAGAAAGGGTTAAATCGACTCCTTTTGGTAATGTTCGAATGTTCCTGCTTCTCAAATAGTTTCCTCTTAAGCGAACACCTCTGTTAAGCGGAAACATTTTTCGGTCTCCTAGGCGTCCGCTCAAAAGAGAGTACACCGTATTCGAGTGTTTTCTACTTAAGCGCTTTATCGATATGTAAAATTTTCAATTTACTTACCACTGTTACCAGTTTAGGGGAATCTCCACTAAATTCAAAGACATTTATGATCTTTAGTGGAGTCTTAGGGCAAAACAGTGGTCAGCGAAACTTTTATGGGGCCTTATATGACCAATTTTTTGTTTTTGGAAGATTTCAAAATTAAATTTTAGGGAATTTTAGGCCTTGTTTAGGGGAATATTCCCCTAAGAAACTGGCAGCAGTGTTACTCTTAAGCAAAATTTTTTAAAATACATACATTTGCTTAAAAGTAAATTCAAATCACTTCATACAAAATCATGGTTTATGAAAATGAATTGAGCACACACATCAGCGCTCTAACTTCCTATTAGCTTCAAAACCATTAACTAATTTCTCGCTTATGCCGACTTAAGCTATTCTTCCATATGGCCACAGATATAAATGAAATCAAATGGTCTTGGGAAAAAATGTACTCAGATAAGTCTTAGTCATCTAATGATTTTGAGCAATCAGTCAAATCAAGAAGACTCATGTTTAGTTGTGGTCCCAAAAAGATTAACATCATCTCTTAAATCAATTTAGTCATCAATGAAAAACCCAAAGAAACTACATTCATATCCTGTGCCACAGTGAAGATCTTTGATCTGTGTATATAAGAACTGGAATGGTAGAATTCTGCTTCAAACTCCTACATATCTGGGAGTTTTACGTGAGTTCTATCCCAGTTGGAAAATATCTCTAGATAGTTATGATTAGCCGAGGTTGAGAACATTCCTTTCCGCATCCAAAAGCTTCAATGTCTTTCGTTTTTCCATTTTATATTTAAACAAAGTGCTTAAAAGCGTGTGAAAATGCATTATTAACAAAAAAAATAATATCGAAAGCAAAACCTTTAAGTTCTTCATGAATCCCCCTCGACGGCAATGTCCATAATGGCTTCCACATAGTATGGTCCTTCATTAACATAAGTGCTCAATTTCAATTGGGTTTGCATATTGAACATATCGGATTCGGATAGCAGCTTGATAAGTTCGAATTTAACGTATTTAGCTTCTTTATCGAATTCAATTTTTCGATCGAGTAAATATTCCAAAAATCCGGCAGTATTTTTAAGAGCTTCTATGCCCCATTTAAAGCTGCACACAGCTTTGATGAAGCACAGGCATGACACTTTGATATCAGGAAACGGATTTCGGCAAAAGTCCATAAGAAACTGCATATTTGGACTCTCCGAGAGATATGTAAACCATTTTCGTAGCACTTCACTGAAAGAATAAGGAATCGTTCTTTTTCTCATCAAAGAATATTGTTGAGGAACTAAATAATGTCTCACCTAACTTCGATGGATTGTGGATTTTGTGTTGTAAATGCAATTTGCAAGCTATTGAAAGCACGATTCTTCAAGTCAGACGATAGATTTCTTAAATAGGAAGAATATTCTTGTAAGATTTCTGGCATTAAACCACTATAATTAGCATCTAAAAGTAATTTTCCTTGAGATGTAGATGCAAGATTGGCTAAAATAAAAAGGTGATATTGTAATTAGTTCCAAGAAAAGCGCGGCCAATGCAAATAACTCACCGAAAGTATCGAATGCAACTGGCAGAACGTTAATATCTCCGGATCGTATGCACTCAAATAGGCATTCGATCATATGCGGATAGCCAGTGATGATCTTCTGTGGCTGCAGTGATGCTGTTTTCCCAAAGAATTTCATTATGCCCGGCACCAAGAGACGATCCAAAGGATTTCGATCCATTTCTTCAATGCGTGCACTAAACGCTTCGAAAACTTTTCGTCTCTCCAAGTACAGAAGTCCATGATTTTGCTCCGCCAGCAGCACAAGAATTTCCATGACATTCATCTGGACAAGGACATCATCACTTGTTAGCTCTTTGATGGCAACATCTAGCAAAAACTGTACTCTTTCAAGTGTACCCGGTGAGAATTTAGCTAAATTAACAGCCAACTCATAGACGCGACATTTGATCGTCTCACTTTTGGAAAGCATATTCAGCAGTGCTTCCCGTACAACAGGCACTTCAAGTTTATCCAATAGAACCAGTGAAAGTATTTCAACTGCTGGACCACCCACTTTTGTATCCTGATGCTCCAAAGCGTTTACAATCAACATCAATGTGTCCTGAGGTAGCCTGAAATCGTATGGATTTGGATATCGTTTAACTTCCTTAAGAATAACATTCAACGCCAAAGATCGAATTTCAGGTCGACGATGGTTTAACGCCTTCTGTAGTGCTGTTCGATTGAAATTGTTGTCGCTAATGCTGACATTGGCCATACAGATGGATAGTATATCGCTAGCGAGCTCGAATTGTTGCACATTTTCAATGGATTCACTGCTGGGCTGTTCCAATATATCGTATATTTCTGGAGCATTCAGCAGTCTTCCCGTTATATTCTGCAAATTGGCGGACTCATTTAGGCGCACTCGTATTTCCGATAACGTGTCCAGTCGTCGTTCATCAATTTTCAAATCATTTAATTTCTTGCAGCACCAATCTTCAGACATTTTTCTTTCACACAATGATTTGCTATTTGCTCTTGTTGTTCAAAACAGACTTGTTTTCCCACCCCATCAGCTGTCAAAAAAAAAAAAATCAGTGCTGCCAGATTAGTTTTGTGAAATTCTGCTAGACAAGCGCTTCATTTTCAGCTAGATAAAATTTTTCGATAAATCCTCCGTCACACAAGTACAAGCCATGTACGCGCAAACTCGAGAGTCAGACACACGAACAATGTTTTGAAAGAATTAAGCCTGAATTCCAATTACGTAGGAGCTGCGTAACGTGAATTCCTGCAAACTTTCAACACATGAAAACATATGAAAACACGTTCAATCAACTTCCTGCATGCTCACGCACACGCACGAGTTCGAAAAATTGAATATTTCCTGCGTGTGAGCAACATGACAGCTGAGTATAACAGTTGAAAAAAGGAATATAACAGTGTTGTAGCAACGATTAAGAACTTTTTTAAGGTACTTGGTACTACGGTGGCATACTTTTCTTTCTCAATCAAATAATATGCATTAAATTTTATTTTCTTGGAAGCTTCGATGTCTATATTTATGATTTCTATAATTTATTTGTTAAGTAAAGGGAATATTACATTCCGTTCATAGAAAATAAGATGAGTAGAAGAGTAGTTAAAAATGTACTGAGTCAAGTTTAGATTCAAAAGCGCAGCAATGACATGCTCATGCACACGCATTATTGGAAATTGCATTTTTCCTGCAACTCCTGCAGCAGGAAATTTCCTGCAGCTCCTGCGCTATTGGAATTCTCGCTTTAGATAAGTGGACGAAGACGAAGTGCGATGAAAAGAGATGATTGTTGGTTAAATGTTCCAGAAAAATCGGTGCTTCTCTTTCTTTCTCATGCATTTAAATGCGATGTTTTGGAAACATTGATCGTGCGTCTGACAAGGATATTCAGTCCGCATCAGTGATGCCAGATTGTGGGTTTTTCCCCATATTGTGGGTTTTTTCACTCAAATATCGTGACATGGGGAAAAGTATGGGTAATTTTATATCGAAATTTATGCACTACATTCAAGGTATATTTACTACTTATGAGAATGAAAATCGTGTTTTCCCTCTTCCAGTACCATGCATGACTCTTTTTGCTGTATCTAGTCGCGTGTTCCCTAAGTGTTGTAAAGAAACTTGGTTTTTTTTTAAGTCATGAATAAGACTGCAAATTTAAGTTACTTTTATTTTTTGTTATTTTCTTGATACTTTTATTAAAATATTAAAATATTGTGTTTAAATCCAATGTTCAATTTTGAAATCGGTACGCCCATATTTTCAAAACATCAATCTGGGTTTTTTCGTGGGTTTTTAGTTTTTGAAAATGGGGAAAAGTGGGTTTTTTCCAATATATAAGGGTTTTTTTTATCGATAAAATCTGGCATCACTGGTCCGCATTCACAATTTTCCATTTTCTTTATCGAAATATGGACACAAACGTGGATTTTTGCAAATACTTGTATGGTGTATTTGAGCCTTTAGTCAATCTTGAATTTATTTGCGAAAGACAAAGCCGAAAGACGCAAATTCTTATTTTCTCTTTGCGCAGATTAAAATTTTTGCACTCTATTTTAAATAAATTCGTTAGAATTAGAGTTTAATAGGCGGGAATTTTTAATTGTTTGCATGAACCATGCAATTTTATTATTTTTACACGCTTTTTTCATATTATTTTTGGTTGAAAAAAATTATTTTATCAAATCAAATGGAAACAGACGTGTCCTGTTCATTTTTATCCCCATTCATCAATCCTCTTTAATCATTCGTCACGCGGAAAAAAGTTTGCAAACAAAAATTTCCTTCATTACTTGCAAAACAAACAACGATAAATTTGCAAACTAAAATTTGCGCGTCGAAATAGGGACGACTAAAACGGCCTTCTCAAGTTGGTAGCACTGCAAAAATGATATTTTCGTTCGAATGGCAGCACTGAACAATTATTGCTGTATACAAAGAAAACGCCGACGAGGATTTTCAGAGTAAGCAAAGAAAACCATTAAATATGGCTCAAAGATTTGCACCTGGTCAACCAGGGCAACCTACCGTACCTGGGCAGCCAAGATACCAGCAGCCACCGCCGCAATCAGCAGGAATGCGTCCGTACGCCGCATACCCGAATCCGGTAAGAAACACAAAGCTCCAGCGCGCACACACACACATACACTGACTCACACACACTTTGTTTCCCAAACGCCTAATGATTTAGGGAAATATTGCATTTCAGCAAAGAGGTTTTCCAATGCATCAAGGAACTCCACAACCAGTTGCCACCAATGCCCCCTCACCAGGTGGACCACCAATTCATCAACGTACCTCACAGCCAGCATTCCAGAGCGGTCTAAGAGGAAGTGGTTCCAGCAGTAGCAGTAAAAGATCATCGGAATCACGAAATATCAATAATCCTCAGAACAAGGGCGAATTCGTTGCTGCTGCTGCTGCCAAAAAGAAGAAGAAGCTTGCAGATAAGATTCTTCCGCAAAAAGTGCGCGATTTGGTTCCCGAATCACAAGCCTATATGGATTTGCTGACATTCGAAAGGAAACTGGATGCAACTATAATGCGAAAACGTTTGGATATTCAAGAAGCACTTAAGCGACCAATGAAACAGAAGCGAAAACTTCGTATATTCATATCGAATACGTTCTATCCATGCAAAGAGCCAACAAACGATAATGAAGAAGGTGCACCAGCTTCGTGGGAGCTGCGAGTCGAAGGACGTCTATTGGAAGATGGCAAAGGCGATCCAAATACCAAGATAAAACGTAAATTTTCATCATTCTTTAAATCGCTTGTCATTGAATTGGACAAAGAGCTTTATGGTCCGGATAATCATCTTGTTGAATGGCATCGTACGCATACAACACAAGAAACGGATGGCTTTCAGGTGAAACGACCTGGTGATCGCAATGTCCGGTGTACGATTTTACTGCTACTTGACTATCAGCCATTGCAGTTTAAGCTTGATCCAAGACTGGCACGCTTACTGGGTGTGCATACGCAGACACGTCCAGTAATTATTTCAGCTTTATGGCAATACATTAAGACGCACAAGCTGCAAGATGCACACGAGCGAGAGTTTATAAATTGTGACAAGTACTTAGAGCAGATTTTCAGTTGCCAGCGTATGAAGTTTGCCGAGATTCCACAGCGATTGAATCCGCTGCTGCATCCGCCGGATCCGATTGTCATTAATCATTTTATCGAGAGTGGAGCTGAAAATAAGCAGACAGCATGTTACGACATTGATGTCGAAGTCGATGACACTCTGAAGAATCAAATGAACAATTTTCTTATGAGTACTGCGAGTCAACAGGAAATTCAAGGACTCGATACGAAAATTCACGAAACCGTCGACACAATTAACCAGATGAAAACGAATCGTGAATTCTTCCTTAGCTTCGCAAAAGATCCGCAATCGTTCATTCATCGTTGGATTGTTAGTCAAACGCGTGATCTGAAGGTATATATAAGGCCTTGGAATCTGAACTTTATGGATGAATATAATAATTCAATTCGAATCTCTCTTTTGTTTATATTTAGTCCATGACGGATGTTGTCGGCAATCCAGAAGAAGAACGAAGAGCAGAATTCTATTTTCAACCTTGGACGCATGAGGCAGTTTCACGCTATTTCTTTACAAAAGTCAATCAGAAACGTGCAGAGCTCGAGCAAGCATTGGGTATACGCAATAACTGAAGAATGTAGCGCGCCCAAGTCTGCCGATTTTCTAATTTGATATGTAGGCTTCACCAAATTCATTTCGATTAAAAAAGCTCGCATAAGTTCTTTACTCGTAGAAAAATTTTATTTACATGGATCTTCTTACACTTGGAGACGTTTTAGTGCAGGGTTCACAGTTATTAGCCAACCCAATCGATCGATCTTTCGAGTGGAAACTCGATACAAAAGCAACTCCGACGATTCTTGGATAGAATCCAATGACTGTGAACCTTGCTCTGAGAAATTGCCCTCCTTATCACTCCTATAATCACTTTATAAAAATATATTAATTCAAAAAAAAAACAAAAAAAAAACCACTGCATTAAAATGTGCCAGCCATAAGGTTTCATTACTCAAAACGCATCGCAGTCGAAGAGTGCCTAATCGTCAGATAACAGCTCGAAGGCCATTCACTGTGACTGAATATAATTCGAAGCAAATATTTAACTTAGATTTTTAAGTTATCCACGAAATTTTCCATCGGATACGCCTCACGTTATATGATCTTATAATGCGCTACAATACGTTTTAATTAATGAAACCCCCCCCTCCTTCTGCTGCTAAGGAACTACTTAAAATTTCCATCTTCGTAAGGAATAATTAACATTGTGATGAATTTCGGTCGCTGGTGATATCATACGATGTCCGTAACACGCTGCCCGATCAGTCCCTGCTCGCCATAACTCTCTCGATTTCTTCCACTGTTCGTGGCACGATCGCGAAATTTTCATTACCATCCTTGGTAATTAGTACATCATCCTCAATTCGCACGCCGCCGAAATTTCGAAAACGTTCCAAGACATCGACGTTCAAGAATTTCCGTAGTTTCGGATCATTCAGGGCTTTATCGATTAAATGATCAATAAAGTAACAACCTGGATCCAAAATAAAGAAGTTCATGATCAAGAATCAAAAGTCGGATAAACATATGTGTGTACCTGGTTCCACCGTAACGTACATTCCAGCTTTCAACACTCTAGCGAAACGAAGTTTCCTAAGCCAAGTTTCTGTAGGACGCTCCGGTTGTCCTGGTAAATAACCACCCACATCATGAACATCTAAGCCGACCAAATGACCCAAGCCGTGAGGCTAAAATTATATATGTTTTGAGAAAAATGATCGGAAATTCGAAGAAAATTATGGATTCAAAAAAAAAAAAAACCAAAAATTACTTGGAAAATTCCTGCTAAGCCAGCGTCAAGCATTTCCTTCACTTCACCATTGAGAATGCCACCGTCTCTCAGACGTTCCAGCATAACGCTCGAAGCCAATTTATGCATATCGATCCAGGAAACACCTTCGCGCGCCTCTCGCAAGACTGCGTTCCTGGCATCCAAAACGGCATTGTAGACGAGTCTCTGATCTTTCGTGAATTTTCCATTTGCCGGAAAACTGCATGTTATATCAGCCACATAGCCGCAATAATTTCCACCCATATCAAATAGACACATTTCACCATCGAGCACCATTTTCTGATTCGGCTCATTAGCATGACCATAGTGTAGGATAGCTCCATTTTTTCCACTACAACAAATGCAAGTATACGAAACATGACGGCAACCGCCAACCATATAGACATGATGAAGGAAAACCGATTCACCCTGGAATTCACTAAGACCCGGTTTCATAAACTTCATAACCTTAATATGCGCATCGGATGAAACTTTGGCCACATAACGTAACACCTCGATTTCCTCGGGCGATTTGATAACACGACACTCGGCCATAATCGGATGCAATATATCAGAATTTACAATATATTTCTCCATGCCATCGAACTGAGCCGGCTGCGATACTAGCCCACTATCCGTATTGAGTCCACTGAGTGTCATAATCAATTCCGGCTTAACACGTTGAAAGTATTCATCCAATTGATGGACGTACATAACTTCATCGACCTCATACATTTTCTTAAAATCCTCCAACGATAGAATTCTTCCCATCCAGATGGCATATTCTTCCGGCAGATGTGGAACGAAGAGTATTGCTTTTTTCGTTCGAACATGAACGACTCCAAAGCATTCGGGCTCCTTAACGCCAAACATATATTGGAAATATGATTCCTGACGGAATAAGTAATGTATGTCGGTATCATTGAAACTGATTTCCTTGCCGCCTTCCAGCAAAATGTATGACCGTTCGCATATCCGTCCAGCAGAAATTAGGGCATCACAGACACGACGGCGGTTGTCGCCGAACATTTTCATCGGGACAGCGAACGTCTCTCGACCCATCTTAAAGTAAGCCATTTTTTGTTGTTGTTGTTGTTGTTGCTGTTTACTTCTAATTTAGAATATTGGGAATTTAAAATTAATTTTAAACGCTCTTCTTTTGACACAAATTCCTACTGCCGCCTTTCTTACTCCACGTTGAATTTGAAAGTAAATAAAAAACGAAAAAACGAAAAAAAGCAAACAACTTGTGGAGGCCGTTTAGTGCCGTTTAGTGAAAGCAGATATCTTGTTAAGCACCCTATCGACATTCTGTCTAAAGTATATATGTGTGTGTGTGTGTGTGCGTACGTATGAATTATATTAATCAAAAGTATTATTAACAGTTGATAATTTATAACCAGAGATTAAAGCTCAGTTGTTGCGGTTCCCAACGATTTTATATACATTGTATTGCAGCACAGATAAGTGCTTATCAGTGCCAAGCAAAGTGCAAATCTTAATTAAATAAGTTTCAGCAAACGAAATGGAAATAAGCGTCACTCCCACATTTCACTTTCAACCATAACATGATTTTATATGGCTTATTTGGGACTTCGTCATAATAGTCGCTGTTCATATAGGGCTACCAACTCGTTAGAGGCCGTTGTTAGTTTTTAAAAAGGAGAAAAATGAAATTTTCATGAATACAGAAGAAATAGTCGCTGGGCGGGAGACCGGGAGACTGTGCTCAAAAGCGGGAGTCTCCCGCCCATTCCGGGAGGGTTGGTATCCCTACTGTTCATACCATGCGACAAATTTGGTTTGATGGCGAAGGACGCACGAGATAGAGAGAAAAACACTCCCATACCACCAGAGGCGGCGTTAGGCGTGGGCGACGTGGTCCGAGGGGCCTCGCGCCTCAAATACTTATAATAATTATACCCGACACACTCTGTGTCGAGGGTATATTGCGTTTGTGTGGTTGTGTGTAACACCCAGAACCAGTCCAGATATAGACCATACAAAATATATATAGAAATGATCAGCGTCACCAGGAGATTCGATTTAGACATGTCCGTCCGTCTGTCTGTCTGTCTGTCTGTATACAGTTATCTTATCGAAGGAGTTGATCTATCTCGACAAAATTTGGTATGCGTACTTGCAGGCACATAAGTAAGAACAAGTTCGTAAATGGACCCGATCGGACCATTTTTAGGGGTACCTCCAGTACTAGGGTCTGTTACGGAAATCACAAAAACTGCTTTAAAATCGAAGTATTTCAACATATTTTGATGAAAATTGATATTTGAACATGTTTAAAGGCAAGTAATTTGATTTCCAAAAATTGGAAAAGTGGGCGTGGCAGAAGGGCGTTTTTCAAAAATTGTCTCCTACACCCGAACTTCAAATGGGACTTGAACGAAATTTGGCACTTATGCTTCCTTTGTAGCCTATAACATCCTCTCCAAAATTTTTTTGATAGGTCCATTATTAAGGGTACCTCTAGTATTAGGGTCTGTCACAAAAATCTCAAAACTGCCCCAAAATCAGACTAATTCAATGAAACTTAGAATTTGAGCGTGTATTTTATCTTCCGATTAGAATTTTAAAAAAAATTGTAAAAGTGGGCGTGGCAAAGGGGCGGTTTTCATAAAGAAATTCAACAAAAGTCGGTATATGGGGCCCCTTATGGCCTTAAACACCTCTTGATATTAAAAATTATTTGAACATGTGTGTATGTGTCGGGTATTCCATTTTAGGCTTTCCTGACTATAACACCCTTACTTGTTTGTTTTTGTCTTTATTATAGTAAAAAATTAAAAAGCTATTTCCCAACTGTTTTTTTAAATTTATAACACTGCTTATTGGGCCTCGCTAAATGTACCTCTCCCACATCAAATTTTATTCTTGCGCCGCCACTGCATACCACAAATTGAGAAAAAATCGTTATTACGGATAGCTGAAAATCTAGCGGAATTTTGCTGTTGATCGGCAGATTTTTAGCTGAATTTGAACTCATGTCTTTGAGTGAAAGGTTTGCAAAAAGTGACAAAACATTTTATGTTGCTATATCAGTATTCATAGAACCATTCCATTTTGAGATCTTTTCCCTCGAGACACGAACAAAGCTTATACCTCAGCTTGAGCATTATTTGCCTTAGAGATAAAATTTTCATCTGATCTGTTTGGAATAAACGGTAACATTTTGTCTTGCGATATATGCCAATTTAGAGGCATTGTTTTGAAGGTTGAGGGGATTCGTGGAAATTTAATAAAGGAGCTAAATCTGATAATAAAATTATCATATTATCATAAAATAAATATTAAAAAGTAAAAAAGTAACCCACGGCTTCACCAAATTATTTAAATAAAATGAAATAAAAATACCTTTTATTTATATGCGATTAGAAAATTCGTTTCATTTAAGTTTTATTGAAATAGCTTGGTGAAACCGGGGGTGCGATTTTTCTGTTTGTTTTCAAGCGAATGAAAGAATTCCAATGATTAAAGTAGTAAACTTTTTTTGTTTTTAGTAACGACCTCAACATTTTTCTATACGAAATCTGGCATTTTTGAATTCAGCTGAATCTAGCTGAAAATGAAGCGCTGTCTAGCAGAATTTCACAAAATTCATCTGGCAGCACTGTTTCCGATTCTATTTAGGCATGAAAACATTGCTCAAACATTCCAGGGGATTACTGTTTTAAAGCCGAGTATATGAATAATGTTGGTGAATTTATTTCACTAACGCTTGATGGCCAAATTTTTTCAGTATGTTTGGAAAATCACAACAAAAAATAACGTGTAAGCAAACAGAAGGCACTACAATATAAATTCATGTGTCGGCATTGTTATTTTTGAAAGTAAACGATTTTCTATAATTCTTGATAATCTGGTATACAAATATTTTATTTAATTTTCGCACATGCTGAAAAAAATTAAACAAACAATAAATTAATTAATAGAGTCATCCACTATAATTAATTTGAAAGTAATTTATGATAATAGCTTCATTGTCGCAATTTCATACAAGTTTAAATGATAATTTCTTATCTACACTACTAATAAAAAAAAAAAAAAGAAATGTTCTTAATTTCAAGATCGTCAATTAAAGATATTTAACAGCTGCATTTAAATTTTCATTTTCTCGAGAATTTTCAAATTTTTTTGTAACTATGCTCTATGACTTATTGAAACATTTGTAGCTAATTAGCATATATTATTATATAGCACTTGAAATACAGTGAGCATTAATATAACACGAAATTGCATTTTTTGAAATTCGAGCAGAGATTTTGCCTGGATTTCAAATTTTTCAGGCATTGTTCAAAAAATGTACGTGATGTCTACGTTTATATTAAATACAACTGTCAGTAAATGTGCAGTGTAAAAAGAGATGCGTAAAAAAGATACGGTGTCACATGAGCACATAAACCTGTCTCTTTCTGCCTCATGTGTGTTTCTATACTAATTTAATTATTGTGTAACATGTTCTCTAGTCTAAATCCGGACTAAACCAGTGTAATTCGGGAGTCAGACGTAAAAAAAATATGTTTCGAGAACATCACATTTAAATGAATGAGAAAGAAAGAGAAGCACAGATTGCTTCGTCCACATAATTGTTTCAAAGCATTGTTCGTGTGTCTAACTCTCGATTAATTGTTGCCGCAACATTGGTACAAAAACAACTTTGATGCAATGAATGACCGATGCGTCATGTAGACGCGATTGCGATTTCATTCTTCAACATGTGTGCGGACAAATCGAAAAGCGAAGACAAGCTATTTTTGTTGGAATTGATAGACGTCTATCGTTCGCTCAGATCACTATGGGACGTGAAACACAAAAATTATAATAAGCGCGATGCTAAAGAAAGGGACGGTCTGGTTTTGCTCAGAAAGTACAGAGAAAAATACCCTCATGCTACTTGGAAGGATGTTGCCCGAAAGATACATTCGCTTCGTTCAAATTATAAGCGGGAGCTTAAGCGTCTGAACGAGAGTAAAGATGGCGTTAAAGACGAAGATGCTGCTGTCTCACGATTGTGGTATTTTCGCGCTTTTAGTTTCGTTAGAGACATTGAGAATCCAAATGTATACAGACACAGAATTGTAAGTTGATAAAAAAACATGAACATAACCTCAGAATTGTTCCAACATTAATGTTTTTTTTTTTTTTTTCCGAAGCAGGAGGAACAACAACCAAAGCCAAAAGCGAAGAAAAAGAAGCTCGAAATCAATCCGGATGAACTGATTTTATTAGCTACAGAGCGTTTAAAAGAAAGACCAAATGAGTATCATAGGGCCGGCGAGCTTTGGGGAATGAAACTGAGCAAAATGGATAAAAATCAGGCATTAATTGCGGAGAAATTGATAAACGATGTGATCTTTAAGGGACAACTGGGAATGCTGAATTACAATATAACTTATAACGACTTGACAGCACAATCGACTTCTAATTCGAGGCAACAATCTCTTTATATGCGTGATGGAATGGTGTCCCCAACACAGTCGGAGGATTATGACCAGAAATCGGATTTAATCGAAGAAGAAGAAATAACTCTGGATGATGACGATACAAATCCACTAGATTGAAAACATTACATATAAATTTTAAAGTTACTATTCACTTTTACCCAAAAATCGCAATTACTATGAGCAAAATAGACGCTTTATCACCTAAAAATGTCCATTCCAAAGCTCATTGCGTTGATTTTTGAGCATAGAAAAGTATACATATTCTTTATTTTGTTTTAATTGCACTTCAGCGATTCATTTATATTTATTTAATTGATGTATCCATTTTCATTGTTCATTTGTGCGGAAATTTCCGAAATCATAAAATAAAGATAACACCATGAAACCTAGTACATAGATCAGAGTTTGAATTTTAAAGCACTCTGCTTTAACTAACTTTTTTTTTTGCCAGGAAATTGTTCTCCACGGAAAAGGAAGTATTCTAAGCGTCGACAAAAGGAAGAATGTGATGGCCTTTGTTCAACAACTTTCGGGATTCTTACCAAATTTATTTTTCCAGTCGCTATGCGCTTAGAATGGGAGAATTTTTTTCAAATCCGCAGGGAAAAAGTCCCGGGGAATATTAGGTCGGGAATGTGTATATTGAAAAAATGGGCGCATAAATGGGTGTTGAAATATCTACAAAAAAAAGTTATGCCTTTATAACAATTTTATGATTAAACTTGTTTTATTCAAAAAAATTTCCAGAGATATCATGATTTTTTGGAAAGAAAAACGCGATAAATATTCATGCTGATTGGACCAAAATCAAATTTGTGATTGCACTGATTCAACACGGGAATTTACAAATTTCGAACATTTCTTAATTAAAAATTTATCTATACAATTTGCATTTGAAATGTCTAATTCAAATAGCAAATTTTCAAGTTATTGAAAGAAATTCTGTTCAAAATGAAGAATAATACTGCACGATTTATGCTAATTTATTACAAATTTTCGCTTGCAACTTGTTACATAAAAAAATTAATGTTAAGCAGTGTGTATTGCACCTGCAATTTGCTTGGCAAATTGATAAAAAAAATTCCATGCAGAAATGCACATGATTTGATGATAATTGCCAGTGGCGAAATTTTAAAGCCCAGCCTATGCAACCATTTCCATTAAAAAATATTTAAAAGTATACCTATTTATAATTACTGGTCTATTCCCAAAATAAATCTTAAAAAAAACCAAAGAAATCTTAAGATATTTTCAAGAAATTTGCAGCAGTTCGCAAAATGTCATTTTATACGTTTTTTTGCAAAATGTGCACGTAACCTTCAGCAAATAATTGCAAATAATTGTTTCTTAAAATTGACAGTAGTAGGCGATCTGATTTTCAGACAATGTGCATCCATTTCGGTTTAAAAAAATTTTATTGCGATCCCAAGCAATGAAATCTTTCGCAACTTTTCCGAAATTTACGGAATTTATGCTTTTAGATAGAAAATTGCCGCTTATTCGAAGTTTATATCGCGCTTTATTTTGATGGGTATTACTTTTTCGCCATGTGTGAAATTTGTAAAGCACAAAAAGTTAGTCTCCTTTTATTGAAAAAATAAAAATTTCTAAGCTATTCTTAAATGGAACCAGCTATAATGTTTTAAAATTCGCTAATATCACGCCTACTATAAACACCTTGCGAACAGGGTCATTCATGCAAAAGTGAAAACTTTGCCAGTGCAAATTTTCCGCAGCTGCTTGAATACCACTTTTAATTTAATTTCAACAAACGCGAGTGCAAATGTGTAATCATATGTCATCAATCAACATAGAAAACATTTTGTCATCCCTACTTGCAATCGATAACATGAAAGCACACCATTGACAATTTGCGAACTCTATAAAAAGCACACAACAAGTAAGATGTCCGATGACAAGTACGCGATCTGTCCTTACAACAAAAATCATGAAATATTGGTGTTCCGGATGCCCGCGCACCTACTTAAGTGCCGCAAGAACTACAACGGTAAGTCACGTTACAAATTCTAATCTCCCAACGTTCACAATGCCGTGAAATTCAAAGACATCATTCTATGTATTTAACATTAAGGACCTCCATTGGAGACTTGCATGTACAACGCTACACACCTCGTCCCGCCAGACACTTTGAAAGACCACTTAGAAGTCTGTCCCGACGGAATCATTTTCAATGAACCAAAATACCGAAATTTGTCTCGAAAGGACCCAATGTAATCCTCGAGAAATATCAGTCTGCTGTGAAATATGAAGTTAATAGTCTATAAACTCCTCTATGATAAGTCTCAAAAGTTATTACAAAAAATCTGTAACACTAATATGTAACTGACAAACATGAATTCAATGGTTCCGTTAAACTCTTCTGTTTTTAATATGTGCAGTGGGACTGCATGGGTGCTTTTGGGCTTTTATCCTAATCTATTTTAAGAGGAAGAAGTCCATCTCGTCCAAATATATAGATGACTATGTGATAATTCTTCTAAAATGAGTTTAAAAAACTTTTCAAAATCAAGCACCGCCCTAGGGCTGCTATAAATGATCTTCCATGTCCGATAGAAATGAGACCTTCTACACTAGGCAATTTTAGTTGCGCAACTCATATCGAATTTTCTTTTGGAATTGCTTTCGTGTCTACATTGGGCCAGCAACTCGAGTTGCTCGATTGTCAAAAACAACCCCGACGCCACTTTCACGTTTGAAAGTAAGAAAGAGATGATATTTTCACTGTCTGAAAGTAAGAGAAGAGATGCACAAAGCGTATCGCATAAAATTGCCTGTGCGAGCAATTTTCCCCGTACCTCGTCTCTCCAACAAACTAGTGAGTTGCGCAACTAAAATTTCCTAGTGTAGATGGCCTCAACGATGGCTAGGGTGACCAAATTGCCTTCGGTTAAATAAATGACACCTCAAATCGAAAACTAAAACTCCCCAAACACCAAAATTTAGAAAAACTATGAGCTTTTCATTGTTGCACTACGAAAGCTTAGTTCATATTGGCAACTCGCGCGTACACAGGTGAGTACAGATTTTAAATTAGCATAGCTACGTCAAAATAAAAGGTAAATGAACGTTGTTTTTTATTTGCTTAGAATTGATTGGACTTTAAATCTGCATACTCAGATTTTACATTTAAAACGAATTTTACATTTTTTTTTGGTTTTTTCAAAAAAATTTCATTTTTTTTTTTAGAAGAAACCCATTTCGCGGCCTAGCGGGTCCAGAAAAACGATTTTAAGCCCCCTTCAGTACACCCCAAAATAAAGCTCAACTCATTATCTTTCGACCTGATTACATTTCACAATAAAATTTTACACGTAGGCATCCATTTGAGGTATGAATTACAACCCTTCCCTCAAAAATTGAGGTTTCCCCATAAAATCCATTTGCGCGACCTCTAAACGTCCTTCAAAAAATCTGAAAAAATTCTCAAAAGTGGTATTCAAGCAACAGTGCAAATCGCAGTGTGCAATATTTGCACTGCTTTTTTTGTACGCAATTTGACAAGTGCAAATATTGCACACTGCGTTTGCACTGTTGCTTGAATACCACTAAAATCTTTTTAGGCAATTATCTTTCGAATTGCGTGTGGACATTTTAACATTTCAAAAAAAAAAAAAAAATTCCGGACACCCTAGTACTTATTATATACACTGGAACGGGGTTTATTAATATCACCAGAAAAATGAATAAAATAAAGGACAATCAAAGGCCGATTAATTACTTTCCCCAAGTCGCAAAAAAAAAAGGACGTTTGGTCACCCTAATGATGGCAGAAACATAAAATTCCATCAAAATCGGTCTTTTGTATGTATCGGAATTCGGCAAAATGTGGCAAGAATGTAGTTATTTTTATTTACTGCGAAAGCAGCTGATTCAAAATTCGGGTTGACGTTTCCGTTGACGTTTGGAGTAGTTGCTAGTAAATGGAGTGACGTGCACGTCTTTAAAATCAATTTCAAGTAATTTCAATGAAAACTGCTCCTAAATAGAAATTTCCTGCGATGCCAAAATACTTGCCTTCGATAAGCACTATTCTGTGCCTTGCATTTCTCGCTTACATTTCTCATTCCATGTGGACCATGACACAATTGTTTGTAAGTTTCTTTTCGAAGTTGAATTTTGACGAAGCAAAAAAAAAAATGAAAACAAATCAAATTTAGGCCCAGCTGAAGTGCAGCACAATTCCATGTTACACTTACTTCCTGGATGAGCGGCCAAAATTTCAGCTGGCATTATTCACTTCAGTGAACACGAAACCCATTGGCAGTGAAGTGACTAAGATATACAGCAATTTAAGTTTTGACTATGGAAGCTCATTCGAGAAAGAATTCGAAATCGATATTCCGTCGAAAACACGTCGGAATGGCACATTGTACCTTCAGGTGGTGTTCGCATTGGCAGGCGAACCATTAGAATGGCGGAATCTAAGAAGAGATGGTCCAACTGTAGTTCATACCACTTCCCTAACAGATTATATAGTTCCCGAAGCGGAAGCATTTAATCTGTTAGGTGAGAGCGTAAGTGAAAGTATTTTTTAATTGAAGAAGAATAAGAAGATGATCGCAATGATTAACCCACCCACATAGGAAACAATAGACGAACAGGAGAAATTAAAACTTCAAGCAAAATCGATTCCATTTAAAAAAAAGCCCGCCGTCACACATGTAATGTCAGATGTTTATGTTACCTTGCTGACAGATAGCATCTCGCTATCACACCAGGATGTGCCGCCGGAATTAGCACAATTGATACATGTGAATCGCAATCATCAAATTTTGCCCATACTGAAGACGGATTTCTTCAATACACGTCTAAAGGATTTGGTTAAGGTTACGAAAAACACTACAATGACGAAATTAACCTTTCACCATAAACCGATTGGAATTGGAAAACTACGCTTAATGCTCTTGATTGAATACGGAATGCAGTCGGTTAGGAAAATTGGATTTTCGAAAAAAGACATCGATGAGGTGAAAGGAATTTTCTCCGATACGAATGTGTATTTATTGTGCGGTACAGTTTTAGCCGTTAGCATACATGTAAGTGAAAAAAATATATATCAATGGGGGGTGCATTAAGGGAACGTGTCTAAACTACGTGAACCATTTTATACTACTTTTTACCCCCCTCCCCCCTCGGTGACAATCCGTAGAATAATTTAAGTGACCAATTTGTCCAAGTGTAGTACTTTCAGGACCCCCCTCCCCCCCTAAAAGGGTCACGTAGTTTGGACACGTTCCCTAATAGATTTCGATTGACATTGAGCCTCTAATGCGTTCGTTTCAGCTCCTCTTTGACTTCTTATCGTTCAAAAACGATGTGAAATTCTGGCGTAAAAAACAATCATACGAAGGACTCTCGACAAGAACGACACTTTGGCGTGCCTTTTCTCAGTCTGTGATATTTCTTTATCTCTTGGATGAGCATTCATCCGCGCTGGTCATATTGCCAGCGCTTGTTGGTGTTTTCATTGAATTTTGGAAATGCAAAAAAATCTTAAAGCTCGAAATCGGTCTCTTCGGATTGAGGAAAAAACGGATAACATCGAAACAGCAGACCACCGAATTGTACGAAAAGAAGACCGAAGAATTCGATAAACAAGGTATGCGCTATCTGAGCTATCTACTGTATCCATTGTGCATTTGTGGCGCTGTATATACATTGGTATATCAGCAGCATAAGAGCTTATATTCATGGATATTGAAATCACTCGTCAATGGCGTCTATTCGTTTGGTTTTCTATTTATGCTGCCGCAACTCTTTATAAATTACAAATTAAAATCGGTTGCTGCCCTGCCTTGGCGTGCATTTATGTACAAAGCTTTCAATACGTTCATCGATGATTTTTTCGCTTTTATTATAACGATGCCAACTGCTCACCGTGTTGCCTGTTTGCGTGATGATCTTGTCTTTCTTATTTATTTATATCAACGTTGGCTGTATCCCGTCGATAAGAATCGCTTGGACACGGGTCTTGCAATCGAAGAGACCATTGAGACTGATGCCTTAAAAGACGTGCACCGAAGGGAAACAAAAAAGAAGAAGTAATCGAGAAGTAATCATTCGTTCAAGTTTTCATTCCGTCAGATAGCAAATAATTTTTTCAACAATTAAATCTCTTATTATATATTAGCTGCAATTTCAAATTGGCACCGATATTTATAAATTCGGTGCCAGACTCATTAGAGTTTAACGATGTTAGCTGCAATGAAACAAAAAAAAAAATTTATTTTTGTAGATTGGATTTTGTATTGTCCTAGAGAGGGCCAAAAATAACTTAATCAAAAATTTATTTGAGTTTATCGCGTTAGAATGTACTCGCACCGCAATTTAATAGTCCTTTACAACTTTTAAGATATTTTAATGATAGCAAATAAAATTAAATTAATTAACTGTGGCCTTATTCCGTTAAGCGATTTGCAAGATAATTCTGCTCGCAATAAGCTTTCGAATTGCAATATAGATTTTGCCCTTTTTTAAGCGCTGTTCAAATTAGAAGAAAAAAAAAAAAAAGAAAAAAAAGTAACAAAATATTTAAATATGTTCCTGTTGTTAACGATTTTTGTGATTTGTTAATTCAAAGGCAAATAAACGAACGAAATATATTAGTGCTAAATGAATGTGTTTTTTTTTATAAGGGGATCTTCTCATTGAAAACCCGTTTTTTGGACCCTTTTTAAAAAAATTCTTATTTGAAAACGCAAAGAATAATTGAAAACTTTTTTTATTTATTGTATTACAAAAGGTTCAAAGTAAATAAAAAAATTTTTTTGCCTTCGATACGTGGGCTGTTCAAAAAGTAATGAGACTTCAAAGTTGGTGGTGTAAAAAAAGGTTGCCGTCACGGCGGCCACGATTCCGGTCTCCGGAGCGTCCGAAATGGAAAAAAAAAAAGGGTTTAATCAGTATAGATTGTAATTCTCGGGTGAACCTCAAGCTTAATTTTGTGATTTTTTTTTTACAAAATGGCGGCCATTCAAAAAAAAAATTTCAATTTCGAGGCTTTTTTTTTGTAGTTTAGTGTAAAAAAAAAAATAGTAAAAATTTTTAAATTATGGTCGAGGTTCACCCGAGAATGGTGACAATTCTGCGTCGATTCCACTTTGTTTCATGAAAATCGGTTCAGTTGAACTGGAGATATCATGGCCGCCAGTTCGAAAAACGTGGTTTCGAGATAAACGCGTTTAAAGTTTGAAGCAACGCAAAAATTACTCGTTTTAGCGCAGATCTTGCTCGACAAAGAAGGCTATATCCTCTAAACTATTTCGAATTTCAAAAAATCCTTTTAGGGCATATTCACAACTACCCAAGCTATAAATAAATGCAAACAAAAAGTCGAAAAAAAAAGTTGCTCAATGAGAGACCCCCTTAATTTAATTTTTTTTTTAAATTTAATTTTTAATTTAATTTTAATTTAATTTTGAAGTAATTTTTAATTTAATTTCGAAATAATGAAAAACCTTTTTCTTTATCTACTCAGAATTACACGGAATCGCTTCTTCGATGTCTCACAATTATAGCAGCAATTTTTATTTAAAGACCTGATTTTATTTACATAATATAACATTAAATTTCTTAATATTTCTAAATATTTACAGAAAAAAAAACACTTAAAAACGAAGAGCTTAAATAATATTGAACTAAATTTTCAACGAAACTTCTGCAGTACCAATGCAGCATTTGTTGAAATCGGACAATAATTACGAGAACGAACATTTTTATTAACATCAAAAACTAACATAAAATGATGTACATTTTCATTCTCTTTAGGTTGCTAGAGAATTTTATTCATTAAAAAACGATTCTTATTGCGATGAATTTATCAATGTGCATTGTTCATATCTATTTTTATGATTATTATTTTTAAAAATTATTCAATATATTCATTTTTGTAATATTTTCCATGTTTTTCGCGTTTATGCAGGTCAGAAGTCAATAAATATTTGGACTGAACCATAGCAGAGATGACAAGATCAAGTTCAGAGAATGTATTTCAGAAAATGGCTTCAAAATTGAAACTATCGGAAGTTCACGTCCTCTAAGAATTTCGTTAACGGCAAGGAAAAGGATTTTTCAAAAATTATTTGAAAGAAGGTAAGTGGTGAACAGAGATAAGAAAAACGATTTCATTTGCATTCAATTCTGTTTTTACATGGTAAATATGTTCCAGAAAAAAAAACAGTTTAAAAACGATGTGAAAACATTTCATGATAAGAAATTGACTGGGGGAATCCCCGAATCGAATTTCTTCAAAACTACGTTTAGTAAAAAGAATTTTCCTTTAACATTTCAATGAAAATGCTTACACCGAGAGAAATAACAACAGTTAAATCAACTACTTAGAACAGTTAAAGTAAGAGTGGTCAAATAAACTGTATTCCGCGTTAAATGCACTGAAAAAGGCAGTCAAATGAACAGTTGAAAAACAGTTACTTTTTATGTTCAAATTCGCTTTCGTTCACTTAGACGTATAAGTTCGCATTCTGATCAAACGTCTCCGGAGGTTTCGATAGCTCAGTTGTTTAAGCTGTGACTCGACAGTCGTGATTCGTTTATCCGCTGGCGGCGGGAATTTTTCTGAATTTTTTTTTAATTACAGTTTTTTTTTTTTTTGTTCAGAGTGTAGTTGTTTTGGAAGACAAAAATTTTCTCCTAAATTTTTAAGGTTTTAATTTATTTAATTTTTTTTTTAATGGTTCATTTTCAAGCAAAAAATTTTGGGAGTGAAACAATTCCTTAAGCACGTTCCCCAAAACTTGAGCAACCATAAACTCAAGTGAGCATTTTGACCAACAAATTAAATTCGTTCGTTTAGCGTAATGGTTAAGACGTTCGCCCAGCGAAGTGTGGAGGTCAGCGGTTCAAGGCTCGGCCGAGGCGAGAAAATTTAAAGAGATGAAAGAGAAAAAGATTTAAATAGAAACAAATAAATAAAGAAAAAATATAATAATTTAATAAAAAAAAATAAAAAAATTAATAAAAAGATAAAAAAAAGTCAAAGCAAAAATAAATTTTTTTTTCCCAGTCGCTGATGACAGTTGATTTAACCGGAGACAGTTATATCAACCATCAGGTAGTTATATCCTTATTGACTGTGTTTGTACTGTTGAATTGACCGCTACTACACATAAGCTAACAATTAACGGTGAACTCGGTTATTTTAACCTGCTTTTTCAGTTAATATAACTACCTTTTTCTCTCAGTGTATTTAATCGTTTTAAGCCATCAAATCTATGTAAAAACAGAACCGAATCTTGTTCGTTTGTAGTCGTTTCTCTGGAGAAGAATTTTCCTTCAAATTTAAGGTACATAGAAAATGAAGTTTTCTTCCGAAAAAGTACTTATGTACATACATACCATACATGAATTAAGAGTCTATAATAAGTCCTATTAAGTAATGTGTTAAATGTGCACAATAGCATGCATTATTTTAAAGATATAAATTACTTATGCGATACGCTTTTTTCGACTAGGAGATAGAATTTTCAACATTGTTACCACAGGTGCTTCGAACGACATTGAGACAATGAACGCCAGCAAATATGATGCTACCACAAATCCAAAGAATAAAATTACCTGGAAAAAGAAATTTTTAATTCAATTAAAATTACCAAAATTAATTTATATTGAAATCTCTACCATGGCATCACCACCAAGATGCATCGGTGCATCAGTATTCAATGCCATCGAACGAATAACAATCGGATGAACCAAATACATGCAGTATGTTACACGCGAGAATGGATATAGCCAGGGTGCTGAGAGCAATTTATTAACATAGCCACCATAACCGCTCGAACAGGCGATTGTAATCCATGCCAGCGATAATGCCCACGCGGAATGACTAAGTGAACTGTATGCAGCAGCGGTGAAGCGTGACAATTCCGTACGATAGAGTCCAAATACCAGGACGAGCAGATTCAACAAAGACAATGACCATGCAGTCAATACGGTAACTTTCGGTAGACGTATTTTACAATTTGTCCGGAAAAGAATCCAACCAACAGTCATGCCAATCAAATAGGGACCCAATCGTGTCCAAGGTTTATCGTAGATTTTATCAAACAATGCCAAAGGATCATCTGTATTCGGGCGATGGTTATTCTGGAACGCGATGATCGCTGTAGTTATCCACGATGATATTAGAAAGACGATCGTTGTGCAGGCGGATAGTTTGAAATGCCGAACTCCAACAATCAGAATGATCGCGCCAATAATATAGAATTGTGTATCGTTCGCCAGGTACCAACTCCAGAGCATACACTATTGGAAAATTTTATAAAACATATATAAGTTAGAGTAACAACCCAGCGGAAAATTATCTCCTGCATGACAAAGTCACCAGTGATGTCACCGATGACAAATAGGTGACATTGTCATGCATGACATCTTGGAGGACATGTCATCGTGGAGGGATGCTGTTCATGTGCTTGCCTCTCATTGGCTACTGAAATTTAAATAAGGTTTTCGCGTCAGTTCAGCGTTAGCATGAAATGGTGCAGATGATGAGTGCTCGACTCTGAATCCGAAGATCGCGGGTTCGATCCCTGGCTGAGGCGAACAAAAATTATTAAAAATTGATTTTTAAAAATTTTCGAAATATTCAAAGAGAGGGCAAAGATGAGAGTTTTCAACTGACCAGCTATATGGATTCTATAAATTAACATTGAGAGAGAAAAGAGCATGTGCTTCTCTTAAATGCTTTTTTCGCCATCGCTCCTCCTAGGAGGACATGTCACCGGTGAAATCACTGTCCAACTCCTGTACAAATGTCATGCTAGGCGTCCTATGAATTGTCACGCATGCCAGGGTGACAAGTCACCCTGACTTCACCGGTGATGTCAGGGTGACATTTCCCGCTGGGAAATCGAAAGAAATGCATACACACACAACTCACCATTTGCTCAACCGGGAACAGAGTATTTATATAGAGTACATTGCGCCACCAGTAATCCGGGCATGTTATATGATCCATTGTCGGTGGATCGAATATTGAATGAGCAGCCAAATATTTCATGGACACTTGAACGACACCCAAAACGTATAAATACGGAGCGGTCAATCTAAATGAAAAAAAAAAAAAAAAAAAAAAATTATTCAAATAAAAATGGAAAACTCAAAACGATTGGCTGCTTTACCTCATGAATCTATAAGCCACCAAACCCACAAAGTGTGCCGCTCCAGTTGTGAACTCATTGCCAACTTTGCTCAGCTTATTCAGCTTTCCCTTTGCATTCGTACGGAAGTACAGATAGGAAACTAAAAATCCACTGATGAAGAAAAACGTATCCACACTGTAGGCACCATTGGAAATCGCCTGAAAGAAGAAATTCTTTTCCACATCCTTACGCATTTCCATGTTATCGGAATACTTGAAGACCACAATACAACTGTGCCCCAATATCACCCAAGCCATCGATATGGCACGCAGGCCATGAATGGATGGTATCGTATCGGCGCCCACATTTCTATCGCAAATCGCCTTGAAGTTTGTTATTGCCGAAAAGGATAGCAGCAGCTCGGATGTGATGTTCAATTTCTCCGGTTCATGCAAATGTCCTTCGAGATGCTCATCGGAGGTGCTCTTATTATCGACGCGCACTTCAACCTCATGCGGAAGATTGAGTACTATATTGAGGTCTTTTAGCGATGATTCCTTTTTCAATGAATCATGCGTCATTGTGTCACTGTAGTCCGATGAGGCGCAGCCAATGCCCGACGACGTTTCACTATTGTTCATCATTTCTTTGTCCTGCTGGCGCAATGCTTCTTTCAGCTTACGCGTCAAATGAGCTTCGTAAGTTGTTCCAGCCAGTATGAGAATCATCACGATAGCCGTAACAGTACTGGAAATACGAAAAAAAAAAGAGAATTTAATTTGTATGTACCTCTATCTCTATCTCTATATGGAAAGAATTTTTGTTCGATTTGGATTTTTTTTTGCTTGGTTTTGTAAACTTTCGTTTTGTAGTTATGGAACTGTTGTTCCTTTGCTTATAACTTCTCTTGACACAATTGGAGGACGTTGTGACCAACCCTTTCAAGTTAAAGATACGGAACCGTCCCTATATGTAAAAGATTTCTGATACTTACACAAGAATTATAAATGTTCGATCCTCATAAATGTTGAAGAGTTTCTCCGTTGGAGTTCGAACATCTAAGACTTTAAATTCACTGAAACTGGATTTCTCATGTCCGAGGTATGTTAGTTTAGTAACATCTTCCATGGAGCAAATCGATGGAAGGCAGAGTCCCAAATATATTGTGCGCATCTGGAATTTGCGAAGTTTAAGTATATTGATTGATATGAAATTTCGTACTTACCAAACTAGTTGGATATGATTCGTTGAGCGCCATCTTTACAACGTAAAAACCCGGCAGGAATGGAGGATTTTCATTATGCACGGAGCTATAGATTTGGGTGTGAGCTTTTGCAAACGGAAGTCCTGAGTTCTTTTGAACGGTGCTGCTGTCTTTCGGTATTTCGTCATCTTCATGATATATGGCTGTGCAAAGTGACAGTGAGCCCATCCAATAATTATTGCCATAGAAGAATCCTGATGTATAATGTCCGGTTGCATCGTCCACTGGAAGGGAGGAAAATAAGCGTTTTTAAGTTTCACACGATCGAATTGAATATAAAATACACCTAATTATTACACGAAGAACAGAAACCCGGGTTAAAAAGATATGCAGCCCTATTCTAAATTAATATTCCCGGGAGTTTTTTCCCTAGAAATTTTTCTCCAAGGAAAAAAGGAAGTATTGTAAGCATCAATAAAAGAAAAAATGTGGTGGCGTTCGCTTAAAAATGTTCAAAATATTCGGATCCTTCCTATTTACTATCTTAGTAATCTCAGAGTGGGATACTATCAGCCCGATTCTAAATATTCCCGGGGAACAATTCCCGGGGAATTTACTTTTCTCGAGAGTAAAATTGTTCTTTTTTAAATATTTGGGGGAAGAAATTTGATGGGGAATGGGTATTTGACACATAACCATAATTTTCCTTACCCTATCTATTTGAAAAAGGAGAATTTTAGTCTCGAGAAAAGTAAATTCCCCGGGAATTCCTGCCCTGGGAATATTCAGAATCGGGCTGTATTTTTCAAATCCGCAAGTAAAAACTCCCCGGGAATATTTAGAATCAGACTTCATCAGTCCAGGTACATAAAAAGAAGTACTTGAAAATAAATTAAGCTCGGGAATTTCCTAAATAGGTTGCCGAAAAATTAGAGGGATTCCCCAAACTAACGCAACTTTCTTATCAATAGGGGAGCCTTAGGGGAGAAAAGTCTTTAGGAAAATTTTTATGGAACCAAGTTTTTATTTTTCGAAGATTTCAAAATTAAATTCAATCGAGTATTGGAGTTATATTGAGACATTCAGGGAATATATCCCCAAAAAACTGGAAAACAGTAAAGAAAAAATCAATTTTTTTGTAGACCTCGATAAATTATTACCGTGTAAAAAAAGGCCATGTAAAAACAGAACTGATTGTAAATAAGATATCATTCTTTAATTAATTTATTAATGTTTTCTTCTTTAATTATAATTATTGTAATATGTAATTTTAAACTTAATTCTATAATCTTTAAGTCAAAAGTACCTAAAATTATTTTTGGACGTGGTTTAACAGTTTAAAATGGAAAAAAAAATTGACGATAAAACTGGTTCGTAACCCACAAGCTTGACTTCTGCTTCTTCTTAGTTTCACAATCCGGGGTGGACCATAGCTTCATCAACAATTGTCCTCCAGATTTCTCTCTCTCTCTCTCTCTCTCTCGCTTCCTCCCTCCAATTCCGAAAATTCATCGTCTTCAAGTCTGATTCGACGTCATCAAGGCATCTCTTTCTTGAAGATCAAAGCAGGCAGTGCGTCACCTTGCTTAACACCCGACAGAACCTGGAAAGGTTTCGATACCTCACTTGTACCAGAACCTTGCTTGTAGTCTTCTCCAATGTACATAGCACCAGATCAATCAGTTTCAGCGGAATGCCGAGTTGCTGGAAGCAGATTTTGATTTGTTTTCTATTTAACCAGAAAACCTTGATCAATTGTTGATCGGTTGCTTCTAAATGCCACACTGGTATTCATCTATTATTTCATAAGCGTAAATCCTGATTCTTTCATATACCTTCAGGAGCTTTTCCGGGATTCCATCTTCACCACTGGTCTTGTTGTTTTTCAATTAACCTATTGCTGCGTTAACTTCATCTAGTGTGGGTTGTTCGACAAATATTTCAGCTATATGAATCTCTATTGTTTCATCTCCATTATCGCTGTTCTTGGTTGAAACCCCTTTGTATGCTTTTTTATGTTTTGGTACATAGATTTCACGTTCTTATTGGCAAAGTCTTTTTCTATTTCCTCCATCTGTTGCTTCATATATAACTTTTTCTTCGTTCCCATAATATTCTTGGATTCTTTTCTTCGTTTTTGGTATTCTCCTATGTTCGCTCTAGTGCTCCTTTCGACATATACTATTCTCGTTTGCTACTTTATATTGTTTGCCCTCCGGCAATCGTGATCATACCATTCATTTGTTTCTGATCTCTTTTCACCGATTGTATTCACTCGCAGTATTCACCATAACACCTTTCCGCTGGTTCCAGTGTTCGTCAATATTTACTTAATTGTTTCCGTTTGGTTCAATAACATTATTGTTTATATTACTTTCTATCGGATCTTTGTAGCTCGCTTTCATAATTTCATTATTATGCATTTCTTGGATATTCCATTTTGTTTTTCTATAACCTTTTTATTATCATTTATTTTCGATATACGTTGTGGTAACTTCGCCATCACGAGGTAATGATCTGGATCACAGAATGTACCCCTGTCTGGTCGCACGTCAATGATTGACCACATATCATACCTCTTATCAACAAGTAAATGATCGATTTGGTTCGCCCTATTATTACCGGACATTTTCCATGTCTCCAGGTGTACGCGTGCTCTTTATAAGCAGTCCATGTACCGCTGCGAAAATACACACAGCCCGATTCTGAATATCCCGGGGAATCTTCTCTCGAGACCAAAATTCTCCTTTTTTCAAATAGATAGGGTAAGGAAAATTATGGGTATGGGTCAAATACCCATTCCCCATCAAACTTCTTTCCCAAAATATTTAAAATAGAAGACGTTTATTTTTTGAGAAATTTAAATTCCCTGGGAATTTGTTCCCCGGGAATATTCAGAATCGGGCTGACAGACGTCTGCCATTCTCATTTGTCTCTGTTTGAAGTGAAAATGCTCCAGCAACACCCTGAATAATATTGTCTTCTTTTCCGACTTTGGCACTAAAGTCACCCATTGTGATAAGAACGTCATGTTTATGCACTCTGCTAAGTAGTCTCTTTAAATCGTCATAAAATTGGTCCTTAACAGCATCAATACTTCAATCTTCAGTGGGTTCATGGACATTTATTATTGATATATTAAGGAACTTTCCTTTCAATCGCATGTCACACAATCGGTCTCTGATTGGGAGGAAATTCAAAATGCTTCTTCAAATTTTGTTATCCACATAGGAACCAGTTCCTCGTGAACCTTGCATATCAGACCCGCTGTTAAACACTGAATATGTTCTTTTTTTTATTTCTCCGTTTCCTCCTTCGTCCGTGATTTCAGCCATCTTTCCTGACCGAAACATAGTCCAAACATTCCATGGACATAAATTCAAATCGGTATCCTTAAAACGTTCCGCGGGTCAGAATCTTAGTTCGTTCCTTATCCGAGGCTGTTGTTGATGTGCCGAGAGTGACATTAGGGCGTCAACCTAAAGTCCAGCCCCCCTTTCGGGAGGTTCACCTTATATATTTCGTCCCTATCACTTCCGCCAGGGTTTTCTCTGCATTTCATACAGAAGATTGCTTGATCTCCATGATAGGCTAATAGCACCACCACGTGAAGGCGATACATGGGCGGACTGGGGGTCAAGGAGCCCACCGGGCGTTTGAACAATGTTACCTAAGAAAAAAAAAACCTAACAGCTAAAAAGCACAGCGCACTGGGGGCCCACCGGGCATTTTCCCGGTAGCCCATAAGCCCTGTCCGCCCCTGTGGCGATATAAGGAGATTGGAATAAAGAGGTGTGAGGCCACATTTCTATTGATCAGACATCTAGTAACACATTATTTCCATTTGTGGTGCTCCACCAGCTTGACTATCCGAACGCAAAAAAATCCGCTAAAATGAAGTTCGAAATTACATAAATTCTTTGACTTCCGCAAACTTGACTGAAGACTTCCTTAAACGGACTTTTGCGATTTCTTTCGACGTTTTTTTTTTTCTTAATTTTTTTTTTATCCATGCATTTTTACTGCAAGTTGCAAGTATCGAAAAAAATCTGCAGTTAAAGTGACTCGTTTTCAGCAATTACTTTCTGCCTTTTCATGAGCTCCCTCTCTTTTCTCGCTGCGTCCGCTCTCTGTCGCGCTCATTGGTGCCTGCGAAATTTTTTTTTGTTGCACTGTCAACTGATGCGTTTTTTCTTCAAGAGTTTTTCGTGTTGCAACTCGATTTTCGGCTTTTTATGCCTTTAAATTTAAACTCAATTGCTTCTGAATTTTTATAACAAAGAAAAAAAAAAAAATAGAAAAAAAAGAAACGGTAGTTGAAACTGCCATTCACACCATTTGGAGCGGTAAGCTGGTCTGGGTTTGTAGTTGAAAGCCTTAATATTGACCATGGCCACGATTTAATTGTGGAAAAATAAATAAAAAAAAAATTATTATTTTTTAAGGCAACTTTTAGTTTCGATAGACGCACTTGACATTTTAGAAAATCTTGTTTGGTTTGTCGCATTTGTCGCGTTTTTCGCTTATGCATTAGGCACCTTTGTTTACAGTAACTCGAGAATTTTGGAGTGTACTCGAGGAGAATTTGTAAACAGTTTTGTCAATAATAATAATTGTCATTTGCATAACAGTAATGCGTTGACAGTAATTTTTTATATTTTATTGTGTAATAACAATTCGATTTGGAAATACTTCGTGACGATTCCTTGGTCTGAAGTAGCTCTTAAGGCAATTAGACGTTAAGGCCTTCAAACCAGCTGTGTTAAAAAAACATCCTAGTCTATATATATATACAGGGTGTTCCGTAGCTGAGTGCTTTTTTCTATAGGGTTGATCATTATGAACAAAAAATCGTATGGGAGGGTCCAAAATGCACCCCTGAGGAGTTATAAGGGAACGAAAGAAATTTGCAGTTGTTTCAGAAAAAAATTTTTCACGCCTAAACAATTAAATGCAAGATAAAAATTTTAATGCAATTCGACAGAGAATTGTCAGACCTTTCTTGGCGTATAAAATAGTCTTACACTTTATTGCAGCTTCAAGGGTAGTTTTGCCATCAAAGTCAAAATTTTGAAATATTTTAAACTTTTTTTTGATTTTGAGAGCTATTTTGGGATGAAAAAGTTCTAATTAGCACATACTTTTATCATTTTTTTCCGAATCTGCAATAAATTCCCTTTAAAACCTTGGTACATTTGTCATACCTTATTAGCGGTTTAACCTCAGGAAAAATAGGATTTAAAAACGAACTAGCATATCAGTACTGAGACTGTCTAATATGGGCTTACGTTTTTGTTAATATCTCCTAAAACTACCTTTTGATTTTGATAAAATTTTTTTTTTATTAAAGGTCATACTCAGAGGTATTTTTTAGAAGAAGCGAGAAAGTGGCGCAAAAACGGGAATACACTGAAAAATTTTTTTTAAATTTCTTTGTTGTGAAAGTTTTTTCTCAGTGTAAAATTAAAAAATTTTTTTTTTAAGTTTTTTGTTTTATAAGCTACCAGCGGCCATTTGTTTCATCTTTTTATCTTAATTCGTTTTTGAGACATAAATTTTTGAAAAAGGGCTTAACACAAAGGGTTTTGTAAGGATATTTCAAGGACACTGGGCAATAGAAACCTAAAAAAAAAAATCGATTCCTACAGTGTGTTAAGAAAGTATCTATTCAAAAATCAACAAAACTCTAAAATCCCTTTCATTGGGCCGATTGCCTTCCTGAGTCGGCAAGACCCTTTATTAAGATATGTACATCCCCTATACACATTTATATGTTCAAGTACTTTTTTTCTATTTAGGTACCTTATGTCTTTTTATGCATTTTTATTCTGGAACGTATTATCTGTTCAAAAACAAAAAAAAAGGGGTAAAATAAGGGGTCTTCTTCAAGGTATTGTCCGGCATAGAACACCTGATATGATAGTCCTTTTGGTATCGATCTATTCTCGTCTATTAAGGTGTTTTGGCAAACACGATTAACACAATTATCATGCCGATTTATAGGTACATATATGTTTGTCTATTAAATACCTAAAGATATATAGAACCCATATTTACGTGAATGCCAATTGGGTAGTTTCGGTTGCAAGTCATGTCTAGAACTTAATGGAATTTCGATGAAAATCCATTCATTCTCAATGTCACTGACGTTGCATTGAGCGATTAAGATACGAAGTAATGATCATTTAAAAATCCGAATCGATAAACTCGACTCTTAAGACAAGAAACACGTACAATTTAATGATATTTTCAATAGTTAAAAATGGTTATTTTTTTTCAGTTTATTTTTTTTTTAGTTTTATTAAACATTGAGTGCAATTTAAAATAATAATATACAGAATCAATGAATACGCTGACCCTCAAGCGAGGCTTATTAAAGAGATTTTGCCCTCGAAAATAGTCACAGGCCACTGAATCGTGATTTAAAGTTTATCAAATTCAATCATCAAAAGAAATCCAGAGTGCGACAATTAGTTGCGTTTAAAAGACAAAAAACACGATGGTTCCAAGGGCACGATATTTGCATGTCGCTCTCAAGACATGTGAGATCACCGAAAATTATTATTAGCCTTCATTCAGTTAAATGTGTTCCAAATATTAAGATTCGCAATAGACCGTAGAGCTAGGCAAACAATTATTCGACCGAATTGCTTCACTTGCAATTGCTCAATACAAAGTGTGTGTGTGTGTGTGTCGTTGCAAAGATACGCTTCAACCGGCGTCGCAAAAGAAGAAAAACCTCAAAAAATAATTTAAAAAAAAATCGCAGATTAAAAGAAAAAAATTTTAAGATGTACAGTAAATAATCTTCGCGATGTGCGTTAAGCAACCTAACCTTGATATCACTGCGATCCTAAATTTATTTTGAGCAAAATACGAAATGCTGTAAACATTCCAACTTAAAAGGCAATCCATTTAAAAAGAAAAAAAAAAAATTAAGAAAAAATAATTAAAATAAATTGAAGGAATTAAATGTTTTTCAATGCCAAAAAACACGAATCAGATCAAGAAATGAAGTCCTTAGTGCAGATAGGACCTTCTCTCTGTGTATCATAACATAGTGCGACACGATTTTTGCAAACAAAAATTTGACGACTGTTTTTGAAAGTGCTCGGTGAGTATAACAACGCCTCATACTCAGTTTTGTCAAGTCACTTCTACTTTTTTGTAAAATAGATTTTTAAAAGTGTGGCCGAGAATTAAATTGCTCACTTACTTATGGCTATATCTCGTAATCCGTTCAACATTTTAATTTCTTTTCTATCACAATTTATAGCTCTGAACTCATTTTAAATAGTTTTAGTACAAACCGATCCGAAAAAACTCTATCTAGTAGGTGAAAATTGCAAAAATTCCAAAAATTTAACGTGTTTTTTTTAATCATATTTTATTTTGTATGGCTTATAGCTCCCAAGGCAATCAACATTTTTGAAAATTTTTTGATACAAATATAGAAAGACTATAACTAAAAAACTAAATAAAATTTTGAACGGATTACGCGATATAGCCATAATTAAGTGAGTAATTTAATTCTCGGCCACACGTTTTAAAGTCTATTAAAAAAAAAATTAGAGGTGACTTGACAAAACTGAGTATGAGGCGTTGTTATACTCACCGAGCACTTTCAAAGACAGTTGCAGACAATTTCGAATTCATACAAAAATTGGACGATATATTGAAAAATGACCGGACTGTTTGTATCGCACAGTGGGTATTTATTAATTTTTAATATGGAATTACAGTCGACCTTCCTTATAATGAAGTCGCACGGGACCAGAAAATCACTTCATTATATAGAAATTTCATTTTACAGAAATTATTAACACGTACACTGAAAGTGGAAAGAAAAAACTGTGCGTTTGAAATTATTTCATAGTAGGGAGAACTTCATTGTATAGACTTTCACTATACGGAAGTTTGACTGTATCAGATATGTGAATATTATTATTTTCGAATTCGTCACTGAAACAAGCAAAAGTCTCGGGCGATTTGTTTAATAGTTTTTGACTTCTATCTTGAATAAATTAATTTTTGTTTTTTTTATTAAATTAAAATGTCTCTCTCAGAACATTCATTAATTGGAAAAAAACAACAAAAATCACAAAAAATAACGGTTCGATTACAAAAAAAAAATATTAAAAAAAAAACTTTTTCGTATTGAGTTAGAGCCAATGCATAGTTTAATACTGTTTATTTAATCATAACTTTACCATTTTTATTACTCGTTTCAGAATAACCGGTTCCGAAAGAGAGAAATGCAGCTCTATTAAGAATTTTCAACGTCACTATCATCATTTCGCGGCGATAAATGAAAAACGGCGACAACTTGTCGCTTTGAAAAATTTCATCACAGCTACAAAGGTACGCCTCCACATTCGAGGAAGGATACAAGGTAAGTACGTTCATAAAATATTTTTGTTATTGCATCTATGTAATGAGTGAATCTCTAGTTTAACTCAGGGTTATAAAAACTAATGGGAATCCTGGGCCTTACCCAAATAATAGTATTACAATACTAATATCACTCATTTCAAGCTCAAGTCTATTTAAGGGGTTATTCCCTTTTAATTCAAAGAAAGTCCTTACCCCCACCTACAGTGGCGTGTCCAGAGAAAGAGTGCTTTGATAGTGCTTATATTTTCCACAGTGGTATATTGAACAATTATAAGATATTAACCCAAACATTTTTTTTTGGATGGGAGGATAGAGAAAGTTTAGAAAGTTATGGGCCAAAAACCAAAAAAATCCGAAAAATTCATGGCGTTCGATTTGGATGAAAATTTATATATAGAATAAGTGAAAAATTCCAAGAATTTTAGCACAAAATTTTTTTTTCAAAAACTGGTCCTTTTTGGACCAGTCTGGAACTAGACCCAAACTAGACTAGTTGTAATCAGTTTTTTGAAAAAATTTTGACGCCTTCCAATTCCAAGAATTTTAGCACAAAATTTTTTTCAAAAAACTGGTCCTTTTTGGACCAGTTTGGAACTAGACTAGTTGTAATCAGTTTTTTGAAAAAATTTTGACGCCTTCCAATTCCAAGAATTTTAGCACAAATTTTTTTTTAAAAACTGGTCCTTTTTGGACCAGTTTGGAATTAGACCCAAACTAGACTAGTTGAATTTTTCGGATTTTTTTTTTGGGTTTATGGTCCAAAACTCTCTAAAATTCTTCTTGGCCCCCAAATTTTTTTTCGATTAAGGTCTTATAATTGCTCAATATACCACTGTGGCAAATATAAGCGCAACCAAAGCATCTTTCTCTCGCTACACCCTTGCTTACCCCCACCTATAATTCTTTTTAATCCAGAGAAATTTTTTACCATCCAAAAAAAAGAGCAAACCCTACGAAGTAAAATTTTATCTCATATTTTACTCTTTATGGAAGGTGATTATTTTCTCGTAATTCCCTTATTACAATAATTCATGTTAAACATCATCGCTGGACCATTCCTAAGTAGTGACAAAAGTTATCACATCTTCTGTCAGTGGAACATAATAGATGACTTTCATTGAGACTAATTCACTGTATGTAAATAAATTCAATTACAATTGTTATATTCCCTTGTCAACGAGAGTAATCGCATTAAAAACGAATTGCTAAACCTTTGGACAACCTGTTGAGGTCAGAGTCAACGATCAAAATTTTTGATTTCAACACTTCTTCATCTTGTGTATTGAAAATTATTACTGAGATTGAAATTGTCTGTGACCTTGTCCTAAATATTGGACTGCAGAGTTTTAAGGCACATAACATGACAACTGTCACGATCATGACAAATCTTGACGCATTATACGATAATTGCGATAATCGCATGATCATGGTTCGCGTCTGATCTTCTCGCAATTGTATGGGATTTTTGTTTTTTTTCTTTAATCAAATTTTAGTCATCGTAACGGCGATGGAACCTACGCATTCAACGATTTCTAAAAAAAACAAAAAAAAACAAACAAAATAATGCTCCTCGAATCTTGTTTTTTATGTGATTTTTCAATCAAAATTTTGCAACGTTTGCGTTTTTATTTTGCATAAAATTTTGGAAATTTTCTCTGAAGCCGAATTCGAAGTTTCCCAAATTCGTCGAATACTTCCGCAAAGTTTTGCATGTGAACGATACACTCTGCATTGGAAGTTGGAACATGGTCCATATATTATGACTATATAAAATAAGATAAGAGGTTAAAGAACTCTTTAATTGGCTAAAATGAAACGATGGCAATACTTTTTACGGCCATAAAAGTGTGGGTACGGTGGCACCGCTTTTTGTGATTATTTTGCCGAATCAAGCGAGATTTTTAATTAACAGCTTCCTATGAAATTAAGAAAGTTATTGGAATTTCGCCTAGGAAGAACTACTTTTACTGTAGTGTAAATAGACCAAGGTGGGCACGCCTTGAGCTCGCGAGCGAAGAGCTTTCACACTGCTACAATGATGAGCTTTTTGCTTTCACACATACGGGACAGTCCGGTTTTTGCTTAGTGGTGCCACATTTTTCCGAGAAAAAAACCCTTTATAATGCAAACTGATATGTTTGCATATGTTGAATATTTACAGAAATTGCTGCGCTATTGAAAATTGGCCTTAGGATTCGATCCTTATTTGTAGGTACATATCTTGAGTGAGGCTTTTGAGATTTGTTCGGATCTTGTTTGAGCCCTAATTAAGCTCTGTTGGCAGAGGATTAAACTTATATACAGGGTGTTCCGTTTGTGATGGTCAACCGGTCGGGAGCTGATAGAGGGAGTCAGAACTAACAAAAAATCGTATGGCAGGGGGGGAGTCCAAAATGCACCCCTAAAGAGTTATAAGGGAAAGAAAGAAATTTGCAGTTGTTTCAGAAAAAAAATTGTCACGCCTCAACGTTTGTATCCAAGATAAAAAATTTTATGCAGTTCGACAGAGAATTGTCAGACCTTTCTAGGCGTATAAAATAGTCTTATACTTTATTGCAGCTTCAAGGGTATTTGAGCCTTCAAAGTCAAAATTTAAAATTTGTAAAAACATTTTTTGACATTGAGAGCCATTTTGGTATAAAAAAGGTCCTATTAACACCCACATTTCCTATTTTATTCAAAATGCTGGATCGATTTCCTTTAATTTGGTACCCCATATGTCTAATAAATTTTTTGAAATTAAGATGAGAAAATTAAATATCCCGACCGAAAAAAACCAACCCCATTAACGTTTCTAAATGAGATGTAAAGCTCATTAGGGGTATTCACAACGGCGTCGGAAAATAGTAAAGTCGGAAAATCGGAAAATTTTAACTGCATAAAAAGTTGCACAAGCTACAATTCTTCGCTGTAATGTTTTTGAGGTTTTTATGAGCTTATCTGGCCTCTGTAAGGAGATTTTATTGCATATTTAGGCCCTTTTTTTAACCCTTTAACGCATATGGCACACATTTTGTCCCACATAAGCTTAACGATTTATAGCAACTTTGTTAAAAGTGAATCCTATAAATCGTTAAAATTATGTGCGGTCAAAAATTCCACATATGCTTTAAAGGGTTAAGGTTTATGTTAAAGTTTTATGTCAAAAAATGTCAACATTTCCATAAAAAGTTTTCGTAAATTGCTCAATTCTTCGCTGTAATGTTTTCGAGCTTTTTATGAGCTTTTCTTTAACCCTTTAACGCATATGGCACACATTTTTTCCCACATAAGCTTAACGATTTATAGCAACTTTGTTAAAAGTGCATCCTATAAACCGTTAAAATTATGTTGGATCAAAAATGTCCCATATGCATTAAAGGGTTAAAGTTTATGTTAAAGTTATATGTCAAAAAATGTCAACATTTCCATAAAAAAACTACCTTTAAGGCGGATAAAAAAAAATGTAAAAAGTTTATTTCCTTTTTTCAAGTTTTAGCATAATCTGGCAATACCTAGAAACAAATAATATGATGCCATACGAGATAAATCCTTTAAATGCCAAAAGATCTATTCTTAAATAGTCAAAAATTGCATTTTGTATGTATTTTTAGCTATGATCAAATCAAAAGTCGAAATTTGGAGACGAACTTTCGATTCAGCTCGAAAAAGCCAAAGATCTTTAGAAATGTACTGTAAAAAATGCTATAAACTAGTGTAATTATATTTTAGTTCAAAAAGATTGTATGTCGGGTCTGAAAGGGTTAATATAATTGTATTTTAAAAGTATCAACAATTCGGACTGTCTCATTATTTCGGTGTTCATACAATCGTCTTCTTCACCGTATTAATTGATCGATGCCCCGGCTGTCACCCACTGACCAAATGTAACAAAATTGGTACCCACGATCGAATTGGCAGTTACTCGTAAGCTACTGAAATTGATCGTTTCAGCCACCTACGTCACTAGAGCTACCATTTTCGAAAAGACTTTCGATTTCATCGCAAACAAAAACAAAAACAAACAAAAAAAAAACCTTTGCAAACGAAGCGACAATGGGTCAAAAGGCAATTTATGTAAAAATTGTAACGATCGTTGCTTTCTTTTGAATATTTAATTTCTTTGCTTTTCGCGGGTTTTTTCATCATTTATTGTATTTTAATTTCGGCTTATTATTTGAATACAATGGCTTAAGAGATTTTGTGGGTTTTTATTTTTTTTTATTTTAAGTTTCGATTTTTCAAGATTCGAATGCTTTGCGGTCTGAATTTGCACAAGTTTCATTGATTGTTTTTATTGAATTTAATTTTTTGCATTTTATGAAAAATTATTTGGTGAAAAAAGAAAGAAATCTTTGAAGATTCCGTATGCGAAAAAGAAAGTAGCCCCCTTCATAGTTCACACTTTCAACCCAACATAAATTCTTGCATTCATTTTTTTAAAATCAAATTAAAATGCTCGCCGTCAAGATCAGTTTTATTTTGTAAAATTACAGTCCATCCTTAATTCTATTATGCGTGCCTATAAATTTTGGGGAAAACCCCTTTTTCAAAGTGCAATTCACTGCAGCGATTCGCATGGAGTCGCGTCTTAATCGCATAAAAGATACACAAAACCCAACCGACGACAAACAAATCTCAGTCCCGAAATCTCAGTTTTCCGAAGCTTTTCAGATGCAGTTGCGAATTTTGTTGCGTGCGTGCGCTAATTTTTTTTTTTTTTTTTTGCGAAATATTTGGGCCACGCTGGCTTGAGATTTTCACTGTACACGACTGTGTCCAACTGACACAAACAGCACAAACAGCCGCCAGCCACGCCAACGACTAAAATACGCAATCCAGCCAATCCATCAAAAAGTGAAACGTCACGCCACATAATTTCTTTTTTCTCCATACACTGAGCGAATTTAACCATGATTTTTTAAAAGGGCGCATTGTTATTCACAGTCCTTTTGATTTTCGAGCAGAACAAAAATTTCAAAAGAAAAATGGTTGAGTCAACAATATTTTTGATTGATTTGAAAGGAAATATGTTTAACTACATTTCTTTTCGTTGTGTATAATTCTCATTTGGTTTATAAATTAGGACATATAAGATATTCATTCATCTTAGAACTTTTTAGGCATTGCGAAAGCAGTCACACGACAACGGAGTGACGAGATCGGATGAAGTCCATACGATAGCTATTTTTGGGGTTCAGCAAAAGGGGGTTCTGTGGCCATTTTCTTTGAACGTTAATTAACTTTGTTTTGACATTTCTTCTTGTATAGGTATCTTAGAATTTTTTTTTATTTTAAAAATATCTTGTCATTTCAATTACGTCCGTGGTTGGTTCAACAATTTAAATTTAAATCCATTTTTGAAAATTATCATTTCGATTCAACCTAAAATATGGTCGATTCAAAAGGAAAATCTTTATTTTTTCCAACAAGAAAAATTGTTAAAATGAAAATTATTCCTTGTTGAAGCCGGTTTTGTATGTTTTTCCTTTTGATTTAACCAGTTTTCTGGTTGATTTTTTTCTCTGTGTACCCCTCATTACGATTAAAATTGTTGTAATATAAGTTTTGTTATTGTTTTAGCGTAATTTTTTTTTTTTTACCAATTTCTATTAGTATTTTTGTTGTTGTTGTTGATTTAAATCGGCCAGCTCTCAAGTAGGAAACCAAAAAGTATTGCACAACAATTTTCATGACTGTCGATTCAAGTTTCTTTAAAAAACAAAAAGAACAACAACAACAAACTTACTGACGATTTGTCGAAATGCCAAACCTATAAACTGACTAACTGATTGTCCGACCAACTGACCAAGTGAATGCCTAAAAGAAATGCCAAATGTAAGCCGCTGGTAATTATGCAATTTAATTAATTTTTATTGACATAATATTTTCCTCATACGCCGCTTGGTGGGTAAAGTAAGTTGACCATAGCCACTAAGTAGACTCGTTTCGAAATGGGCTGGCAACCATTAAGAGTTAAACCGCGAAATGTTTTAATTGAATTATGATGAAAATTGCAAAATATTTTCTGTACTTCTTCGGTATTTTTGTTGTTGTCGTTTTTCATTGTTTTTCTGCTTTTTTTTTTCATTGCAAAACATGTCGAAAATCTTCTCTTTTGTTACGCTCAGCAGCGAATTGTGGCGCCCAACGCAGGTCCATCCAATCGTCATTGCGGTTGCGCACTGCATTTTTCGCAAATTATGCTGCTACAATGACCATTGTTCGCAGTCAAAGTGGCGTCTAAGTCGGTCAAGTTTAATGGACCACACCACTTAAAACGTTTTAAAATACTTCGGCAATCATAATCATTTTAAGGTCTGGAAAAGTTTACGTAAATTGCTCAATTTTTCGTTGTAATGTTTTTGAGATTTTTATGAGCTTATCTGGCCTCTTAAGGAGATTTTATTGCATATTTAGGCCCTTTTTTTAACCCTTTAACGCATATGGCACACATTTTTTTCCCACATAAGCTTAACGATTTATAGCAGCGTTGTTAAAAGTGATCCTATAAACCGTTAAAATTATGTGGGGTCAAAAATTCCCCATATGCATTAAAGGGTTAAGGTTTATGTTAAGGTTTTATGTCAAAAAATGTCAAATTTCCATAAAAAGTTGTAAATTGGTCAATTCTTCGCTGTAAGTTTGAGGTTTTTAGAGTTATTTAGGCCTTTTTTTTAACCCTTTAACGCATATGGTACAAATTTGTTCCTACATAAGCTTACACGATTTATAGCAACTTTATAAAAAGTGAATCCTATAAACTGCTAAAATTATGTGGGGTCAAAAATTCCCCATATGCATTAAAGGGTTAAGGTTTATGTTAAGGTTTTATGTCAAAAAATGTCAAAATTTCCATAAAAAGTTTAAGTAATTTGATCAATTTTAAAAATTTTATAGTTTTTGGGACTAAATATGTCCCATTTGTTCTCAAAGCTTAAGTTTATGCGTTTAAAAGTGATCTATAACTGCTAAAAATATGGTCAAAATTTCCATACATAAAGGTAAAGTACTTTAAGGTTTATGCAAAAGAATTCCAAAAAAATAGTCAAAAATGTTTATTTAGTATGCTTTTTTCAGCTTTAATAGCCATACAATCTGGCAACACCTAAAAACAAATAATATGATGCCATACGAGATAAATCCTTTAAATGCCAAAAGATCCAATCTGAAATAGTCAAAAATTGCTTTTTGTATGTATTTTTAGCTATGATCAAATCAAAAGCCAAAATTTGGAGGACAAACTTTCGATTTCTAGCGAGGGCGAGAGCACATGTCTCCACTTTCAGACTTAAGACATTAGTACAACCAAATAAAAATTAAAATTAAAATGCAAAAATCTTTAAATTTACACAGTTGCCATTGACAAAAAAAACTTCTTCGATCATTTCTTATGTACAATTTTCATTAGACTCTCTCATTCGTCCCACAACTCTATTATTTCGTTTTAAGAAAGTATGGAAATTCAATACGCCATTTTAGCGGGGTGCATTAGTTTGATGCGGATCTTGTAACAGCCAACTATTTTCTCCATATTCATAGAGCTACATATACAGGGTGTTCCGTTTGTGAAGGTCAACCGGTCGGGAGCTGATAGAGGGGGTCAGAAATAACTAAAAATCGTACGGCAGGGGGGGTCCAAAATGCACCCCTGAGGAGTTATAAGGGAAAGAAAGAAATTTGCAGTTGTTTCAGAAAAAAAATTGTTCACGCCTCAACGTTTAATCCAAGATAAAAATTTTAATGCAGTTCGACAGAGAATTGTCAGACCTTTTCTAGGCGTATAAAATAGTCTTATACTTTATTGCAGCTTCAAGGGTATTTGAGCCTTCAAAGTCAAAATTTTAAAATTTTTAAAAATATTTTTTGACTTTGAGAGCCATTTTGGTATAAAAAAGGTCCTATTAACACCCACATTTCCTATTTTATTCAAAATTCTGGATCGATTTCCTTTAATTTGGTACCCCATATGTCTAATAAATTTTTTGAAAATAAGATGAGAAAATATGGGAAATATAACATTGGCCCAAAGAGGCCAAAAAGCGTGAACATGCCCTGCCGGCAGTGTCGCAAGATCGGACAAAAATGTGAAAATTTTTGTTTGAAATGTAAAATTTTTTGAATAGAGCATTTTGGCTTGTACGAGGAGAGAGGAAAATCTTGATGAAATTCGGTTTCTTTTTCTTTGGGTCAAAATAATAAATTCTTAGTAAATAAATACACTCCGTTTATTTTTATCTCACAAATTTGTTAGGTCGTTACACTGTGCAACCTTCTGCCGACTCTCCAGAAACACTCAATAATTTTAATTATTTTTTAATTGGAATGAGTGAAAAAGAAGGTAAAAAAAAGTTATCCTGATCCTCACTCAACCAAAATGTTCATACAAAATTAATAAACCTGGCTTAATGTGAAAAAAGACTTTTAGCAAAAAAGAAATTCGTTGAGCACTGTCCGAACAAGACCGCCTTTAGCACTCTTAATTGCTTAGAACATTATTTAAACAAACAGAAAGCTTTCCTAAGAACAAGATTCCTTTTTAACAAAAACTTGCCTAGCAAGATTGGAGGCTTGATTTGTCTATGTCCACAAAAAAAAAAAAAAATTAAAAAAATGACACCTTCTTTTTTAGGATTTTCTAGAAGTCAATTATCAGAGAAAATTCGTTTTCGACAAACCACTTTTTGCGCAAGCAGTGCAAAAAAAGTAGAAGCTGCTAAAATATTAATCAAAATATTGCCAAATATAAATTCCTCCCCGATTGGGTTTCTTCTTCTTCTTTTCAAAATTTGCTAATTCTGACTAATCGAGTCCATTAATTTATTCATAAAAATTATTATTTTGCGCCATTTACTGCATTGCTAATATTCTTTTTGCGACTCGACAATGTAATTTAGCAAATTTATCGATTTAGAAAAAAGGAAATAATTTCATCTTGACTTGCGCAATTTGAGCAACCTACGGGAACAGTAGCGTTTTAAATCGCTTTTAAGTTAAGAAAAAATTATTAAAAACATTTTCTCATATGACAAAAATATTTTAGCTGATTGCAATTGAGAATTAATGCCATGTAATATCAAAAATGATCATTTAATTCTAAAATAATAATTTTTTCATGACTGGCTGGAGGATTCAAATGAATTTTTTGTGTGCCAGCATCTTAATTCTCGCATTCCTTCGAAAAAATACAATGAATTTTAGATTTTAAAGCGCATGTTCATACTTGTTAATAGGTACTATTTGCTTACGATGCTAACCTTTCGCCCTGGCCCTTGTTAATTTTCATGTATGGAATAAGGCTAAGTGAACAAATAAACATTTTTGGGATCTTAGTTCGAAGGTAAATAGACAAACATTTTGCATGAAAAGAAATCTTCTATAATTTTGACTGGATTGGAAATTAAAAAAGATTCAATTACACGTGATTTCAGGTAACTTAACTTAACTTAACTTAAAGAAACAGATGACCATATATAACTATATATGTCACTCAGGAGCCGTTTCTATTTTGGCTCTTTTCACCACGTTCTTGGGTACCCACCAAAATGAGCATTTTTCACTTAGGTACTCACAAAAAGTATTTCTCTCTCGCTCTTTTTTTGCCTGCCGAGTAACATCTCTTTCTAACTGGCGCGAAATGTCCCGCCCAAAATCTATGATAGTGACATATATAGTAATATATGCAGATGACTCAATTCAATGGTTTAATACATTTCGTATTGAAAGAGCTTTCGAAAAACTAACTTCATTTAAGAATCGATAAGTCCACATAAACCAAGTATTAATGGAAATCTTCTTCTATGGCAAAAAGATAAGGATAGATATGTAGATAATTTCTTACTCATTCCACGTATGGTTACTTTAATATAATAATGAGCGAAAGAGTGTCTATTCTTTATGTCCTTAGGACATAGTCCTATGAAATGACAAATAAGTAAAACTATGGACTTCATTCAAATATATTTTCCGGATCATAAATCATAAAAGCATATCCCAAGTTTATATTTATGGTCACAATTGAAGAATAATTTAAGCCCGAAATCCAACTATTGCGAGAGTGCGTGACGTCACGAAAATGTTTTGCGTGACGCATTTCAATCTCCAACCCAGCAAGAAACTACCGAAACTCACTAACACATATGAGCAAATGTTGCAGTTACTAACATCAATGCATGTTCTGTAGACACATTTTTCTAGTGTTGAATTTTCGCGATAAGTAACCAGTAAATTGTTTCCAGTCTCCTTAATTGGAATAAGCCAAAGTGATGCTCATGAATGAAAACATATTAAAATAATATGTAGTAAGGAAATAAATCGCAGAAATACTTCAAAATACTACTTTGACGCAAGTATTGAATGATGTATCCATTGGTTTACTCATTCCTACATGTCTCTGATGTTTATACATCAATAAGACATGTCGCCATTTAATTATTTCAAAAGTTGCAAACATCGGACATCTTTTCAGCAACATTGCGGTATAAATCTCCTCTTGCCCATAAGCTTGTAACGAAGAAAATTACCGCAACATCTGGTACCGTATCGGTACGTAACTATTATATAAACTGTTAAGATTCTTCTAGGATGAGACTTTGTACCTATTAATGCTACTAGTAAGCAATTAAAAGGTGGACGAGGTGGTATCGAAAAATCTATACGCATCACTTGATTAAAGGGTGTCATGATTTCAATAACTAATGTATGCTAATACGTGGTCGGACGGGTGAGGGGGGGGGGGGGTCAAATATGGTCAAAATCGCCCTTACGTAATTAATGGACAGCCCCTCACTTATTTATATATTATATAAAATAATTTATAGAAATAACTTTTTTTTCATTTCAAATAATTGAATGGTAAAGGGTGGGTTAACTAGTTACAAGTACTGCGACATTTCAGATACATGCAATGTGCCAAAAGGAGACGAACCTTTCCACAGATTGGCGCAACAGAAAAAGATAGTTGCTACATGTACGCAGTGTGCGCAACATCTTTTCAGCAACATTGCGGTATAAATCTCCTCTTGCCCATAAGCTTGTAACGAAGAAAATACCGCAACATCTGGTACCCGTATCGGGTACGTAACTAATTATATAACTGTTACGATTCTTGCTGGGAATGAGACTTTTGCGTCACGCAGATGAAAGCATAATTTCGCTTCTAGTAATGCAATATTTGAACCGAGTACCAATCGAACGAGTACCGAGTACTCATAAAAATTATACGCTATCACTTGAGTTTAAATTTTAATTCAAAATTTTCAAAAATTTTCAAAATGAACCAAAGCTCGCGAAATAGTTCTAAAAGGTCTTTTTCACGGAACAGTGAACAGTTTTTGTTTTATTAGTTTAAACGAGTACCCAATAGCGAGTACTCAAAAAATAGCTACATCATTAATCTGTCAAATTGTCTCGCAACGAGGAATATTCAATTTTTCAAAATTTTCTCGCTACGAGGTCTCGCAGTGCGATACATTGGAGCTTGAACCCTATGATTGAATGTATTATAATTTGTGTGCGTCTCGTCTCGCGCTCTCGCATCGGGCTTTCGCAATGTTGGATTTTGGGCATTAAGGATTCCTAGTTATCAAGGTAATAATTTTTAAGAAAAATGTAAAACTTCACCGGGCCGGAATGTGCCCATTTATTAAAACTAAAAATCCGTCGCGAAAGGGTTAAATGAATTTTTGAATCGCTCTTTTCCTATATTTGGCATTAAAGCGCCACTTAACGTCTTCAATAATTTTATGTTTATTTTCTTCCATTTTTTTTTTTTCAAACGATTCTTCTTCTAAGTCTGTTCAATGATCTCACAAAGCAAATAACATTAAAGCAAAAATAGCATGAGGTGAGCAGTAGCTGGCAAGCCCCCGATTCGAAGTGTAATTTAATCTCATGATTATGTTGATAGAACATTTCGTTCGTATATCGTAATCGAATTCATAATTCAATTCATTATTTTTATATATTTTACGAGCGTAAACAGCAAAAAGTGCCCGGCAAGTGCGCGAGCAGACTCTCGGCATGAACTTGAATTTGTTTGACAATTTATGTTTATTTAGTTATTCTCGAAAGCTTATTTGAGATTATGTACCATCGATTGCATTGGATTGTCATCAGGGGCGTGGCAAGGGGGTTGTTTTGGGGGCTTAAAACCCCTTCTGAAGTGCGTGGAATCACAAAGGAAATCAAGAAAATGCTCTCGAGCTTATGGTAGGTAGGTAGGTAGGTAGCAGTGGCAGCTGATTGCTCACGTAGGCACAGTGAATAGTTTTTTGAATGTTTTAACCCCTCTCAAAATAGTGTCATTGTCATATTTAAATTCTTATGGAATAATCATGTTTGCTCATTTTTAAACTTGAAGCAAGTTCTCGTTCAAATATGTGCAATCAGAGTCCAATTCACGTGATCGAAAAGCTGATTTGTCATTGAAAAAAAAAACCACATAAGAGGCGGAAAAAACTGGCCATTATTTTTTAGAAGTACAAAAGCTTTTGAGAAATGTAGGCCCGTAGAGACAAATTTCAGAATCGAGAGAAAGTTTTCTTCTACATAGGTCCCTTCATGTTTTATGAAAAGAGCTAACACAGCAAAAAGGTAACGGAACAACCGCGGAAGATTTTGAATATCTCGGGCCTCCGTAAAGAAAATCCAGGCCTGAGGAAAATTTCCGATCTCAATTCCAAAAATACGACGAAAAATGATAAATCTTCATTTTCTTCCATATCCGGCTGGAAAATTGCCTATAGAGAAGTCTGGTGATCAGCTTGGGCCTAGCTAGATTTTCCACAAAATAGTCTAGACAAGCCCCATTGACAACGAAACTTGACTCGATCAGTTTTGTCTTGGCCCTACTTTGGTGCTGGCCAGAACCGCTCACATATTGGCGATGACGTGAATAATCTAGACAGGGCCTATGTAATTTTCTTTAGGGAAAGTCCGGAATGAAAATTCTATTTTGGCTCCATCGTGGGCCTAGTTAGTGACCGTCTTAGGAGAAATCTAAACAGTACCTCACTAGTTTTAAATTTAAAAAAAATTTAATGGTGGTCCTATAATAATTTAATAAAATACTGTGCATAAGTCTCACCCCTCATTTAATATCACGTCGTGATATACAAGAAACCGAATTTTAAAATCTTTCTTACTCAATTCTCCATACCTTGTAACCAGCACTGATGCTAGGCAGTATTTTGGTGACTCTTTTCCCTTGGATATTGAAAAAAATTCCTTTATTTCAGTTTTCTGTAGGAAAATGATCAGTAAAGGTAGTTGGTTAAAGGTAAAATCGAAAAAAATCCCTCAAGACGGAAAAAAACTCTCGTTCTGGCATCAGTGCATAGAATAAAATTTTAGCATGACGCCTATAATTCTCATTTGGTTTGTAAAATGGGACACTTAAGACTCGCAGAATTTCTGAAGATTTTTCACGACGTGATGAAGCAGAACGTGTGTAAGTCTGTCTTTTTAATTGGCTCGATAGAGCTGGGGAGCTATCGATAGTTTGAAAATCGATAGTTAATAATCGATAGGTTTAATAATCGATAGGTTTAATAATCGATAGGTTCAATAATCGATAGTCTAATAATCGATATTTTCATTAATCGATAGTTAATAGTCGATATTTTCATTAATCGTTTTCAAATTATCGATAAGCTCAACAATCGATATTTTCGATTATCGATCAATTTTGAAAATCGATAATTTTGATAATAGAGAGATGAATTTTCGAGCGGCTATCGCCCTTATCTAAATAAAGGCATTTTTAGGAATCGGTCCATTTCAAAAAGAAAAAAGTCCTCTGTCATCTAGCACGATCTATCCACTGCTAAAGTAAATGTCCTGAACAAAACTATCATAGTTATCAAAGACATCGATTTTTTCGATGACAAACCATCGATAGTTTACCTATCGATTTTTTCGTGTTTGAAACCTAAGGTACAGTCTCAGCTCTATTTTGCAAAACCTCAAACAAAGAATCCTCAAAATGGTGACCTTGATCCTTGTCAGTTATCACGGGAAATTTTCACTTCACAGTGAGTTGCTGCAAGAATTCAAATGAAGTTGGATGGGTTACGGCCGGAGGCAAGTAAGTAGTCGATCAATTAATTTTTACACTATGCAACACGTAAATTGTAAATTGAGATTTGATTGCAATTTCTCAAAGTACTTGGTGAATATAGCAACGCCTCATATTTGGTTTAGTCTAGTTTTTTTTAAATCGATCTCAAAAAGTGTGGCCGAGAACTAAGTTACGCACTAACTCATGGCTATTTCTAGTAACGCGTTCAATATTTCTCTTTCCTATCTATCACAATGTTTTAGCCCTTAACTCATTGAAAATAGTTGTAGTACTATCTGATCAAAAAAAAACCTCCATCTAATAGGTAAAAATTGCAAAAATCTCAAAAATGTTTTCGGTTCTTCAACATATTTTTTAACATTTTTTGCCCATAGCTCCTAAGCCGGCAAGAGATTCTTGAAAATTTTTTGATAAAAATATATAAAAATTATAAAAGGAAAATTTCTTGGACTGCACTAACTTCCTCTGAGGGTTCCTTGATGAAGTTTTTCAACTGCAAAGCTGAACAAATTTTACCAAAAATCAGAAGAAAAAACTCTCAATTACCCTATAAATATGCTTGAAATTTTTTATCAGTCAAGAGTATTAATTTTGGGATTTGAAGTAGATGAAAGACAGAGCGGCTTTGTTGCTGTAGAGACCTTTATCACTACGTAACAAAAGTATATTAAAGAAATAGTTATTCTTAACATATAGTAAACACAATAGATAAGTCAGATACCCGACAGAGCTCTTTGTATAGCCTCATATGTTGCACAATTGTTGCATCAGGGTGTCAAAAAGCATCATCTTCAGTTGGTTAAAAAAAAAATTACCATGTCAAATGGGAAATTTTATTTACAAGGAACACGTTATGTTATGAAATTCCTCTCAAATCTCTTTGAATTTCCAATTTTCTTTACAAAAGGCTTTCTGTCTCCGTAGGGGCTTTGTTTTTCAGTTTCATAAGCGTTACAATAGGATTTCATAATTGTCATTGTCACAATGCCGTGGCACTAGGCTTACAATCTTCTTTGTGGTACATAAATATTTTTCATAAATATCGCACCTTTTGAATAATTCAAGGTCCTCCTCCTAAGTTCATTCACTCTCGGGGAGGCCTTGTTTAAATTGAAAATTAATGCAGTTTGCGCGATATGAGCTAGACCAGTGAATTGCCCATAATTAAACGTATGTATGTTTGTATATATCTTATTTATTATGCCATTTTGCTTGTGTGCAGTCCAATAGATGGATTATAAAATAAAAGAAAAAAATATTGCTTTGAAGATTGGCCAAGAAAAAACTTGTAGCCGAGAACCTTTAACCTTTCTTGGCAATGCAAATCCATGCTGAGCTGCCCCATGGAACCCCCCGTTGAACGCATTTTTCTTTAGGTGATTTTCAATAAGTGATCATAATAAATAAGTTGAAGACGAGACAACAACAAAAAGATGTGAAACCACTTGAATTTCGCTGGCACGCAGACATTGATCTTGGTCATCGATCCAGAGGAGCACGTTTCAAACGCGAACTGATTTGGAATAACGTAATTTATGATATGAGTTTTTTTTTTTTTTGTGTGTTCAATGCGCATGCGTAAACTGCAGTCGATTCAGTGACAAATGAAATTCAAAGAAACAAGTATAAACAGAGAGAGAGAGATAAAATCCCTCTACGTCAATTCGGTTGACACACTTACCCCAACTTTTCTAAAAAAAAAAAAAAAAAATTAAACAAAAAATCGTGCCTATATAAAAAAAAATAGAGTGAAATAAAATAAAATTCGAAGGTGCCTTAAACCAGAAAGAAACTCGCTTTCAATACCTTCGAAAATGCATACCAAGAGCAGGAAAACCAGCTTAAATACAAAAAGAAAAAGAAAAAAATTAAGCCAGTTAAAATAACGAGATAACTTAAAGCAATAACAACAACAACAACAACGAAATTCGTGTTAATCATAGTAAAATTACAGCATCAGCAGCGGGTAAACTTGCCGCGATTACATAACGCACATTTTAACTTCATTCGCGTCAGTCTCGAGTCAGAGTCAGTAAAGTCATTAAGATATGAATGTGCGCATGCGCCACTTCATTCATGCTTGCAGCTTGGCCAATAGCTTAATCATCGCAGCAGCAGCAGCACCCCCATCACCCATCATAACTCAAACTGACTTTGGACGGAGGTGTTGACTGGTTTTCGAGCGAATTTGATGACCGATTATAGAAATTTGTGAATGAGTTTCGAAAGATCGTCGCAGAGCTATGATTAGCATATTCTAGGTTTGCGTCTTAGAAAGATAAATGTACTCAAAATTTGCATAATTTCGTGAAAACTATTGATTAATGGATTGGTTTTTTCTGTTGTGGCTTCACATAAAGATGACAATGTTTTTCTTTAAAATGACGGCAAGAAGAGAAAAAGGCTCTTCTTTTGATCGCTTTGAAGAAAGTATTTTAAATTAATCTAAAAAAAAAAAGTAAATTCTTATCAAAAGAAAGTAAAAGTTAATGTTTTTTTTACCTAAATAAGAAAGAAAGTATTATTTAGGTATTTTTCCCCTTGTTAACTTTTTCTCCTTTTGATTGCCAAATTACGAAATTCTTAAGTGCGAAAAATGGACTTTCGCTTAAGGGGGTCTTCTCATTGAAAACCCGTTTTTTGGACCCTTTTTAAAAAAATTCTTATTTGAAAACGCAAAGAATAATTGAAAACTTTTTTTATTTATTGTATTACAAAAGGTTCAAAGTAAATAAAAAATTTTTTTTTGCCTCGATACGTGGGCTGTTCAAAAAGTAATGAGACTTCAAAGTTGGTGGTGAAAAAAAGGTGTCGTCACGGCGGCCACGATTCCGGGTCTCCGGAGCGTCCGAAATGGAAAAACAAAACGGAGTTATAATCAGTATAGATGTAATTCTACGGGTGAACCTCAAGCTTAATTTTGTGATTTTTTTTTTGACAAAATGGCGGCCATCTCAAAAAATAAATTTCAATTTCGGGCTTTTTTTTTGTAGTTTAGTGTAAAAAAAAAAATAGTAAAAAATTTTTTTTAAATTATGGTCGAGGTTCACCCGAGAATGGTGACAATTCTGCGTCGATTCCACTTTGTTTCATGAAAATCGGTTCAGTTGAACTGGAGATATCATGGCCGCCAGTTCGAAAAACGTGGTTTCGAGATAAACGCGTTTAAAGTTTGAAGCAACGCAAAAATTACTCGTTTTAGCGCAGATCTTGCTCGACAAAGAAGGCTATATCCTCTAAACTATTTCGAATTTTAAAAAGTCCTTTTAGGGGCATATTCACAACTACCCAAGCTATAAATAAATGCAAAAAAAAAAAAGTCGAAAAAAAAAGTTGCTCAATGAGAAGACCCCCTTAAGAAAATAGATTCATTTTTAACGATTTCGATTCGAAATGAAGGTGCGAAAAGGCAATAGGAATGAATAGAAAGGATAAATAAGACCTCCCTTTTGCACGAAAGCAGTATTTTCTTCTTTACTTTCGTTCTTGTTAAGCAGAAAATTTCGTACTTTGAATACACTGAATCCCTTTCTTTTGAATAATCTTAACAGGTAATGGTCCAGTATCTCATGTCTGCTCTCGGATTCAGACAAGGGGCTCTCAAACTGGTTTCATCTACCGTTCAATTTGAAAATCAATTATTTTTCGGTAGAAATGTTTTTTTAAATCTTTACCACAGCTTTAAAACCCCAATGGTTAGGTATTCATTAATTTAAAAAATTTAAATTGGTCTATTCTAGGAGTGTAAAATTGCATTCCAATGGAGAATATTTAACCAGTGAGAGCAATTAAAACGTAGCTTTCATAATGTAAAGAGTAATTTTTATTCAAATTCAATATGTTCTGTAGCCCTTTCCGCCCCCCAAAAGGTCTCCAATCACCACAAGTAGTCGCTATTGGCCAGTTTGAAGAAGACTTGCTTAGACTGACCTTGAACCTGAAAAGCTATTCCTGCAAGAGTAACATATTTGTCGCGTCCGAATATATTTGATAGCCTTTCGGAACTGCAAATAAATGTTGATAAATATAAAATTCCGCATGAGCCTCAATTAAGTACTAAGAAACAAAAGTACTATTTACCGCATTCTTCAATTGAGGCCTTAAAATTATTCACTTAAGTGTTGCGTTCGTTTGTAAATGTCCCCATGTGTGTTGTTGAATCGAACTTATTTTTCATTCTATAACACGTTGCAACATGTTAAATGCCAAAAAATATTGACTGCAATTCCTGAAAGTACTTAACAAATAGAGTAAATCCCGATATTAAGTTTTGAAAGGTTGGCTAGAGGTCGATTTTAAAATGATCTTGAAAATCTGGCCGAGAATTAAGTTGCGCATTTTTTGCTTTTTAATTTTGGTTATATTTCGTAAACCAGATAACATTAAATGGTTCTATCTATAACAAATTTTTAAACTTAGACATAAGTACATATTAACCCCCTTATTCATAAATTCAAATTTTAGATTTAAATTCTGTTTTTGTATGGAAATTTGACATTTAGGCAGTGTTTTAAAATTAAAATTTGATTATGAATAAGGGGGTAAGAGTCCTAGCAGTTCCATGGAAGGCTGTTAAAGGAAATTTTTCTATCGTTTTGAGGTAGCCACCATAATACTTCTTTACTTATGTAACTACTTCTCACTATTTCCTCACATATCAAACTTATTTTTTCAACTTTTGGCATTAAGAAATTTAATTTTCTGGCAGGCTTTTAAATTTTTTACACTATGTTTACGGTTTTTTTTGTCGTATATTTTAATTAACCATGAAATCGTTAAAAAATGAAACCTTTACGAAATCTATTAGGTATACGACATTTTGTTTAAAAACTATTTTCAAAAATTATTTTACACTTATAAAAGCGGCAGTATTTAGTCTCAATAACTATTTGTGACAATATATTTACGTGGTCCAAAGTCGGAGTCCAGTCTTTTTCTTTAATTTCGGGTCCCTCTTTTTCAAACGTTAATCGAGTTCTTCCTCTAAAAATTAGATATATATTTATACATATCTCAAAGAGAGAAAAAAGGATTTTAAACATCTATCTGGATTTTAAAGGGCCCCTTTTGATTAATATCAATGATGATGATTAATACACTGAGCGAATTTAACCATGATTTTTTTAAAAAAGGCGCATTGTTATTCACAGTCCTTTTGATTTTCGAGCAGAACAAAAATTTCAAAAGAAAAATTGTTTAGTCAACAACATTTTTGGTTGATTTGAAAGGAAATATGTTAAATTACATTTCTTTTCGTTGTGTATAATTCTCATTTGGTTTATAAAATAGGACATATAAGATATTCATTCATCTTAGAACTTTTTAAGCATTGCGAAAGCAGTCACACGACAACGGAGTGACAAAATCGGATTAAGTCCGTCCGATGACTATTTTTAGGGTTCTTTTCAGTAGAGGGCTCTGTAGCCATTTGCTTTGAACGTTTAATAAATTTGTTTGGACATTTCTTCTTTTATAGGTATTTTAGAATTTTTTTTTGTTTTTTAATTATCTTGTCAATTCAATTATGTCTGTGTTTAGTTCAACAATTTAAATTTAAATCCATTTTTGAAAATTATCGTGTCAATTCGACCTCAAATATGGTTGATTCAAAAGGAAAATCCTTATTTTTTTCAACAAGAAAAATTGTTAAAATAAAAATATTCCTTGTTGAAGCCGGTTTTGTATGTTTTTCCTTTTGATTTAACCAGTTTTCTGGTTAATTTTTTTCTCTGTGTATTTGAAATGACATGATTGGATCTGGCTTGTGCTTGGTCGGGCTGAGAAATCTTGTGGGGTAAACGAGACTTTAATACAAATTTCATTAGTTCCTAGGAAATCTTGTCTCTTAGGGTCGTAGTCTTCAACTCGAGCTTCGAAAGCTTAAATTTCCGAATATATTCTGGCAGTATTCATGCCAGTTTAACTCAATCAAATCCCTTGGCTATATTTCAGTATTTCAAAAATTTTCATACAAAATTAATAAGCCTGGCTTACACTCTCCTGAAGACTATCATTTGAAAGTTTAAACTCTCAAAAAGTTTAAACTATTTTGAGGACTATGAGCCTTAAGGTTTATTAAATAAATTTTTAAGGATTTTTTTGCTGCTTACAAGATTTCCACTCGTATAAAGGGTGTAAAAAAATCCATTAAATCAGAATGAAACCACAAAAAAAGAGGTACAACTTTTCCTACAGCCCTCGTATATCGTTACAGCGAAATTCAAATGAATTGCGGCAGAACTTTGCGAACATTTCTTTGCATGATCAATTTTATTTTCAAAAGATTTATTCAAATAATTAGCACAAAAAAAAAAGAAAAACGTGTAAGCATTAACCCACGAATCGTCTCTTCAAATAAATAATTTCCAGTTAATTTGAATATCTGCAAAAATAGAAATGATCGTCAACTGTCACTGAGGGAGCCGTGCATCGATCGGTCCATTGCTTTTAGGGAGCGTTAATAAAATTTTCTTAAAAGCGATTTAAGAAACCGCGCCAGCCCCAATTCGATCAAATCAAAACTCAACTTTTCATATTCATATACATATGTATGTATGTATGTACGTAATTTTTTTATGATTTTTTTGTTAGTTTTATTTTATTTTTGTTTTGAGTTTGCGCTCGATTCCAAGGTGCAATTGGCTTGAATTGGATTGGATTGGATTGGGTCGGATCGGATCCGTGTATGCGCTGGCATTGACTGCTGGACAAACCGCTTCAATGTTTCGGCGCCTCGGCTCAGCGAAAACCTTTGCAATTTTGGTCCAAGTCTATTTGCAAGCTTCATTTGAGAGAATATTCGATCGGCTTTATTACGGTACACTCGTAAATGTGCATATTTAATGTGTGTGTGTGAGTGTGATTATTTTTTGAAAAGGCTGAACTCTTGAGATTTGTTGGTCGAGGGTTCGTCATATTCGGGTGCAGTTTTAAACAGATTTCTTTGCAATTTTTTAAAAACATTTTTGTATTTTTTTTTTTTTTAATTTTTTGTATTTTGATCTGATCAATGCAGTTTCGATGGCCATATTTATGTACATATATATATATATATGCATGTGCGATCATATGAAGTCGTGTTTTAAAGCATAAAAGGCATGACTTAATTACGTTTATTATTTATGAAAAAAAAACAACATTTTTTTCATGAAAGCCAAACAAAAAAAATCAATTTCTCAAATTTGCTTATAAACAGTGGTGTTTCCACTTAGTAACAGTAGAGCCTTCAACGTCCGTTAATGAGGATATCGAAACTTTTATTTCGCTCCAATAAGTCTTGATTTCCTGAATGATAATTCAATGAATTCAATGTTGTGATGGACAAGGGCCTACTAAGGGGTCTAAGGGGTCGTTTTGGCGGTCAAATCCCCTCCGGAAGTGTACCCAGCAAACATTTTTAGTCCCAAATGAGTCATTTATGAATCCTTCGTCGGAGTGTGAGTCCTCAAATTGAGCTCATTTAAGATCCCAAAATAAAATTGCTTCCTCTCTTGGGAAGGTCGTCCCATATGAGTTTGAATTCATATGGGCGTTTCCAGAAAAAGTAAACTTTTTGTCGCGTCCGTATATTGCTGATTGCCATTGCTGACTATAGAAACTTTGAAAAATATATCGGTCCGCATAAGCTGCACGAAAGTATTGAGAAGCGAAAGTACTATTAAACGCATACTTGAATTCTGGACTTAAAATTGATCATTTAAGTGTCGCGTCCGTTTGGAAATGCCCATATATGTACGAGATGAGCCCATATTAGAGTCTTATAGACTCCTTCCCCACTCATATTTATGAGATTAAAAAGACTCCAAAATTTTGAGTGATATTTATAGTCGCTTTGCTTTTAAAAAATTCATTGATATTTGCACACACATTTCACGGATTTTACGTACTTAAATATTTTTTTTCTTTCAATGTTTATTTTTCTCCCTGTGTGGGATTTGAACCTCGGAACTCTTGGGTTCTAGTCATGTGCTCACCCATCGACACTGCAGTTGGCAAATCGAAATGTTTGGAATGTTCGAATATGTCCGAAATGTTCCGAATATGTTCGCTGGGTAGCATATAGTTTTTAAATATGTTGTGAAAACATCTCCTGGTATCATGATTTTCGAAAGGATATTTTATTAATTTTGTTTTTGGCAATGATCATAATTGGTTAGCAAAAAAACCTTGGTTGACGTTACGATGATTTTGTTGTGATATTTGTTTTATAATAGAGCAATTCTTTGACATAAGAACCCTCAAAAATATACAAAAAAGTTCTTATTAACTTAAGTCTCTCATACCAGAGGATTATGGCTTTTTTCAAAGGCAGTAATGTGGAGGAAATACTGCAGTCATTTGATGTTCCCATTTGTGCTTTTCAAAAATTTCTTAAATTATTTTGTTCTCTAAGTTCCTAAATTAATATAAAAAAAACCGGATATAAAGTTGAGCAAATCCAAGAATTCACTATTAAATGCTCAAGTTTTTTCTCTCATGATAGATATTTTGAAGGCACTTCAGCGGATTCTGCTTGCGATTTTAAATGTCGCGGCCTATACCGGGTTCCAGGTTCAAATGAAACCACCGTCAGTATTCCAAACACCTCGTTGGCTAGGACCGATTTTTCGCGTAAGAAAGTGATCACAAATAAGAGGTTTTACTGTCTCTAGTCGCATTGTATAAATTCTTTTTATATTAATTATTGAAAGTATGATTTAAAAGAAAAAACTTAAAATCTTAACTCACTTTTCTCTGCCCACATGTCTCCGTTTGTCAGGCCACGCATATAAGTCTGAAAGTCACCGGAACAATTCGATTTCAATTGGTCTTTAATGCGATTCCAATTCGCTGATATAAAAGAGAGATCGAAGACACTTAAAATATCCTTTAGACGATTTTTCTGTGTTAAATTGAAGGCGATTGGTTCATTCATTGCTAACACACGATCACTCTCGTTCGTTGAGAGAAGATCAGAAATTTCACTTGCATCGATAAAGGGACGCGTGTGATGCAGCAGAAGGATCATCGCGAAAGTCCAAAAATTTCGGTAAGCCATGGTCACAACTTTCGAAATTCGCTTATCGTTGACTCAATTGTCGGAACTTGTTTTCGTTTTTGCGATCGCAATCTCACGAAATTCGAAAATGTTTCTTAAAAATGAAGCAAAAAAAAAATTACAAAAATTGCATCACAACTTTTTTTCGATTAATTTTTTTTCATTTATTTATTTTGTTTTTTTGAATTTTGTATTTTTCGTTGCACTGCGGGGCGACTTTCAGGAAATGTGAATGCATCGATCGGTGTCTGTTGTATCTTTGAAACCATTCAAGTTCAGCTTCTTGGTAGAACACCGCTTTCGGTTCTTTCGTGTGCTTCGTTTCCTCGTATAATTTCTTCCGCAGTACGTGAGGAGATGGAGAATTGCACTTTTGACTTTTACTTTGAAGAATTCAATTATTTTTAATTTTTTTATTTTTAATTTGGTGTTTTTGTTGTTGTTTTTCTTTTTTTTTTTTCACATTATAATACACCGAAATGAGCTTATGTAAATCTGCGCGTGCTTGACGATCCAATCATCGAGATGGACGGACGATCGGAAAGTTAAGAGAACGAAATTCGAAATGTGGAAACCTTGAGGAGTAGCCACGACGATTTGGCCGATCGGTTTCGAGACGATCGTATATACGGTAATGAAGGGATCTTTTCGAAGTTTTTTTGATTTTTTTTTTTTGAGGGTACGTGCTTGGGACCGCACCGTTCGACGAACGAAAGTGAACTGAAAAGTGGTTTTCTTCTTTCGTTGGCGAAAAGTTCAAGCTGCATGCTAACGACGTCGACGGTTGCGACGGCGCTTTAAGTGGTAACGCTTTTAGGCAATATTGCCGCCGCTGCTGCTGCTGCCACCGTTTCCACCGCTGTCATTGTTGACGTTGACATCGGCGTCGGCGTTGACGGCGAAGCGATTTTGGTGATGCAAAATTTTTCGTGCATTCGAAATTACATTATTGTCGGGTTCAGGCAAAAATACAACAAAGGCAACAACAACAACAACGATTGGAATTAAGACGTACAAAAATACATAATACTGAGCCCCATCGGAGCCGCAAGTCTTTAATTTTTCGAAGTGGGCCAAGTGGCTCCATTGAATGTGAACTTAACCGTTGGACGGATGATTGTGATTCAACCGGAAATGAAGTAAAAGGAAAGGAAAAGAGATCTTTTTTTTTTTTATTTGAATGATATTTTTTTATTGATTTGTTTTGATTTATTTCGTAAGGATGAATTTCCAAAGAATTTTCAATTTGCAAATGGTTAAATAAATTTTGAAAAATTCGTCTGAAAAATACGGAGCGGGCTTCAACTTTGACTGGTAAAAGGAACATTTGTTTTTGGAGAATTAATATATTGATTCGTCAAGTCTTACAGTGTGATCTCCTTGAAGAAGGACGCACGGGAAGATAAAAAAAACTCTTCCATACCACATTCCCGAACATCCCTACATCCCACAAACCACTCAATTACACAAAAGTACAAACCGGTTTAGAGCAGAGAGTTCGCTCTCATGAGAAATCAAATCGTCTCAATCGCCTCTTCACAAACAGACAAGGCGAAAATATGCAAAAGGTACACAATGTCCAAATACAATTTACGTATGGCTATGGGCACACACACAAATTCACACATGTCACGCAATCGACGGACAAGCGCGGGACTGCCGAAAAACGATCAGAATGAAAAATACTTCTCAATAGAGCTGGAGAAATAACGATAGTTCGATAGTCGATATTCTGAAATTTCGATAGTATCAATAGTACTGTCGGTAACATTTAAATATCAACCATTTAAGTGTCCCTCCTCAGAAGCCGAAATTTAAAACCTTTCTTACTCAATTCTCCATACTTTGTTTCTGTTTTCTTTAGGAAAGTGATCAGTAAAAATCCCTTGTAAACATTGAAGTCATTTTTGGTTAAAGGCAAAATCGGAAAAATACCCTCGTTCTGGCATCAGTGCCTAGAATAAAATTTTAGCCTGACGCCTATAATTCTCATTTGGTTTATAATATGGGACACATAAGACCGCAGAATTTCTAAAGATTTTTCACGTCGCTACGTGATGAAGCAAGAGGCTATGTAAATTATAATCCTCATCACCATAACCGTCATCAACACCGTCATCATCACCATCATCAACAATCAACATATCACTCAACACATAACACCATCAACACCATCACACCATCATCACCATCACACCATCATCACATAATCACCATCATCACCATCATCACATCATCATCCATCATCACATCATATCACATCATTACCATCTCATCATCAAACCACATCATCACCCATCATCTATCATCACCATACATAATAAATCACCATCATCATACCAAACTCACCATCATCATCACAATCATCAAACATCACCATCACATCATCACCAAACTCACCATCATCATCACCAAACTCACATCACCATCATCACACAAATCACCATCATCATCACCAAACTCACCATCATCATCACCAAACTCACCATCATCATCACCAAACTCACCATCATCATCACCAAACTCACCATCATCATCACCAACCTCACCATCATCATCACCAAACTCACCATCATCATCGCCATCATCAATATATAAAATCCTTCCAGAAAATTGTTTTTTTTTTCAATATGGTTTTCGTGTTTAGAAGCCCAAAGTCCATATGAAAAGTGCATTTAAATGTCTTCTAAAAAAATAAAAATTTGTAAACTAGTGTAATTAACAGCGCTTAATAATTTGACCCAAAGAAGATCAATTCCGTTGACTCAAACGCCAAAAGCTTCCGTGGGAATTTTTCTCTCTGTGAAATCTTTCCTTTCACTTTGTAAATTTTTAATACTGCTGTTCAAGGTGCCCATTTCACAAAAAATATTTATTATTATATTAAAATTTCACAGAGACAAACACATTCATGCGAAGATAACAAGATTGATAATAGCCAGACCATAGATACTCAATAAAAGTATTTTATGAATAGAAATAATTTAGGTATTTGAAAAAAAAAAAAAAAGGATTTCTGCATTACATAAGAGAGTAAATGTTTTTTCCCGAGACAATTAAATCTTTTGTCCGAATGATAACCTATTTTAAAAAGTCCAACAATGAAACCTCGAATGACAAAAGGCTCACAAATAAATTTTTGTTTTTCTTTTTCTTTTATCTACTTCATTGAACCCACTGTGCCCTTTTCTTTGCCAAAAATTGACACAATTATGTAAAATACAAAAATAAAACAATTTCAAAAAAATAAAATTTTGATGCCGAAAAACGAGTTGGACTGAGAAGTTCAAAAAAAAAAAAAAAAATGTGACGAAAAACCTCCGTTGGCCGTACCTGCTGCTGCAAAACCGCCGAGTCATCTTCTGCACGAGAAGCGGCAGTTGCAGCTCGCTCTTCGCATACATGAGGCACAACTCACAAAAATCAAGATATTTTCCACTCAATACGAATAAATTCAGGCAAGAGACAAAGCACGTTTTGTCTGCATCCGAGCATAAATAGAGGAAACCTTTTTTTAAAGTCGTTTATTTAAACAATTTTTTTTTTATTGTTTTCTCATTTCAAAGCACCATCGAAGCTCAACGATGGCGTTATGCAATCCCGAATGACCTTTCTTCGTTATTCACGTTTTCCCTCTCGCTTCATTCGATTTGACAGTGACTTCTCTCTCTCTGTCTTTCTGCTGTGTACTCCCAATAGTTGAAATTTGGCGTTTTTCGATTCAAATAAGTAGAAGAAAAAAAAAGGTTTTTTCTAATAATTTTTCTCCTCTTTTTTTTATTTATTTTTTTAAATGTAAATAGAGCTTGGAAGGCACGCAAATTGAAAGATGAAAGACAGAAGAAAAAAATATACGCAGACATTTGTTTGACCTTTCCTTGCCCGGGGAGTGCGTGCACTCACATGGGTGCTCGGTACTCATGCCGCGTTCGGAATCGGTCCATTGCTTCGTTGCTCTTTCTGAGCCCATGCCTGATAGACCCGATAATGAGTTCGGCACACTTAAAATATCTCATTTGATTCCTTCATAATTCAGTTTTTTTCATTTTTTCAATTTTTTCGATTTTTTCGATTTTCTTCTTCTTCGCAAAATCGTAAGTAAATAATGGAGCTCGTAAATGTTGGGCAATCGGGGTTTTCAAGCATCGCAATGAAACGTTTCGTTGAATGTGCTAAAAATCAATTTCATCTTAAAGGTAAACGAATGCTTAAGTTTGAGTTACTTAAAGTGGTTTCTTCTTTTGGTTTTGTAAAGTCAACATGCGAGTATGAGAGACTATCTTCGGGTTTCTAAAGCTCTCTCATATAGTGGCGTGTCCAGAGAAAGAGTGCTTTGATAGTGCTTATATTTTCCACAGTGGTATATTGAACAATTATAAGACATTTACCCAAAAAAATCTGGGGGGACTAGAGGAAGTTTAGAGAGTTATGGACCAATAACCAAAAAAATCCGAAAAATTCATGGCATCCGATTTTGATGAAAATTTATATATAGAATAAGTGAAAAAATCTAAGAATTTTGGCGTCAAAATTTTTTCAAAAAACTGATTACAACTAGACTAGTTCCAAACTGGTCCAAAAAGGAGTAGTTGTAATCGGTTGTTTGAAAAAATTTATATATAGAATAAGTGAAAAATTCTAAGAATTTTGGCGCTAAAATTTTTTCAAAAAACTGATTACTAGACTAGACTAGTTCCAAACTGGTCCAAAAGGGAGTAGTTGTAATCGGTTGTTTGAAAAAATTTGTATATAGAATAAGTGAAAAATTCTAAGAATTTTGGCGCTAAAATTTTTTCAAAAAACTGATTACAACTAGACTAGTTAGGGTCTAGTTCCAAACTGGTCCAAAAAGGACCAGTTTAAAAAAAAAATTTTGTGCTATATTTTATATTTTATATTAATGAACTGCTTGTTTCAATTTATGGTAGAAAAAATTGTAGTTTTTAAATAGATAATAATTAGGGGTATCACAGAATCCGATAGCTGTCGGAATCGGAATTAAAACCGATCGAAATTTCCTACAGAATTGAAAAATTTTGTCGTTTTTGGTTTTCAATCGTAACCATTATCGGTTCTAAGTTGCACAGAACCCTGTTTTATCCGGCTGTCTATGAAATATATATGAAAATTCAGTCGACTAAAAATTGCAATTCCGACAGCTATCGGATTCTATGACAACCCTGAATGTGTTTTTGAACATCAAGGGAAATATGGAGAAAGATGGATAGAAAGAGATCTGCATATTTTGAGTTATTGATTTTTGACAAATTAGTTTCTCCTGAGTTTATTTGAGCCCCCAAGGATGAAGCCAAAAATTTTACTAAATACAAAAAAAAGTCGTTTTTACTATCAACAGATCGTTTTTCTTTTCAAGCGATCGTTGGTGGATCGATTGCTGGGAAAATTCATGAAATTGTGATACCAGAGCATTCATTCAACTTGACGCAATCGAAGCCTCAAAGCACATGACGTGCCGATAGACATGGCTAACCACATAGATATATGTAGGTACCGCCGATGTATGAATACTACATAAAAGACACCCCATACATCGGAATAATAAAAGCAAACCGAACAATGTTTATTGCAAAAGCAAACGAATGTGGTTAACTCATCGCAGCATCCCAATTCGAAGCCAAAAAGGGCTTGGTACGCTTCGTTCGTTGGCTCCGTTGTTCCGTTGGTTTTTTGGTTACTGGGTGTAATGATGTGTAGATGTGAACAACCCAATTCGTTGGTGTATTGTGCACTCGCTTGAAGGTAATGAAGGAGTAAACATTAAAAGTGAAAGTGTCAAGACGATTTGTTTGCAAGTTTGCTAAACCGAAAATTACACGAAAAAATAAATCAATCGACGCGAACGCATGAAATGCGAGTCCAAAGAGATATGTATCTGTTACGGTGTTACGGCCATATGTTGAGCTCCAGTAGACGTTATTGCTTAATAGATGTTGTTGTCATGTTAATAATTAAAATTTTTGCTATTGTTAACAGCTCATTTCGATAAGTCATTAGGAAAAAAAAAAAGATTTCTCATGAGCGGACCGAAAAATTTTTGTATGATTTTCGACGATAAAATTGTTAAAATCATTTTATGGATACGTCCCTCAGAGATATATAAATGGAAGGGATAAATATATAGGTGTATTCACTCTTGTGAGTATTAGACACATTCCCTTTCCATAGTAAAATATTGAAATCATTTTGCCAGTGTCCACTCGTGAGAGGTCTTACTGCATTAGGATGGAACAATCTTTAAAACTAATTTTTGTGGATTTATGTATCGTACTCTCGATCTTGTATCCGTTAGAAAATTTAGAGCACTTTTTGACGCCGCTTTGGTATATAAAATCGATCCTGCTCGTGTAAACGCCACTTTCTTCTTTTCTTAGTTGCTGTTCATATCAGGCGACAAATCATCGGCAACACCAACCAACTTTGTCGCCTATGGATTGTAGCCTAATATGAACGGCAATTAATTCTGACGTTTGTTTTGTCATTCTTCGTCTTTTTATCGTTTAGTCATGAGGAAACTTCTTCGGAGATGAAGTGCAAGCAATAGAACGTCCGCCACGAGCAATTTAAAATGATCTTTTTAGCTGGATATCCTAGTCACTAGACCATATGGGAAAGAATAATTATTCAGATTGGTAAAAGAACTTAGACATAAGTTAGAATTGGGTTCTGTTGGAATGGAAATATTTCAAAGTTCCCCAACTCCCTCTAAGCTTATCATGTGACAACTTCGTTTACCCTTATTTTCACCTTCGAGAAAAAGTATCTACTAACCTAAATTGAATGAAACGCTAAGGCTTCAAGGCACTATCAACGAAAATCGAGAAAATTTTTTTTTTTACCAATTAACTAGGAATTTCATGCAACTGACTTCCGGATTGCTCCATTTTATTTTACACATTTAATTAAGGCAAATATTGAAGCTAAAAGTGTGAAATTTTAATTTTTTTTCCTGAAAATATTTGCCAATTTTGAGCTCGTCACGCGAAATCATTGAGCGAAATTGTTGCCTCAGCTACAATAAAAAAAAAAAACATTTTGCTTTCTTTTTTCTTCTTTGGCATTTTATTTTCTTTTCAATTTTCTTTCGAAGAAATAGGAAGGTATCTACTGAATGGAAGCTCTGAAAATCGTATAGAAGAGTCCATCAAAGATGACATAAAGCAAAAAGGAGACAAAATACGTTGTCAGTATGCAGCCGATCGCTTGAGGGAACTGAAATCAAATTTAAGAATTAATGAAATATTTATGAATATTTTACAACATTATCCACTTACTATTCGTAAATGTGATGTATAAATAGCCGCATCTGTTGTGAAGATGAAAAGGCGGATCAAAATTGGCGCCACAATTAGACAAACCGGCGATAGAGTCTCAAGTACCGATAAATATTCTAGACAAAGCCATTTACTAAGAAATCCTTTAAAAATGAAAGCTTAATTAAGAAACTTTTGATTGTCATTAGACATTGCGTCGTACATACCGCCGTAAAATGAAAACATCGTGAGAACAAACCACATTAATGCTAACGACCACATAATGTGTCCTAAAATGTTAACAATCACACCAATCGGCTTCGGTACATTCGCCGCAATCATTTTGAATCCGAATTGGAAAAAAATCCAAATGAAAATACAGCCGGTGTAGCCTAAAGGAAGAAAATCATGGTGTCCTCGCTTCGGTGATAGACTCAAAGTTTTCTCCTTGACTTACCCAATATCAGCACAAACAAATTCAGTCTTACATTTGTAGCGGTCCTATGGAGTATGTAGCCCAAATAAAGTCCCACTAAATACGGCGGAATGCTGAGAAAAATATTCTCCGAGATTAAATTGAATTGCAGCAGTTCAACGCTAGTCGATCGATTTCCTTCGTCCGATCTAACACTCAAGCCGAAATCCCATAGAGTAGCACCCAGAATCGAAACGAAAAAGAAACCCATTCCAATTACGCTGGCATATTGTGGGTGGATTTCGGTGAGGAGCAACACTAGACAAGCGACCATAAACAATTGCATCTCGAGTGACATTATCCAGGCCCATGGCATGCACTGCAAGAGGGAAATGGTTAAGTATAAAGAAACCTAGAGAATGAATCGACATTGATGGGCTCTCGATTCACAAGGGAATCTATAAGGAGTTATGTATCGAAGGACTTTTCGCTAATACCCGTTCAGTTAGTGGAAAGAATATGTCCCAATAGAAAATCGTACTGAAGATATTGTGAAATCCACAGTTTTCGTAATCGAACGATGGAATCTCCAAGGCGATATTGGTATGAAGATAACGATCCAGCATTTGAGCGGTGAATAAACAGAAAATATACGACGGCGCATGACTGAAAGAAAAGAAAAAAAAAAACGATTTTTATCATTTCTTCATGAACTCTAATTGAAAATGAAGCTTCGATCATTTCTGTTGCATACGAAATTTTTAAAAAACGTTGCATATTTTTAGGCATTGCAGTAACAAGAAAATTCATCTGATCGTGCAGATCAAAATAGGGTCTGGCGGGTTGCGGCATCATGAAAGGAATTTTTAAATTTTGTTGATTTTTCGATAGGTGCCATCTAAAACCACTGAACGATCCTTGAAATATCCTTGAAATTCCTTTTTTAATAAGCCTTATTTTTTACATTTTATATCTCAAAAACTAATTAAGATAAGAAGATGAAACAAACGTTGGCCGATTGCTAATATAACAGGAAATCAAAAAAAATTTTTTTAATTTTTACACTGAGAAAAAATTTTTCCACAAAACTAAAAAGACAATTTTAACAATTTTTTTCAGTGTATTACCAGTTTGACGTAGCTCTACAAATTATTTTAAAAAATATCTCTAAGTATTTGCTTTCATTTAAAAAAAAGTTTCATTCAATTTAAATGGCGCAACAGTGAGATATTCAAAAAATTACAAGTGCACATAGATGCTCTAGTGCTAATATCCAGTACAAATGTGAATACATAACTCATACGGCATGTTTTTCAAAATTTAATATCTCCAGAAATAATTAAGATAAAACGATGAAACAAACGGCGACTTATTGTTAATAAAACAAGGAATGTAGAAAATTTATTTTGAAATTTTACACTGAGAAAAAATTTTGCACAAAAAAGAAAAAATTAACTATTTTTTTCAGTGTATTTCAGTTTTTGTAAAACCTTTTGAATGTTTTAAAAAAATACCTTGTTTTATTAACAATAATTCACCGTTTATTTCATCTTTTTATCAAAAAATCAACAAAATTTAAAAATTCCTTTCATGATGCCCGCATGCCTTTGCTTAACCCACCAGACCCTTTTGATAAATAGTGAATTCATTCAAAATCAAATAGGTTTGGCACATCCGTACGGTCTGTTAGTCCTTCTATCCAATCTTTGAGGGAATTTTTAAAATTGAATGATAAGAAAGAATTCTTTATCTCCTTTTGAAGGAGTACACGGAGTGTGTCGGGTATAAAAAAAATAACTGGGGTGACATTTGGGGGGCTGGAACCGATTAATGGCAGTTGAATTAATTGCAATCGGGAAATTTTCTTTGAGATATGAGTGAGATTTTGGAACGAATGAAACTCGTATGTCAAAGTACCGCTGTATTCAGAGTATGAATTTTTATGGTATGAGATAGTGTTGTTTCCATTTTAAAATTCCTTCCGGTCAGAGAAAAAATTTGGCACAAAGGAAAAATCCGAATAAATCAGAGCTAATATCCAAAAATCAAAACAAGTTCTGAATAAATCAGAGTAGTTGGCTTCATTACGTATGTACAGTGGCGTGTCAGGAGAGGCTTGATAGTGCTATTCCACGTGTATATTGAATTAAGGCATTAACCCAAAAAAATTTGGGGGCGGCTAGAGGAAGTTTATAGAGGAGTTATGGACCAAAACCAAAAAAATCCGAAAAATTCATGGCGTCCGATTTGGATGAAAATTTATATATAGAATAAGTGAAAAATTCTAAGAATTTTGGCGTTAAATTAAAAAAAAAACTGATTACAACTAGTCTAGTTAGGGACTAGTTCCAAACTGGTCCAAAAAGGAGTAGTTGTAATCAGTTGTTTGAAAAAATTTATATATAGAATAAGTGAAAAATTCTAAGAATTTTAGCACAAAATTTTTTTCCAAAAAACTGATTACAACTAGTCTAGTTGGGACTAGTTCCAAACTGGATCCAAAAAGGAGTAGTTGTAATCAGTTGTTTGAAAATTATATAAATAAGTAAAAAATTCTAAAATTTTAGCACAAAATTTTTTTCCAAAAAACTGGTCCTTTTTGGACCAGTTTGGAACTAGACCCAAACTAGTCTAGTTGTAATCAGGGGCCATTCAATAGCCAAACTTACCGCAACATTTTAAAGCCAATGAGCTTCATAATGTATCTCAGATTTCCAGGACGTTAGTTTATTTCTTGGTGATCCTTCCAAGTAGTTGTAGGCCAGTTTCGATGCACTAAAACTCAGGAAATTTTCAAGTATTCCTCTTACGGAATTCAAATAAACTTACCTCAAAACAAGAAGACCATTGAATAAGTAATTTGAGTGCTTGACTATGAAACTCTCTCCCCGATTTGCGGAAGAATCGGCATTATTGGCCACAAAAGTGCTTTCAGCAATCAAATGCGCGTAAATGAGTAAAATTGTAAAAATAAATTGAAATCTCAACCGTGGCAGATCGTCTTCGGATTGGAAAAGATCATAGACCGTATTTTGAATCGATATCTGACCGAGAAAGTCTTCAAGGTGTTGCTTACGGACCTTGGCAACGATTGGCGGTAGATTATCTAAGAGGGGGAGGACCTATTAATGAGAAGCTTCCTTGGAGTAAAATTCTTTCATTCATTTCCCCATACCCGTTTGCATTTTCAGGCTCCAATTCATATCGATAATTTTTATTTGAAATTTCTTAGCGAACAAACTGTCAATATTTGCCGTTAATGGACTGCGTCTTGGCAGATCGCTCAAGGTTGACTCGACGTCAAAATCCAAAGGGGCCCTAAAACTGAAGTAAATTTGTAGAACAAAAGCCAAAGTGTACGCAAAAAGTGCCATCGATAGAAATCCGCTGTAAAAGATTTTTATCAAAATTTATATAAAAGAGAGGATGGAGAATTCTTCTCCAAATGATTCAAGCCTACATTAGAATGTAGAAATTTCGGTCTTGAAGTGGACTATAGTTCCCATAGACAATCCGATGGCGCACATAACTATTATTCTGAATGATATCATTGCTCTGGAATAATTGCACGGCTAGGATTTGTTCCAAGTCCTGGTCATTGCATGACTGTGGAAAACAGATTAATTGCTGAACTTTGAGGAACTACATGAGAAATAGAAATTATTTCAATAGATCATTTCTTCAGCATCCGGATAAAAATAATACCTTCTCTCTTCGCTCTTTCGTCCCGCAAACTCCAACGCATAATGGCCGACAATAACCTGTACTGGGAAGGGCACCACCGTCGAGTTAACACTAATGCCATCGAATAACTCCGGCTGAATTCTTTGAGCTCTATGCTCGGCCAAAAGACGCCGACAGACCTCCGAATTCTCAATGTGAATTTTGGAGCCTCCAAAAAGACCACCTCCATAGTAATTTGTGGCATCGTACACTGGAAAAAGTTTAGATAAGGCTCACAAAAGCAAAAAATCTGGATCCTCTTACATTTCACCGACCAGAGGGCACCTTTTCGCAGGCCCTGCACGTAGCTGAACATATGCCGCAAGCAATTCTCACTTATGTTCCAACCCTTATCACTGAACTCGAAAAACTGAACGATCGCGTATGGACTAAAGGTCTCGAAAATATTTCCCACACTTGTGATAATCGTACAATTGATCGCATTGTACTGAGCTTCCATCAAGAGCACCGCTGCGAAAATGCGCACAAAATTGAGCTTGATCGGAAACATCGATCCTCTTCGCGGTGATCCGATCGATCGATTCGATATATTGGCATTCAATCGCAACGAAAGCAAAAGTTGAACTGCCTTCACGCGGAGTTGGTCATTGTCTTTTCAAGTTCAAATGGTGAAATGGTGAAAATGAAAATTAAAAGAAAATTATTAAAGAAAAGCACAACGATGGCTACGTTTTTCATTCGGTCTTTCGAACGCTGTAGCGATATTGATCTTTTTTGGGAGCTGTATTTAAGCTCAAGCAAAATTTATGTTTGTGGACTTGACAGTTGGCGGAGCACACCCATTTTTCTCAAAATTGTTGTTCGATATAGAGAACTTAGGTTTCGAATTCGAAGCTTGATGCTTTTTACTTGGGATGTTACAAAAAATCTCTATTTTTGGGCGTGACATTGAGCGAATATTGCTCATCTTCACTGAGGATCGTTCTCGAAGACCAACATGCCTGTGTGCAACATTTTAACGTGATTGGTCTAGCTATTTGGAAGGGGATCCGACCACTGACGGACATTTTAGAAATCGATTCAGTATTCGATCTTTATCAAGAATATATATATATTTGTCTTTATCTACAGAGCTTAGTTTTAGCCGTTTTAAGATCCGATCAAAACTAATAACCCGGCTTACACTGGGTATAAAAAGTAGTCGGTTCAACTCCTAGGGTGGCTGTTAGTTTTGTCGTTTTTTCTGTTTATGTTCTTTGTTTTCCTATCATGGTATCACAATGGGCCCAAGTGGCCACTCTAGCCAACCAACCAACCCTTTAGAGAGATTGAGAAAAAATATGGCCTAAGGGAATGATTTTCCCGGGCTTGGGCTCTATGAAGGGACCCATAAAACCGGACGAGTTCCTTCCAAAGCCGATTGATGACTTCTTTTTTGGCACACACAGTTTTCACTAGCCAAAGTGGAGCTGTTACTTCGAATTAATCTTCAAGGGCACTGGAGTTTCATTAAGAGGCCCCGAGTACTTTACTGTAACTAAGGATGTCTTACGTCCTTTGCTTAGGTTTTTCTTATCGTTGTGCTCTACACAGAGAAAAAAATCAACCAGAAAACTGGTTAAATCAAAAGGAAAAACATACAAAACGATTTCAAAAAGGAATATTTTTATTTTAACAATTTTTCTTGTTGAAAAAAATAAGGATTTTCCATTTGAATCGACCATATTTCAGGTTAAATTGAATTGATAATTTTCAAAAATGGATTTAAATTTAAATTGTTGAACTAACTACGGACATAATTGAAAAGACATAATTTTTTACATAAAAAATTTTCTAAAATACCTACAAAAGAAGATATGTCAAAACAAATTTAATTACCGTTCAAAGAAAATGGACACAGAACCCCCCTTTGCTGAACATAACCCCAAAAAATAGCCATCGGATGGACTTCATCCGATTTTGTCACTCCGTTTTCGTGACTGCTTTCGCAATGCTCAAAAAGTTCTAAGATGAATGAATATCTTATATGTCCTATTTTATAAACCAAATGAGAATTATACACAACGAAAAGAAATGTAATTAAACATATTTCCTTTCAAATCAACCAAAAATGTTGTTGACTCAACAATTTTTCTTTTGAAATTTTTGTTCTGCTCGAAAATCAAAAGGACTGTGAATAACAATGCGCCCTTTTAAAAAAATCATGGTTAAATTCGCTCAGTGTATTGACCTAAACAGAAATGCAGTCGAAAGGAGGTATGCAATTTTCCCCCCAATTCACTGCCTCAGAACAGATTACACAATCTGTACAATTGATCACACTAGATCTACTCTCGAAGTAATTAAATGAAAGCATAGTAAAAAAATTCTTTTGTTTCCGATTCTTTATTGTCACTTCATGAAATTGTCAACATAAAGACACACATAATCTCACAACACTTGAAAAAATTGTAAATTTATTCACCTAAAATTAAATTAAAAATAAAATACATTTCTATTTAATTCGAAGTCTTCAGCCTGCTGAACAACAATTTTAAAAAATTAGTTTAATTTTACACTGAAAAAAAAAAAAAAAATCGTACACGATTTATATAAGTTACACCGAAAATAATTATTTCCAAAAACATGAATCAAAATCAAAAAAAAAAAAAAAATACTTTCCCACATTTCATAATGGGCGGACTTTTGGTATCAAAGAATCTAAATATCTAAACAAATATTGGAAGAACAAGTTTGAATAAATCTATGGAAAAACAATCAATTAAAAACTAAATTAAAAACTTTTTATTAACTTAGAAATTTAGCTTATAAAAAATTATAAAAAAATATGCCTGCTTCTGAAGGACATAAAGATCATTTAGATCAACAGTACCGTTAAGAATTTCTTTTTTTTGTTTGTTTTAACATTAAACTTTAAATCTTAACCGATTTATCAATAACATCCAATAGTGCTCTGCTGCAGTTCATCGTTTTGTAAATATATATATGTATATATCTATCTATCTATCTATATAAGAAATTTGCTCTTCCAGAAAAGTCCGTTAAAATCGCAAGAGGTAGGCTCGACCTTTAAATAGGTATATAATTTCCTTTTGGTTTGTAAAAGAATTGACCACGTCTGAATCGTCGGAGGATTTCACTGCGTAGCAAGCGTTTTTCTTTCTTGATTTTCTTAAGGACACCCTTATTTTCCTGTGCACGTCGCGAAAGATAGGGCAATACCTCTTGTACTGGCCCATACGGAACATACTTATAGGCAGAGTAACCAGCTTGACCTAAAAAAAATACATGCAACAATGAAAACTGCAAAGCAGAATAGTTTTCCCGAAAACTCTTACCCAAGGGGAAGGTTATGTAGTCACACATGCCGAGAAGTTGACCAAAACAGATCACCTTATCCTCGGGCAACACTCCGATATCTTTCATTTTCTCTATGGCAAATCGTACCGTGTCCTCATTGTGCGATGCTACCATAATGCCAATCTTATTAAATGTTGCGTTTCTATCCTTCAGCAACTGTCGAAATAAAATTAGTTTTTCATTAAATTAATTAGTTAAAAAATTTATAAAATGTCCACCCACCTTGATGCGCCTTAGACACTCTGTGAGTGTTTTATGGTACATTTCCGTTGTAGCTTCATAATTATCATTTATCGGATCGGGGTAGCCCATTGACTTCGCACGTGCACGTTCCTGTTCTATATATGCTCCACGAACGAGTTTCGCACCGAAATAGAAATCCTGACGATTCGCTTGTTCCAAATCATTGAAAACCTTCAAAAAAAAAAATTCGCCTTAAATTGGAGTAAAAATTTTTGGTACCGGTTCACAAACCTCACAGAAGGCATTCTTCAGATAACACTGATAGGTATTAAAGACAACGGCTTTGTTCTTATTGTACTTCCGCATCATTTCCAGCGTTATACGCGAAATGGCAGGTTGAAAATATGTTTGCTCGGCATCAATCATCAGGCGTACGTCCAGGTCGATGGCAGTCTGAGAAAACACACAATTAAAAAATGAGAAAGTCCACTTTTGAATTTTCAAAAATATCGACGGAGCTCACTCACCTTAACGAGATTGTCGAGACGTCTTATCATATTTCTAAACATCTCTTCTTCTTTCGGTGAGATCTGTGACGTTAAACGACGCATTTGACCCGTTTTTGGATCGGGTATCCGAAACGTTTCGCTCAAAGTCGCATCATCGTCGATGATTCCCGACCAGGGAAACAAATGCAGTATACTGAAAGAATAGAATTAATGTGAATAATTAAAACAAAATACATAATAATAAATATCAGGGACGTGAACCGGATGGAAAATTTTCCCAATTCGGTTCGGCGGTTTCGAACCGTGTTTGAACCGGGTTGGGCTTGAACCGTGTTTGGATTGGTCCGTCAAACTGGTTTTTCTACTACCGGGGTTTCGGTTCATCGGTTCGGGAATTTCGGGTGGGTACCTTACTAATATTAGATATGGTATCGACAATAATTTCATACGAATATCGACTTCGATTTTTTTATTTTTGGCCCATGGGAGCGACCACTGTGCATGGTTGGTTGGAGGCAAAAATGAAACCCTGAACTTTTACAAAAAGGGGTTCGGTTTTCGGTTCGGTTCAAACATTTGTGAAAAACTTCGGTTCGGTTCATCAGCAGATAAAAGCGGTTTTCCGGTTCAAAAGCGGTTTTCCGGTTCAAAAGCGGTTTTCCGGTTCAAAACCGGGTTGGTTCAAAACCGGTTTGGTTCAAAACCGGTTTCGGTTCAAACCCGGTTCGGTTCAAACCCGGTTCGGTTCAAACCCGGTTCGGTTCAAAACGTTCGGTTCCGGTTCGGTTCAAAACCGGTTCGGTTCAAAACCGGTTCGGTTCAAAACCGGTTCGGTTCAAAACCGGTTCGGTTCAAAACCGGTTCGGTTCAAACCCGGTTCGGTTCAAACCCGGTTCGGTTCAAACCCGGTTCGGTCCAAAACCGGTTCGGTTAAAAACCGTTTCGGTTCAAAACCGGTTCGGTTCAAAACCAGTTCGGTTCAAAACCGGTTCGGTTCAAAACCGGTTCGGTTCAAAACGGGTTCGGTTCAAAACCGGTTCGGTTCAAAACCGGTTCGGTTCAAAACCGGTTCAGGTCCCTGATAAATATATTCATTCTCACCCCTCTTTGTCGGACGTCACGTTCTTCAAAAAGTCCTTAACATTTTTATTATCACCCAAGCTTGCGTAGTATTTTTCCAGGTCACTAATTGTCTTATGATGCGTTAAAACATTTCCTTGGCCACCAGCTAGTTCCTCCATATATTTTCTCGCCCTCATTATGACTTCAGAGAGTTGCAACTAAAATTTTTGGATAGGCGATTTATTAATGTAGAGAAGGAAAAAAGATACTGTGTAGATAATACCAAAAGTTGCGGACGGCCCAAGGCAGTTAGTTTGATTGCAGCTATTCCAGTTCCATAGGTTGTACCTTAAAGATAGACATCAAAATAAAATTGATATTTGAAGAACTAAATTTCACAGAATCGATTCAAAGCTGGGGCTTCCAAATGGGCTGGAAAATAACGTATTAAATCTCTAGAATTTTATTCCCTTCATCTATAAAACATCTCAATGCGATTCGCCTCCATAAAAGTCCTAATAAAAGTCGTATAAATAATTTAAATGCTAATATCTTTGAATAACAAATCCATATTTCCCCCAGGTTGGGTTTTATCGCATACTTAAATCGATCTTATAAATTCTAAAAATTTTCTCAAAGGGTGATATAAATTCATTTGATTGCCATATTTGATCAAGTGCGCTTGTCTAACTTAAGATTGTTTTCTTTAATATATTCATTTATTCTGTATGAATAATGTTAATTGCTATTAGCCAAGTTTGTGGATTGAAAACACCTTTTATGACAGTTATACCTTACTTCGGGACTGTTAGTGCCGCTTTCGAAGGGGTTTGAAATGCTTCCTTAAACAATATGTAGCTGCAGTGCCGGTCTTAGCACTACCAGCGACCTGGACGAATTTTCTTCGGCGCCCTCTAACTGCAATTTAGGGAATGACTAGCAGGTTTAAAAACGCCATGGGCGATTGCCCAACCGTGCCCTATCCAATCGCTGCTACTCTATAGCAGTTTGGTTAATCTTCAAAGTGGAAAAGACACGTAGGTATTCTAACGTCAAACCTCTCAATGAGGAACTAATTCTTTTTAGAAAATTTATACACATTTTTTTATACTACTTGGCATCGTATTTTGCTCGTATTTTAATGAATTTTCCTATAGTAAATATTTACTTTCCTAATCCTTTAAGCCGGGTCCGACCCAGCTTTTTCGCCACTCTGGGAAAAAACAACAATTTGCTGCCCCTACTATGGTACTAATGAGGCATTGTTCTCCCATATCTATGTTAAATTTCTCCCCACTCACAGCGGCTCTTTGGGCGTTTCCCCGGCTTGCCACCCCCTAAATCGGGACCCGCCTTTCAGATTCGTTTAAGCGTGCTTTGACAGTATCTACCCTGCAGTAATGAGCCGGTCAGTTTTCTAAGAAGGACTGGCCTTTGACCGGTCCAAATCCTACCGATTATGACAGTTCGCTCCATCGAAATCGGCTAGTTCGGCGGTCGGTAATAAACGGGTTGGTTTAAAGGTAGTCTGTAAATGACACTTTCATCAATTTAGAATATATATATTTATATATAAGAAATTTGGTGTTTATTTTCCTCATTTGACTATCTTAAAACCTGTGAGCAAATGAGGAGACTTTGGCAAAGAAAGGCTACGCACTGGAAATCCAAGGTTGCAGAAAACGGGGGCGTCCGAAACAGCGCTGGATGGACACAATAAAATGGGACCTAGAGGCTGTAGGACTTACCCCGGATGATGCAACCGACAGAACAAAATGGAGAAACTGGTCGCGTTTTGCGGACCTCGGGATAGACCGGGATAGTTAAACACGCAAGAAGAAGAAGAAGATTTGACTATCCTAAAACCAGACAAAATTACGACAATTGACCCAAAAAAACTGGCCTATGATCAGCCGTTTTGCGGACTAGTCCCTCTCTAAGGACAGGCCCATGTTAAAAAGGTCAGTTAAATACATTAGAAGTGGAATTAGGAAGGGATTAGTACTGGTAACATGAAGGACTGACCGAAGGCTACACTTGGGTCAGTCCATATTACTGCAGGGTATGTACATTATGAATTCATTTTGACAGCTTTCCAATGCCAGAAATGTTTAAACTCTGACCAAATTCTTGTTGGAAAGTAGCCAAATTTCATTTGAATTTCCTAAAAATAATTTCAAATTCTCAAAAATGCGACTTGGCAAATTTTCCTGATACGATTTTGCCCAAAAAAAGTGATAATTTTTTCTCAAATATGTCTGGTTGCCCTTAATTTCTCCTATTTGGGATTTATTTCTAATTGTTTCCTTACTCGACACAGCCTCTAGACACTTGATAAAAATGTCCATATTCCGCTCGCAGGTAGCTTCGTTCAAGTAGAAATAGGTCCTTGCGCTGCTCACTTTATATCGACGATCCGCAAAGGATTTATTAACGTGATACTGTGGAATTGCTCCTTCTTCATCTTTGATATCGCCAGCACTTGGTGTCGATGCCCTTTTAAAATATTCCAAAAAATTTAAGAATTATTTGTTGGGGCCCATATTTCAATTAAGAAAATACCCACTCGACTTCACGTTTTTCGGCTTCCTCCTGTGACAAGTCTTCCTCGACTGAGTAATCCAGAATTGGTTTCACGCCAAAGGAACGCAGTCTAAAGATGAAGAAGAAGAAAAATCACTTAGAACCAGTATTGAAGCATGATATCAGAGGTGCACAAAAAATACCTTGAAATCGTTGGAACAATTTTAACCTGATCTTCCCCCGCGACAAAATGTCCATAAAACGTTGCCTTCATCAAAGCGGTGAATAGTCTTTCTCCGAGCAGCTTTCGAGTAATTTTCATGAGCTGAACACCAAAAAAAAAAAAAAAAAAAACAATAATACAATTAAAATGAAAATAAAGAATTTCAAATATTGGAATAGTGTGAAGAAAATGGATTCAGATCACATAAAGAGAAGCCTTCGCACCTGTCCTCATCGTCTAAATATTTACAGAAAGAGCCAAGATCCGCCAAAGAAATATGGTAAAAAAAAAAATTCCTTTTCGCTATTTTTAGCTGACGCTTTGCTTTTTCTTTTGCTTTTGCTTTTGCTTTTTGCCGGCTTACGTGTTTTTATAAATCAACAAAATTGAACCGCTCTCGTCTCGTTCTCCTCGCTGGCTGTCTGTCTGTCACCCGTTCACTTGGTCATACACACACCACCTTCGTATGCTGCTCATTCGGCAGCAGGTTTTTCCTGAAGATTTATCGCTTATGTATGTGACGTGCGATGGTTTGGCCCCCCGTCCACGCCAGTCATTGGCTCATTTTTGGAGGCTTGTCTGCCGATTTCGCCGTGAAGACTCGGCGCTCAAAAGAGACTGAATTTTTCGTTACATTTGAGAATTCGATTTTTGCTCAAATTTAAAATTTAAACGCAAGTTTTTTTCAAAGCAAATCGGAAGAGGCAAGATGTACAGTCCGTGCTCATGAAATAGAGACATGTTGGGCATTTTTTGGCGCTTTTTTCATTCCAATGTTATACTCAGTGGCGTGTCCAGAGAAAGAGTGCTTTGACAGTGCTTATATTTTCTACAGTGGTATATTGAACAATTATAAGACATTTACCCAAAAAAATCTGGGGGGACTAGAGGAAGTTTAGAGAGTTATGGACCAATAACCAAAAAAATCCGAAAAATTCATGGCGTCCGATTTGGATGAAAATTTATATATAGAATAAGTGAAAAATTCTAAGAATTTGAGCACAAAATTTTTTCAAAAACTGTACACTTTTAGGACCAGTTTGGAACTAGACCAAAACTAGATAGTTGTAATCGTTTTTGAAAAAATTTTAGACGCACAAAATTCTTAGAATTTTTCACTTATTCTATAAAATTTTTTCAAACAACATTACAACTATCCCATTTGGACCAGTTTGGAACTAGACCAAACTAGACTAGTTATTATCCGTTTTTGAAAAAATTTTGACGCCAAAATTCTTACAATTTTTCACTTATTCTAAATATAAATTTTCATCCAAATCGGAGACGCCATGAATTTTTCGGATTTTTTTTTTGGTTTTTGGGCCACAACTCTCTAAGCTTCCTCTAGTCCCCCCAGATTTTGCACTATCAAAGCACTCTTTCTCTGGGCACGCCACTGGTTATACTGTTTTTATTAAATTCTGAATTGTTTTAAATTATTTCTTTTTATTTTAATTATTTATGATTTTGAAATATTATCGATTTTGTATCGATTTTATAGGTCGAAACCAGGTAGCATTTGGAAGACTGTTTTATAAGAAGTTTCATTGACGAGTCTATTTGAGCCCCCTTGAAGATTAAAATGAGATGCGCGATTTATGGAAGACTCATAAATGACTCTTTAATAGGTTTCAGAAACGAAACAGCTTACCTAGGTAAGTCGGTTTTTAGCTCCCTGGATATTTGAGAAGATTCTGATCACAAGCAAAGCTGATCACATGCAAAGTTAATAGAAGATTCGAAAACGTAGCAAATATGAGTAAAAAAGGACTCAAAAGTGATCACAAATATGAGTCCAGAAAGACTCGAAAATAATATCAAATATGACTCCCCAAGAAAAATCGCACTCAGGGTTCCATTTTCTCCCGACAAAAGTATCATTTCTGACCAAAAAAACGAGTACATATTTGATTAGAATGGTGACTCGAAAAAGACTCGCTTTTGATAAAAAATTTAGAAAAAATTCGAACTGGGAAGAATGAGAAATATTGTTCAATCAGATTTGAAACAAGTTCTTGTACCGAAAGAACTCACATATTTAACTCTAATTGAACTACCTATAAGAACCGGATAATTGAACTTGTTTCTTGAAGTGCTTTTGAACAGGTAACACATACATATATTCATGGTATATTTTTTGGATAAATATGAGTGCATAATTAAAGAGGACCTAGGTTCATAGTGCTGGCTGGGGATAGCATTAAAACGACGAGGGACCGTCAATAGCAAGTGCTAGTTTATCCCAATAAACAATTGGGCATTGGTAGTATTTGTCCCTCGATCGGTTTGTTCCCAGCGACAGATCGCCAGTGAAGTTTGCCAAAGACCAGGAAAACTAACACTGATCTTCTGGTCCTCATAGCATATTTATATTTATGAGTTTATCGTCTTACTTTGTCGTACACTATCGAATCAATTTAATATCTGATCATCTACAGGCCGCTTCTCTCTTAATGCCTTAACATGAGTGTATTTAAAGGAACTTGAAAATCTCCAATTACCGAAGAAAAATATTAGAATTTTGCTCACCTTCAGATTATTCTCGACGATCGTTTCGCTTGAGCAAATCGTATAGACGAGATAGGCACGTACAAGCTCCCAAGTCGTTTTGCTTTTAAAGGCCGCGATCGGGTCATTGAAACTCAGGTCCAGTGGGTCCTTTGGAGACCCAGCTGGGACACTCGGTGAAGGTGATTCCTTAGCTTTTGTTTTGATATTATGCGAAGCCGATGCCAAAGTCGTCTGACGTCTCGCATCCGAGTGAAGGCTTCGTTGCTGAGACCAGGATCGTCCAACATTTTCGCGTGATCTCGATCTTTCGTTGACGTCATTACCGTTGTTTGCATCGGCCAGTGCATGAATGGGACCAGAGTTTAGACTTGCCAGAAGTCTTTCAGATGCTGTTCGGCTGCAATCTTGAATTTTTTTCTTAACCAACTTGACGGTGGGGCCTTGGTGAGAGCAAATGGTACGTAGAAAAGCCATTTTCGCAGGCACTTTTAGGTAATTTGAACTGGTTAACCTGAATTCGCACTCTTTTTTTTGTGGTTGTTGCTGGAAAAATATTTTCCCTTTTAGCACATTTTTATAAAAAAAAAAATAACTTTTTTTTTTGTTAGAACAAAAGTACTAAAATTTTATAAAATTAAAAAGGTTTATTAAATAGATTCAATTGCGAATTTTTTTATTGATGAAATTTTATTTAAAAAATCCCGGTTTTGAACTTGAAAAATTTTCTAAAGAGACTGATTCGAAACAAAAAGATTTGAGTCAATATTCCGTGCTCATTTGACTGCATTATGCCTGAAGAAATTAAGCCCCAAATCCAACATTGCGAGATCCCGATGCGAGAGCGCGAGACGAGACGCACACAAAATTCAATACATTCAATCACATGTTTCAAGATCCAATGTATCGCACTGCGAGACCTCGTAGCGAGAAAATTTTGAAAAATTGAATATTTCTCGTTGCGAGGCAATTTGACAGGTTAATGATGTAGCTATTTTTTGAGTACTCGGTATTGAGTACTCGTTTAAACTAATAAAACAAAAAGTGTTCACTGTTCCGTGCAAAAGAGCTTTTCGAATATTTCGCGAGCTTTGGTTCACTTTGAAAATTTTTGAAAATTTTGAATTAAAATTTAAACTCAAGTGATAGCGTATAATTTTTATGAGTAGGTACTCGGTACTCGTTAGATTGGTACTTGGTTCAAATATTGCATTACTAGAAGCGAAATGATGCTTTCATCTGCGTGACGCAAAACTCTCATTGGAGATTGAAATGCGTCACGCAAAACATTTTCGTGACGTCGCGCACTCTCGCAATATTGGATTTTGGGCTTTAAATTAAATTTTTTTCAAGCTATGAAGAATGAAATGCGCAATTGAAGATATAGATTCAGGTATTTGGATAATCTAGAAAACGAGAATAGTTTTTCTTTGTGGAAAAAATTAGCGTGAAAATGAACTCGACTATTGAAAATGGATGAAAAATTAGAGACTTTAATTCGAAACTAGTTTTCTTTGCTTCGATCATTTGATTATTGCGCAAACAAATTTGCACTTGGGTGCTAAAATGTTTTTTTAATTAAATTGGAATTTTTTTCTTCGAAATATTATTATCTTAATCCCACCCTACGGTACATTGTTCGACCCATAAATCTTTTAAAAAATTTGGGTTTTGACAGGGTAAAAATATTATACATTCATTAGTCCATCACTGAAGCTCTCAAAGTTCGTCAGATGCAATGGTATTTCCATATTCAAAACCGATCGCCGGAGAACCCCGTAAAAAAGGCAATATCCACCACTGGTCCAGCAACCAGGCAGACCTACGAATACTTGAATCGGTCAGATGAAAAAATATCAGCAAAAAATGGGTCTGAGCCAGTGGCGGATTTACCTTATAAGGCAAAATATGCAGCTGCCTATGGCGGCAAATTTTCAGGGGCGGCGAATTCTGACCGTCAAAGCATCAAAGGCGAAAATAAGACTGCTGTTTGAGGCGGCAAATTGCCTTAATCCGCTCCTAGTCTGATCGATGATATGATCGGATTGGAAAGGATTGCAGAAGTGTGTTGAAATCAAATACCAACACTTTAGGACGAGCCTGAGCGAATTCGAAAAGAGATAAACAAGGGTTAAAAAGAAGAAGAAAGGTTTAAAATTTTGTTTCGACATGATAAACAAAATAATAAAATTTTTTGTAGGGCGAATTGAAGCTTTTTCGAGCTTCCGATCTTCCGACTGGAACAAATTATCCCTCAAGTTAAAGAAAATTAACCCCTCAATGACTTTTTTTCACATAACTTTAAGACCGGTCAAGTAATTTTTTTTTTAATTAATAAAGAGAAAAAAAACACTCGATCCATAAAAATGTTTAAATATTTTTTTCGTGCTTAGAAGGCCAAAATCCATGGGCAAAGTGTATTGCGATCTCCTGAGAAAAAAGGTTGTGATCTAGGGAAATTAGAGCCGTGAAGAATGAGTTCGGACAATCGAATATCTGGAATATCGAAACTTGGATAATCGAGATTCTACTGTAAATATATTAATATCGGAAGAAAATTTTTTGACCAGCTCAAATTCTATGTTTCATGGAAAAATTTCGAAAAAGTTCGATTTTGGGGCAGTTTTAAGATTTTTGTGACAGACCCTAGTACTGGAGGTACTCTTAATAATGGACCTATCAAAGAAATTTTTGGAGAAGACGATTATGGCTACAAAGGAAGATAAGTGCCAAATTTCGTTCAAGCCCATTTGAATGGGTGTAGGAGAAATTTCGCAAACCGCCCTTCTGACACGCCCACTTTTTCAATTTTTGGAAATAATATTACTGGCTTTAAATAATTTCAAATATCAAATTTCATCAAAATATCTTGAAAATCTTGGTTTAGAGCAGTTTTTAGTTTTCTAACAGACCTAGTACGGAGGTACCCTAAAAATGTCCGATCGTCTTTAACTTGTTTTACAAGCTGTAGTACGTACAAATTTTTGTCAATGCTCAACTCTTCGATAAATAACTGTATACAACAGACGGACAGTATCGAAATTCGATCTATGACTGACATATATCAGCACGAGCAAGATCGCAAATATTCTTGCAATCTAAAAACTCCGCGTTGAAAGGGTTACAGACAACAGCAGAGGACATTCTAATAACCGCGGATTTTCATTAACTTTTATTTACTCGATATTAAAATGTTTATCTATGACAAACACAAAGAATAATTGAAAGATTGTTTATATAAGACTTCTATTCGCATGTACAAAAGTTCAAGCTAAATTATAATCACACCAGGAATTTTTTTTGCCTCATACGTGACTGTCTATTCAAGAAGTAATGAACATTCAAAGTTGGTTGGATGAAAAAATAAAAGAGTGCGTCACGGCGGCACGATTCCGGGTCTCCGGAGCGTCGAATGGAAAAAAACGGTATAATCAGTATAGATGTAATTCTCGGGTGAACCTCAAGCTTAATTTGTGACTTTTTTGACAATGGGGCATCTCAGTACAAAAAATTGCAATTCGGGCAATTTTTTTGACCAGTTTAAGTGTACACAACAGAAATGTACCCAATAAGTTTTTAACTTCTACTGGTCGAGTTCACCCGAGTAATGGTGACAATCGCGTCGATTGCAACAGTTGTTTCATGAAAATCGGTTCAGTTGAACTGAGATAATCATGGCCGCCAAAGTTCAAAGAAATGTGCTTTCGAGATGGACGCGTTTAGTAAGTTTAAGTAACGCAAATTACTCGTTTAGCGCAGATCTTTAAGCTCGACAAAGTTATCGGCTATTATCCTCTAAACATTGCGTATATTTTTAATAATTCCTTTAGGGGCATATTCACGAACTTACGCTCAAGCTATAAATCAAACGTGCAGAGACAAATATAATTTCGATAAAAACAGTCCGCGTCAATGAGAAGACCCCTTAAACCAAAGCTACAAAAAAGAGACATTTTGAAGGGATCTATTTCTCTTTAAATTGATCTTAATTTTGAAATTTATGGCATTTGTCGTTACCATAATTCTTCGGCATGATTTCATAATTATACGATTATATATTTTATGTATAAATAGACTACAGCGTTTCTCTAAGATCATAACGCAATCGTTGGAATGTGTGGCGTCTGTCTATTTTACGATCAGATATTATCATATTTTCATCTGTTTATTGATTGTTTTTTTCCGGCTTTTCACGGCGAAACGTTTACCTACAATCGTAAACGATCTCGTAATGAAATTGATTCATTGTCAATGTCGGAGCTTTTTCCCCCTCTTCAATTGTACATTTAAGTAAAAGATCTTTCTAAACTAGTTTTGATTTTATTTGAGAGGCAGCTATTCTGAATCCATTTGAGATCTCTAGCTGTCATACACAATAATCTGGTTTGGCAAATCCAGTAAATCACGAGACGAGTGCTAATGAATTACCTCTGTATCCCACTGTACAGCAATAAATCTCTGTTCATGAGGAAGTACGGGTTAAGTAGAAAATTGCCGTTCCGAGAAATGCGCCTCAGATATTTTCACTAGGATGGGCAATTTTGTAAAAAAAAAGAAAGCAAAACGCGATAATTTGAATTTCTTAAATATCAACTTAAAAGTTTTCCCTTTCGACCAAACATACACTTTCAAGAACAAACACGAATTCTGAACTGGCAATGAATTACATTTTATTTTTAGTTTTTCAAACCCTGTAGGAATTTGAACTAGTGTCGTACTAGTACCATCAGTACTAGTTCTTTTCTATACCCCTGTCCATATAAAATTCTGTCGAAAATCAGTATAAACATCTGTACAGGAAAGCACTAGTACAGTATGATGACCAGAATTGTTCTAGTACTTATCGATCCAATTGGGTATAATTTGCACCAGTTAAATACTAGTGATGTTTACAGGAAAAAGATAACAGAATTTTTGATTTTTTTTCAGTAAAAAATGGAAATAAATATTTATAATAAAAGAAAACCATTCGGTTGTGTATTTATTATTCAATTTATAACGCCTCAATGAATGAATGCAATTATTCCAGTGATCACTAGTACAGTTATGGTGCAAACTTACCCAAACATTGCACTAGTCCATTTAGTACTGGTAAAAGTACTAGTTCTTTTAGGCAAATTACTTAACAGCTTTCTACAGGGAATGAAATGCGACATCAACAAAGAAATTTTGAAAAAATTTTCAAAAATATTTCTGTACTTTGGGAAATATTTTTCATATTTTTTTTTTTTGCTGACTTTTGTTATGCAATTGAAGATTATTGAATGAAAATTCTCCTTTTGTGACATTTAACGAAATAGTTTTTTATCCCAGATGTTCAGATTTACGCATTATTCTTTTGATCTATTCGCTCTTGACCTAAAAAAGAAGAGTGTGTGCGAAAAGAGAAAGTGTCTCTTTTACGAAACAAAAGCGGCTGCTCTATTGTACGAGGGTAGTTTGGAAGAAGGTGAAATGTAAGTCTTTCAAAAGTCTGTTTTAAAACAATTATAAAACAGGTGTTTCTTGTGTTTGCGAAAACTGTGAGATACTTTTGAATGGGAAACGACAGAAGATAATAACTTTTTTATACATATAATTTTTGCAAACAAAAATTTACATATTTTTGAAAGTGCTCGGTGAGTATAACAACGCCTCATACTCAGTTTTGTCAAGTCACCTCTACTTTTTTTTTTAAATAGACTTCAAAAACGTGGGGCCGATAATTAAATTACTCACTTATTATGGCTATATTCGTAATCCGGTCAATATTTATATTTCCTATCAATCACAATTTATAGCTCTGAACTCATTTTAAATAGTTTTAGTACAAACCGACCCGAAAATTCTCTATCTAGTAGGTGAAAATTGCAAAAAATCCTAAAATTTGACGTGTTTTTTTTATCATATTTTATTTTGTATCGCCTATAGCTCCCAAGGCAATAAATATTTTTTTCAAAATTTTTTGATGGAAATATAGAAAGACTATAACTAAACAACTTCTTCATATACACGAACTGCATCCGAGCACTACTTGATACCGTTTTGCGGTGCAAAGTTGAACAATTTTTACCAAAAATCTGAAGAAAAAAAGCAAAATCACCCATTTTGTTTACAAAATCGTGTCGCACTGTGTAATTCATGTCAAAAAGTCTTAAGAATCACAAGTAGGACACTCTAAAATGACAAAAATCGTATCAAAAACGATGAAGAAATGCCGTTAAAGTGTCCAAATAAATACATCTGGAAAATTTTCTAAAATCGAATGGCCAAAAAATGATTTCAAATAATATTTTTTGCCTATTTTATAAAAATTTTCTGGCATTGAATTTTTAACTGCAATGAATTTGAAGTAAACACCCCTCCCCTCCCCTCCTCTGCAGCCATACATCCAAACCATACATCAAAGACCTTAACCCTCTAATGCCAAAAAAATTTTTTTTTGCACTGAAAAGTTCAGATATGACTAATTTTGGGTAGATAAACATGAATCTGAAAAAATTTTTATTATTTTTTTTTTTGGTAATTTGTTCGAAAAAAGTCCGTCTAGAGACGGAGTCAGGAATTAGACGGTTAAGAATATATTTCAGTGGACTGAGCTCAGAGACTTTTTTCCCGGTATTTCTTCATTTATTCAAGATTTTTTCGTAATTTTTAGTGCATTTTTTTTCGGAGCCCTAATCAAAAGTTATTGAAGGACGTTGCGGATTAATTTTAATTATATATTTTTAATGATTTTTTAAATAATTTTTTTAATAATAATTTTTTAATAATTTAATAATTATTTAAATAATTTTTTTAAATAATTTTTAAATATTTTTTATATAAATAATTTTTAAATATTTTTTTAAATAATTTTTTTAAATGATTTTTTAAAATAATATTTTTTAATTTTAAATTTTTTTAAATAATTTTTAAAAATTTAAATATTAGGCTATTCACAAAGTCTTCTTAAATCCCTTTTAAATTTATACCCCACTGAAATGAGTATTTTTAGCCTTACATACATTTAAAAGATATTTTAGAAGACCTTCTGTATTGCCCAATTTTTTTTTTACATATTTTTACAGTCCCTTTTTAAGTCCATAGAGAAAAATGTCAGGCCAGGGGTAACTTTCTCTTCAAGATCCCTTTCAGCATAGTGAAAAGACCAAAACGAAGAAAAAGGTAGAACTTTCGAGTCCTCCCAGAGGATGTCTGGAACCCTGGAACATTACTTGCTTTTAACCATGAAATTTACCAAAAAAAAAAAAAAAAAATTTAATAAAAACGGGCCATTTGTAAGAAAGTCCTCATATATTGTGGATCCTTCTCTTCAAGGCTGAGTCCCTGATTTTTTAGTAATTTATCTTCTCTTAGTGAGGTCAATTTTGCATAAGTATCTTTAAAAAAGGTCATCTAAATGTATCAATTGTCATTATATTTCAACTGCTTATTGAATTAAACTTTCTAAACGACCCCGGCATTCAGACGCCTTTATAGTTTACTTCCTATGACGCATTAATATAATAGACGAAAAAAATAAAAAAATTAATGCAATTTCGCGAATTTCTTTTTCCTTTTGGCCGGCAAACAGAATTTCTTTATTGCGTTGCAGGGTTTTTTTGTTTGTATGTATGTATGTATGTATTTATTATGTAACTTTCGGTTTGATATCCGATTTCGCGAAGCTCAGCCCGAGTCAATAGAAAGTGACGTGCGTCACTCCATTGGGAGTATCTCTAGAAATGCGCGTTGATTACTGTGAAAATGGGCCACACTTGAAAGGATTCGATGTTATTATCGTCGATTGTTTTTCCATTCTTTTTTTTATTGCTTCATATTCATTTTCCCACAGTCACGATACACACAAAAAAATAAATATTTGATTTTTAACTTTTTTCCTTTACACGTGCCTCTGCAATATTCAGGAACCTTTCATTTTTTTTTTTTTTTTTTTTTTGCAGAGCTAAGCACTTTTTCATTGGAAATGTATGCGAAAATTCATTGAATCGAGACGAAACATTGTCGCCTCAATGGTTTTTCGCAATAAATTTCAAATTATTTTATAGAAAATTTTATTAAATATAAATTGAGCGGGGCGAAAATTATTTAAAAAAAAAAATGATTTGCTAGAATTCATTCGTTGCCTTGACTACCTTTAAAAATTCTATTTTCCCCGACGATGAAACACGTTCCGTGGCGGCGATAAATCCGGATATAACTCACACGGCGGACTGACTGGGCCAAACTAAGCGAGTGGATGAGACAATTTGGGCTAAATTCTGTGACGGCGATTTATTGAGGCATGTCAGAGAGAGAGAGAGAGAGAGAGAGAGAAACGAGAATCGAATTCGCCAAATTGGTGCGTGCTACCTGTGGATGATTCGCTCTTTGGAAGTTGTTGATGCCTTCGTCTGCAGATAGAGACAGGTTTACCAATTTTTTTGTTTGTTTGGTTGTTTATTTTCCCAGAGAAGCACTTTACCTGCGATTGGCAGTATCTTGCGGCTGCTGTATGAACCGAGTTATTTTATAAGAAAATAGGTACCTGCAATAAATCGTCATCATTATAACTCAATATTTCTCTTCTGGACTGCGCATGACACGGCGAAAGTGAGGAAATTTCTCAGCGAAGTATGTAGCTGAACTTGAACACTTCCTCTTGAGCTCAATGGTGTGTCCTTTCTAATTTCGCCTTATTTCTTTTGAGGGGTTAAATGAAATTCATCTCTACGCACCGTGGTCATGATTTATTGACGGAGTGATTTGGTCTTCGTGTCAAAGTTTAATATTTTTCTTAAAAATAGAAATTAAAAAAACGTGCTTAACCCATTAACGCCCACACGTTGAAATAAAAACATTCGATTTTTTTATTTTACTTATATTTGAATTTAATGATTTCTAATGGTTTTCCAATCAGTGTTCTCAAACGATATCACTGGGCGTTAATGGGTTAATAATCGAATGAAATCGAGCAAAAACTGAATCAATTTATATAGACGATGTTAAATCGAGATTATAAAAAAATATAGCTGGGATTGCTGTCCAATGCTTTGTGGTCCACAGCCACTGTTGCCAGATTTTTAGGGGAATATCATTAATGTCTTTTAATTTAGGGGAGATTCCCCTAAACTGGCAACAGTGTCCACAGCTAAATAAAATGACCTCAGATGGGCCTATGGATCGTTTCCACAAGCTCTTTGGGATGCAAACATTGCCAACGGTTCTTTCAAAGCCTTATTGATTGGTCCTAAAATCCATCTTGTCAAATCGTTGACATTTTCAATCCGAAGTCAGAAATATTCGTTCATTTGGTTGATAATAAAAACCGGTTTATACACTCAAAAAAATTCGTCGTAGAATCTATGATATCCGACGTAGAATCTATTATATCCGCAATTGAAATAGGTCCAATTGCAAGATATAATAGATTCTACGACCGCTTTGCAGTAGTTTCTACGATGAGGAATGTCATTGATTTCAACGATATATAACGTAGATTCAACGATATCCATCTTAGGAACTACGATATTATATAATGGGAACTACGATATAATATAATAGGAACTACGATATTATATTGTAGGAACTACGATATCAAATCATAGGAACTACGGTATCGAATCTTGAAAACAAGGTCGGCGGGTTCGATCCCTGCTGCAGCGAGCGTCGTTTTTTTTTTTTTTTTTTTTTTTTTTGGAAAAGCAGATAATTTAACATTTATATTATTGAAAAAACTGAGAAATAAAAGATTTTAACAATCCTTTAATGCTTACAAAATAAAAAATAAAAATTTTATAGGAATTTCTTGAAAGAGCTTGTGCGTGACGTTTTGGAAGGCGCGATGAAATCAACTATTTATTTGGTTCGCGCAACTTACTTTCTATTCCGTATTTTTTCCTTGAAATTTACTTGCCAGTTTAATTATTCTCCTTTTTTCCACAAATTTTTTTGCCTGCAACAGGGGATTCGAACTCGGACCTTCCAGATTACAAGTCGAGCACACTTCAACTACGCCATCGCGAGATATGATTTGAGCTTGCTAGTTTTGTTATATCAATGTAAGTGGGAAACAGTAGAAACTATTAGATTGACAGTAGAACTTATTGTATTTTACGTAGATTCTATGATATTTCCATCGTAGATTCTATGATATTTAAATCGTTAAATCTATGGTGAACATAATTTTTCCACAGTAGAAACTATTGAATTTACAATAGAAATTATTGTATTTTACGTAGATTCTATGACATTTCCATCGTAGATTCTATGATATTGAAATCGTAAAATCTATGACGGACAAAATTCTTCCACAGTAGAAACTATTATATTTACAGTAAAACTTACTGTATTTTACGTAGATTCTATGATATTTTAATTGTAAAATCTATGATGGACAAAATTCTTCCACAGTAGAAACTATTGAATTTACAATAGAAATTATTGTATTATACGTAGATTCTATGACATTTCCATCGTAGATTCTATGATATTTAAATCGTAAAATCTATGATGGGCACATTTCTTCCACAGTAGAAACTATTATATTTACAGTAGAACTTATTGTATTTTACGTAGCTTCTATTATATTTTTCTACGTCTTCCTATCGTAGAAACAACGATGCATAATTTTTTCAGTGTAAAAATACAAACAGCCCTCTCGTAAATGAATATTACCCGGGGAAAAAGGAAGTATTGTAAGCGTCAATAAATGAATTAATTTGATGGCCTTTGCTTAAAAATTTTTGAACTTCTTATTCCCGTTAGATTTCCTTCCCAGTTCCCGCAAGGGGACCGTCCTCGGACGGTTACGGATGATTAGGTATTGGTCTAACGTTCTGAGTAGAAATATACGAAGGGGGTTGACCATATGGCCTTGTTAACATGGTATAACGGGGTCCAGGAAGCTCCGCTCCGTTTCAAATTGGTCGTACCTGATCTCGGAGAGGCCCCCTTATGGGAGTCTCGCTTGGGCTGTGTATGATGAGTGGACGATGGTAACGAATCTTGACCAAGGATTTCGATTGTGGCGCTATGCCCCTGCATGTGATAAAATTGATACGCTGGGCATGATAGCGGTGCCCCTAGTCGTGCTCAACTATATACACACTCAGTGTAGTCATGTTAGGCCCCCTATGCAGGTTACCACTTCAAAAAAAAAACATAATAATTCCTTCCCAGTAGTGTTTAGAATTGGAGAATTATTTTCCAAATCCGCAGAGAAATATTCCCGGGGAATGTTAAGAATCGGACTTAAAAATATATTTTTGAAAAAATTCTCTCATGCTATAAAGCGCACACATACCTGAAAATCAAAGAAAAAACTTAAAACTTCCCTTTTTGAATTAACGATGTCGTACTGGTAAAAGGTCAAATCTCAATCTTGATAAAGGGAAATATATCACATCAATTTGGGAATTGAATTACCTTACCCCGGAAAAAGGAATACAATCACATACCCGATAGGTTCTTTTGATATTTGTCCATAGTTCTGTATTTTTCCAGTTTATCGCTAACTTTTTTGGTTCCATGTCCTTAATAACTTAATAATATTTCCCAAAAGATTTTAAAACGGCTATAACTGGGAAATTTTCTTCCATGGCTCTGAAGATTTTTAGACTAATCGATACAGAAATTAGGACTAATTTGTTTAACATCAATATTTTGTATATAAATTGGTGAAACCAGGGACGTGAACCGGATGGAAAAATTGCCCGGTTCGGCACCGTGTTTGAACTTTTGGATTGGTTCATAAAACCGGTTGTTCTACTTTTTGAACCGGGGTTTCGGTTCGGGAATTTCTGCAACAGAAAATTTTTTTGTAACATGTGTTCCCACTTCTAACGCAATTTGTTACAATTTAGGGTTAAAAATTGAACATTAAAAAGTTAGTGGTGGTTACCTTACTCATATTAGAGATGCTATCGATACTAATATCATAAGAAAATCGACTTAGATTTTTATATTTTTGGCCTATGGGAGCGAACAATGTGCATGGTTGCAGGCAAAAATGAAACCCTGAACCTTTACAAAAAGGGCTTCGGTTCATCAGCAGATAAAAGCGGGGTTTCCGCTTCAAAGCCGGTTCGGTTCAAACCCGGTTCGATTCAAAACCGGTTCGGTTCATAACCGGTTCGGTTAAAAACCGCTTCGGTTCAACACCGGTTCGGTTCAAAACCGGTTCACGTCCCTTAAAGGCAATTTTCCCATCAAAAAAACTCATTTTTTGAAGATACGTGAAGATGAAGAACTCCGTAACGACTATGTTTAGGTACGTGTGTCGATTATATAATTAATTTTATTGCGATAATCATAGTCAACGTTTTCCTTTACAATCTAACAAATGTGATTTCATCATAAAAACAATAACAATAAACTAATGACTAAGAATCTTTGTATAGAGGATAAAACAATGTGAAATGACTTAAACACACGTCTTGACGACTGGACCAGCTCTCTCACGATCTGTCAATCATCCGGTACGCTTGGCGTTTCGATTTGGTCCGTTCATAGTTCAGGCTTCCATTTTAATATTACCATCTAGGTAGCCTACATACATTAAACATTCTTCAACGCGAGGACATTAAGATTAAGAATTTTATATGGATATATTTTGAGTTGATTTCTTATTACGACGCATACAAAACGGCTGGATAAGATTGGGTTGGCCTAGTGGATTGCATTCTTTGCCCCCTTTTCAATGGTTGGTTGGTTCTTCGAAATGCAAAATACTAGTTAGTTGTTGTTATTGTTGTTGTTGTTGTTAAGTTCAGTGCGTTCTGCAGCAACTTCCGCTAGGATTAATAGATCTGAGGTAGTCGTAACACTATCTACGTAATTACTGTTAGCTCTCATCGAATTCTCATCATTCACATTCGCATTTGGCGTTGAGACATTTTGCGTGAAGACCGGAGGAGTGCGCTGGTGCCCTCCTGTTAGAGTACTCAGATCATTAAAGTAATAGCAGCCATTCTTCGTATCGAAATCCGTTCTCAATGGAATCAATGACGCAACTTCATTTTCGATTGCGCTAATGTCTCTCCTCGTAATGCTCTCCTTGCGTGCCTTACGTTTTTGACTACCCACGACGACCGCTGCTGCTGCTGCTGCAGTCCGACATTGACTACGAATCTCCATGGATGGCAATGTCGTTGCGCCCGCAGTTATGGGCAACGAGACGCTATGCGAATTACGTTTTCTCGCTGTGAATTTCTTCTTCTTTTTCGTATTCCGTTTACGCTGTAAATAGTCATCCAGACTTAATGCTGGCAGTTGTTTTATTTTCTCTTCTAAATCGAATTGCCCGAACTGATCGCTCAATGTCTGCTGCTGCTGCTGCTGATCGTGATGAAGTAACGCATCCGATTCGGAAACAGTACGTTTTATTTTATTGACACGAACGTATGAGTTTTCCATTGGGGCATTCATTGTCCCAGGCGCATCGCCGGCTGTATCGTTCAGATCATTGTTGGACGATTGCACTTTTGGGGATTTCGTTTTTTTTGTAATCGGTGCAATTTGGCCGGAACTGACAAGCTCCTGATATATTTTGCCCTTACAGCTACGTGATGTTTTCCTCGGAAGTATATCATCTTCGCTACTATTGCTGGAGAAACCATTCTCTGTCATCATTGCACGACGTTTGATATTTGATGATTTGTGGTTCAAGGCATCTGTGAATTCCATGCAGCCAGCATTTGGCGGCATATGAGAACTGAGAAAATGATTCGTCTCGCCCAATGCCTGTTGCAATGGACACTGCATGGGGTCCTCCTGTGAGTTTTCCTCTTTGATATTCATCAGTAAATTAAGTTCACCCATTTGGGTCTCATCGGCCAATTTGAAGTAGCTGCCCGCTTGCAATTTCATTGGCGGTTTTACGTCATCCATTTCGAAATCGTGATCTTCGGCGGCGCGATCGGCATTGCCCGGACGTGTGCTCAATGTACGTAATGGTGGTGCTGGCAGCTTATACCATTTAAAGTTCGGATGTGCCGAGAAGAAGGCATCTTTGTTCTAGAATTAAAAACAAAACAAACATTTATAGATATCTGAAGAATTCTCACAAGAGAATAGCCGATCTTACTTGCTGCGCTAGTTTCGTGAAGCAGTCCTTCTCATCATTATCCAAAGATGCCCACCAGTCACCCAGAATCTTAGTTATAGCTCTGTAAATATAAAAACTTGGTAACACAAATTTTATCAGTAATATTCTCATCATTCATTCGCACCTATTCTCTAAAGACTTATAACGATCCTTGACGATCGCTCTATGGCGTTTGCAGAAAATCAAGAACGCATTCATCGGTCGCCTGGCATGATGAGCCGGTGGGGATTGCGTCAATTGCGGCTCATGATCGCCTGGTATAGTTTCGATATCAACCATTGCATCGGTATCTTCATTCGACACCGATTTGACAGATCCTGGACTTATGATTCCTGTTAGTTTTAAGGGCTTAACATCCGAGACATCCTCTTCCGTTTCATATTTTATACGCGTATGATTTTTAGGTTGAACAAAACGTTGATGATATTCACTTTCCAGTTTCTTACGATATTCTTCGTGGACACCATCTCCATCTCCATTATCATTTTCATTTTCATCGTCATCATCATCGTCTTCCTCGTCATCATATTCACGTGCGCTCCCATCGCTACTTCCATTGGAGGGCTCCAATTTCGCATAATTGTGTACGTCTTCAATCTGACGAAAGGCATTTTCTTGGTCTTCAGTTCGATAAAAGTTTGGAACTGTTGCTGTGCTTACTCCTACTCCTACTGTTACTCCTACTCCTACTCCCACTCCCATTTCTTCTGCTGTATATGTATCACCTATCTTTTTATCACTCATGCTTAGCATAATTGGCGTTCTATCGACGCTTCCCTTAGACCCATCCGCGACTGTTGTGAAGGCGGCTCCCAAATACGAAGCAACAGTGCTTGGGATTTGCATGGGCCTATTTTGATGATCCTCCCTATTATTATTGCACTTGATGAAGGCACTTTTGTTTTCCAAGTTGTTGTTGTTGTTGTTGCTATTATTATTATTATTGTTATTATTATTATTATTATTATTATTATAGTTATTGATATTATAATTAATGTTATTAATTTTATTGTTTGGCATTTTTTGTCTTGCATCCATGTTGGAATCGGTTGCGGTGTTCGAGCTATAAAATGTCTGGTAATTCCATCGATTGTTACGCAATTGTGCGTGATTTTGAAGGCGCTGGACCTGAACTCTTTCCAGGCCGATGGGTTTCGTTTCGATTAGCGTAAAATCTGTTGTTGTACTCGGTACGCTTTTCGGGGATATGATTGTGTCGGCGGGCTTATAAGCATATTGGAATACCGATATCAGGTCCGATCTAACTTGAGACAAATCCGATGAGATTGCTTTTTGTCCATCAGCCGTTACAAATTTAAAATCGACCGCATTGACGCCGTTGATCATGTTGGTTCTTAAACAGGAAAATATGAATTCATACACAAAATCATAACGAACTGGAAAAAGAGAAAGATAGGCTATTATAAATATATTAGGGACATATATTTTGAGGTCAGATATGAAAGTGTTCTTGTAAGACATAAAATATCGCAGGTACACGAACGATTCTACATGTTCCCGTGGAACAAATTCTCGGGGGAGTTTACTTTTCTCGAGAGTAAACTTGTTCTTTTTGAAATATTTAGGGGTAAGAAATTTGATGGGGAATGGGTATTTGACCCATACCCAGGCGCGCAGCCAGGGGGGGAGGGGGATTTTGGGGGTTCAAACCCCCCCAAATTAAGGAAAAAATACACCACACAGCTTACATTTCTACATCGCCGTCCTACAAACTCTTTTATTAAGTTTTATGATGCAATAATTTTAGTTCTTGACCGAATTTCCTCTTGGAATGATCAAAATGTGTCAAGTCAGTCTAATTTATTAAAATGTGCCTTACAAAAAGGCGAATTTCTTATATCTCTTCATTGTATAAATCAAGTTTTTAGTTACACATTTGTTCTATGTAAATATTTACAAGGTAGAAACATTGATCTCAAATATGCTGTTGTCCTAGCAGATATATGCTTAGAGAATATTCAAACCTTAAGAAGTAACGCTGAGGAAGAATTTCAGAAATTGTTTAAAAACGCTGAGAAGCAAGCTTTATCAAGCGGACTTATTTTGCAAAAACCTAGGCTCGCACATTCTCAGGACCACGAAGCACATTTTCATACTAAAAGTGTTGAATATTATTATCGTATTTCCCTTTATTTACCTTTTGTGGATGCATTTATTGTCAACTTAACCAATCGCTTTTCAAAACACAAGGATATTCTTCTTGGTTTTCAAGTTTTATTTCCTCAAAGCGATACTGCAAAAGTTGATGATTTTTTAGACAAATTTAAAAAACTCTTTCAGTTTTATCAAGATGATTTAGAGGGAAATTTTGATGATTCAAAAATGGAGCTCACTATTTGGTATAAATTAATTAATAATTTAGAAAAAAATGAAAGACCAAAAACAGTGTTTGACGCTATAAAATCTTGTAAAAAAGATATTTTACCAAATATTTTTATTTTATTAACTATTTTGGCTACTCTTCCAATAACCACATGTGAAAATGAGAGATCGTTTTCAACTCTCCGCCGACTCGAAACTTATCTTAGATCTACAATGACAGAACAGAGGTTAAATGCCTTAGCACTCCTCCACGTCCATCGAGATCTTACTCCCAGTGTAGAGGACATACTAAATAAACTTGCTGAAAGCAAGCGCAGACTTAACATTGCACTTTAAATTGAATAAGTTCCTTCGAAAATACTTTTTTTACTTTGTACACCTTATAAAAATGTAAAATATTTATGTAAATATATTTTAATTATATATTTTGTAAGCTTTTTACGAAAATAAAAACAAAAAATATTTAGAAAAATTTTCTGCGAACCCCCCCCCAAATTGAAATCCTGGCTGCGCGCCTGCCCATACCCATAATTTTCCTTACCCTATCTATTTAAAAAAGGAGCATTTCAGTCTTGAGAAAAGTTAATTGCCCGGGAATTCGTTCCCCGGGAACATTCAGAATCGGGTTGATAATGTAGGTACCCAATGTCTGGGTGTTTACTTCTTCATTTTTTGATTTTACGCAAATAATTCAGTTTTCATTGAAATTTGCAGAAAAGAAAACTTTTTCCCAATTGATGAAAATCCTTTCAGCTACAATATTCTCTAGAGAAGGGCATAGTAAAAAAAAATGCTTCAAAATAAGTTATTGTTAATAGAGTAAGATCCTAGAGCCGCCAGACCTACGTCATTTTAGGGAAACTGAAATTTTGAGGATTTCTAGTCTAGAATGTACCTAAGACAGGGCGCGAACTAATGGTTTCTAAAGGCCTAAAGTACATACTTAGACTAGAAATCCTCAAAACTTCAGGTTTGCTAAAATGTCGTAGGTCTGGCGGCTCTGGGATCTTGGACCATAAAAGAAAAATCCCCAGTTTAATGAGTAATTACTATATCTATAGTCCCCAGTGCCATTAACCGAGAAATTTTTTTTTTTTTTTTTTGAAAGCCCCTATTTAGATTAAGAGAGACAATGGAAGGAAACACATGAGAGTAACGGAGATGAAAGACATGCCGTCTCCGTCACTCTTATGTGTTTCTTTCCAGTGTCCCGCGTTTTGTCTGCCTGTTTAAACGGGGACAAAGGGATGCAGCTTTTTCGAGCAGAATTCGACAATGCATCGATCAGGGCTTAGATGCGTCTATGAAGGAGAATTTTTTTAATGAATTTTTTGTAATGTTTGGAGATCTACAGAGTCTTATTTTCTTCAACGATCTTGAAACCATGTAAGAAAAAGTCTTAGACGATTTATTTTCTTGATTTTGAGGGATAATTTTTTCAAATTGGGAGATGCATTGTGGAGCTCTGCTCGAAAAAGCTGCAATACTTCCTTGGAAAAATTTTTTTTTTCAAAATTAATACAAAAATCTCCTTCCATAAAAATTTTGAAACATTCTTTTCGTGTTTAGAAGGCCAAAGTCCATAAGAAAAGTGCATTTCGATGTTCCGAAAAAATAAAAGTTAATCCTTTTTGAACTAATGTTACTCATGGTGCTGACTGTACTTCCTCTTCTGCTCTTATTTATTATAATTAGAGCTCGGCTTTTGAATATTTTGAATTTTTTTGAATTTTTTTTTTTTCATTTAACTGTGCTTTTTTAATATTTTATTCACTGAAGTAGGCTCTTTTTTGTTTATTTGACAATTCAAAATTTTAAAAGGCATACTAAATCGAAACTAAAGCCCAAAATCCAATATTGCGAGAGCCCGATGCGAGAGCGCGAGACGAGACGCACACAAATTTCAATACATTCAATCATATGTTTCAAGCTCCAATGTATCGCACTGCGAGACCTCGTAGCGAGAAAATTTTGAAAAATTGAATATTTCTCGTTGCGAAGCAATTTGACAGGTTAATGATGTAGCCATTTTTTGAGTACTCGTACTCGTTTAAACTAATAAAACCAAAAATGTTCCGTGAAAAAGAGCTTTGAAAATATTTCGCGAGCTGTGGTTAATTTTGAAAATTTTTTGAAAATTTTTGAAAATTTTCTATTAAGATTATAGCTCAAGTAATAACGTATAATTTTTATGAGTACTCGGTACTCGTTAGATCGGTACTTGATTCAAATAATGCATTACTAGAAGCCAAATTATGCTATCATCTGCGTGACGCAAAACTCTCATTGGAGATTGAAATGCGTCACGCAAAACATTTTCGTGACGTCGCGCACTCTCGCATCGGGCTCTCGCAATGTTGGATTTTGGGCTTAATTTGCAATTTTTGAATGTGAATTTTTTGAATATTTTGAATTTTTGTTTGAATTTTTTTCAATATTTTGAATTTTTTGCATTTTTTTTTTGAATATTTTTTGAATTTTTTGCATTTTTTTTTTTGTGAATTTTTTTGAATATTTTTTTGAATTTTTTACATATTCAAATTCCGAGGCATAATTATAATTTATGTTTGTATGTATTTTCGGATGTAGCAAATAAATGGGTTTTCCCAAAATCAAATTCCAAAAATTCTCTGCATCGAATCGTCTCTCCAGAATTTCAATCAAGTTAAAATGAATTAATTAATAACCTTTCCAAAAACCTCAAAACCACAATCGTTAATTGCATGCCAATCGTTTTCGAAAAAGCTTTTAAGCAATTTTGAGACAGTTCTCAAAGCTCATCAAAGCTTTCGAGTCAGCTGCTTTTTGCGATAACACACAACAGCTACTGAACTTTCTGTGCAACAGTGTTGATCGATAATTTGATTTGAAATTAAATGAAAAACAATTTCGCATTTTTATGCAAATCGGGAAATTCAAACTCAAATAGTTCTAGATACATTTTATCATAATTTCCTTTTTTGTTGTTGTTGTTGTTGTTGCTGTGAATTCTGAAGAGCTTTAATCAACTCGCCGTGACGGCTCTTGGCAAAGGAGCACACAAAGGAAATTACCCGATGAGAGTAGAAATTTGTTTACAAACAATTTCATAAAAATTCGTAAATATGCGAACGTGATGCGCGCGTGTGTGTGTGTGTGTGATTTCGTATTTGTGTTCGTTGCACTGAGGCTGTGCGAAATCGAAAAATGTCAAAAGCGAAGCGACGAACAATTTCAAACAAGATCACCACTCTCTCTTTCGAGGTAACTTTCATTGCGAATTTAATTGAAAAAATCGAATGAAGAAAAATAAAAATGAGAGCGAAAATGGAAATTTAAAAATTACACTTGCACACGTACGTACGTGTGTGCGTCTGCGTGCGTGTGTGCGTTTGTGGATATGAAAATTTACACACAAAAACTCGAAATATTTCGAAAAGTGCGAATTTTCAAATAAATTTTCCTTTCATGAATGAAATTCGAATTTTTTCTCAACTTTTCAACTGAATTTCGATTTTTTTTTTCAATTTTTTGGTTAAATTTCGCTCTGAGGATTTGATAGACTTTTGTTTGGAATCTATATTTTTCTTTTCTAAAGTTTTGCGAATTTTCTTCAAGTTTCTTACAATTTTCGGCGCACAATTCAATCACAAAATCACATGTTTTAATTGAAGAAAAATGCTTTCAATTTTTTATTTATAAATTAATAAATTTTCTTATTACGTTTCGGAAACGAGACCAAGTCGCGTAATCTTCGATTCAGTTATGGACAAAAAATCGCTACGTGTTCCGACTTGAACTTGATTATTTTTGTTATTGCTTCTCATTCATTCATCGGAGCGAATATTTTCTAAGAGAGAACGAAGCTGAAGGCGGACAATATGACGATAAATGAGAGTGCGAAAGAGCGAAAGGAGAAAAGCTTTTCGATACGAGGGAGTTTTTAAATGTCTGGTGCAGTGCTGTCGTTTTTGTATCTGAGAAAGTAGCAAAATGCTTTTAAAATGGTAGTTCTTATAAAATAAACGGAGTACATACTTCTAAAAAAAAGGAGTTTTTAAGCAATAGAAGAAATAGAAAGAAATCAAGAAGGCTACAAGGCTACTTTTTCGCTTTTTAATTTTTTTATTAAATTTTTTTTTTAACTTTTGAACATTCGATTGAATTTATACCTATAGGCTATAGCCCAAAAATGGCATCAGACATATGGCTTGACGACAAAAATTATATCGAACTTATTGCTTGGATTTCGTGAATGTTAAAAACAGATAAACGTACGCGAATATAAAAAGTTTTCGAAGATGCTATAACATCCAAATAGTAGTACGTGAATGAATGTAGTAGTAAGGTAGTACGGCGAGACAAAAAGTAGCAAAAAAGCTACTATAGTAGCATTTCGAAAGCACTGGTCTGGTGACGCTTCTGCGTACTCATGGAGATAATTTGATGACTTGGAAATTACAGTCAAACTTCCATAACTCGAATCACCATTATCCAAAGAAACGGTTCGAGATACAGAGACTTCAACATAGGGAAACGAAATTTTATATGAAATATTCGCTATTGCCACCTGATTTTGTTCGCGTTACAGGAAATACGAGTTGTAGAAGTTCGAGTTATGGAAGTTTGAATGTATTTAAAGTCGTTCGAAACGCTTTTGAATGGGCGCCCTGCAGTGATGAGCCGGTCAGTTTTCTAAGAAGGACTGGCCTTTGACCGGTCCAAACTCTACCGATTAAATTATGGCAGTTCGCTCCATCGAATTCGGCTAGCCGGCGGTCGGCAATAAAAGGGTTGGTTTATGGGTATTCTGTAAATGACACTTTCATCAACTTAGAATATCTATAAGAAATTTATTGTTTATTTTCCTCATTTGATCATCTTAAAACCCAAAAAAAAAACTGGCCTACGATCAGCCGTTTTGCGAACAAGTCCCTCCCCAAGGACAGGCCCATGTTAAAAAGGTCAGTTGAATAAACTAGAAGTGGAATTATGAGGAGACTAGTATTGGTAACATGAAGGACTGACCGAAGGCTACACTTGGGTCAGTCCATATTACTGCAGGGCGGCTTTGAATAATAGAAAATAATAGAAATTGTATCGAACCAATGAAGCAGAGGCGTACTAGAGGGTGTTCAAACCTCGTCCGAAATGTGAGGAATCGCATTTTGAGAAAAAATTAGATTCAAAGTCCTCATGTCTAGACACAGAACGCATTAGTGGGATTCATTCAGCGTTGTAAATTGCCTTGGGAAACTTTCCCATAACAAATTTTCACATTTTGAGTGTGCCTTAACATATCTTTTTATTAGAAACAAATCCTTAATAGAACCTGTATCGCAACCTTAGAGGCTATCAAGATTTTCGAACTTAAAAACAACGACAAAATTAGTCAAATCTCTATAAAAACTGTTCATACAAATTTTTATGGCTACCCAGCCAATCATATACGGAGCGCTCCGAAGAGTAGTGTAAAAGGACTCCAGACGGAAATCTTCGAAGTAGTGGTTTTTCCAAAGGCTCTTTAAAACAATGCCGAAGAGAGATTTAGGGAGACCAAACGAGTCATTTTTAAAATCTACAGTAGTTTCGCTATATAAGAAAGTCGATTTTGCCAAGAAATTTCATTCGTATATCCGGTTTTATCTTATATAAGAACCCCTTTATAAGAGAATTCTTTCTTATATAAACTACCGATATTTGAAAATAGGGGTGTCAAATTTTTGATAAAAACCAAATATTTTATATAAAAATTTTTTTCATACAAAAAGAGTTTTTGGTTTTAGTAAACAGTTTCTAAAAGGCGAGTTTTTCTTATATACGAGTTTCTTATATAGCGAAACTACTGTATAACTGAAAAAAACGCCAAACAGACCCTTAAGAAGCATTCAATCAATCATGAAATATAAATTTTGAGATCCGGAAAAGTACTTCGTGCCCCTTTCTTCCAAAAAACGCTAATTTAGACCTCCTGTTGGCGCGTTTTAGGAGCATTTTCTCTCCGGAAAAGGAGTGTAGGATCTCTGTGCGGACTCTTTTGGTTGGCTGGGTTATTTTCCACTTTGAAAAATTTCCCATTTTGTTAAATTTTTAATTTTTTTTTTTTTTTTTTTAATGAATCTCAATACAAATAACAACCAAAGACCGAAACGACTATCAGGAATATATAAAAAAAATATATAAAAATAAAATATGTTTTATTTTCAGTGTACTCCTTTGTTGTGGACACTCCTCTTAGGCAGACACTTTTTGGGAATGCTCTAATATTGCTGCTTCTCAAATAGTTTCCTCTTCAGCGGACATATTTTTCGGTCCCGTTTGTGTCCGCTTAGGAGATAGAGAGAGTACACTGTATATTAAATCCCTCGATTGAATTATAAGGCGAAAGGACCTCAGAAAGTCTAAGATATAAAATAAGAACTTGCGAAAAACTAAAATTTCTTAATCATAGATGACATATGAAGCCCCAGTCTCATTAATTGTTTTCTGGCCCTCGTAGTCGTCAAAATTTCGCTCACTCACACACAAGCACAGAAAGAGAAATCCGAAAAAAGAGATAAGCTAATTTAATTTTCCTTTTTTATAAAAGAAAAAACCATTAAAATGTCCTAATTAAAGTATTAAATCCATAAGGTAGGCGTAGTTTTCATATTTTACGGTCCATATTTTTCATTAAAAAAATTCTTCTTTTCATTTTGTTTTCAAAGAGTTTTTTTGTTCTTGTTATTTTTCGCACAGAGAAACTCACTCGAAAGCTCACCATTTCACAATCAGCTGATGACGTTTATTTTCCTTTTCCTTTTCCTTTTCGTTGACGTTGTTTTCTTTTTCGCTTTTCGTGAAAATTTTTTGTCAATCAAATTATCCAATTGCACATAAAAATCGTTTCGGTTTTCTTGAAACAAAAAATTTCTCTTCACCAGAAATTAATCGATAAATTTAAATAAAATTAATTGAATTTATGAAAATCGAGTTTCTTAAATTTTCGTGGCTCCGTTTTCTGATGTCCAATTAGAATTAAAATCGGGCTTTTGAGGCACAGGTGGCAAATGGCCAAAGAAACATTCGGGAGAGAAAATTTTTTCTCTTCTCGTCTTTTTCACACACGTTCGTGTGTCTCTCTCTCTCTCGCTCTCGCTCTTGCTCTCTGGCTTTTGAATTGTGTGATTTCGAAATTTTTGTTTGTGCAATTGGTTTTCGCTCACGTTCTCAAGGTCACGGTGCCACCCCCCGCCCCCGGACCAGTATGAGCGCATGCGAACCCCCCACCATGGTAGTAGATGTACTGTTGAGTCTCTTCGTAGGTCATCTGTGTTTCTGTCTAGGCCCTGGTTCTTATGCTGCACACTCGCATGTTCGATTTCAGGGTCATGAAAATTCGATTTTCCCGAATGGGAAATGAAAGAGAAAAGCAGAGAAGCAAAATCAAAACAAAAACCGACAACATATACGCACACACACACACACACACAGAGCCACGCACGTGTAGCATTCGGGCATAGATACCAAAATATCTATTGGTCTATTCTTCTTCTTCTTCTTTTCAAATGCACTTCAACATATGTGAGGCGCCATTTTAACAAGAACCGGGAAATTAAAATGTTCAAAGGCAATCGAGGGAATTTTATTTAAAAAAAAAGAAATTGTTTGAGCTTATTCTTCGGCCTGGTTCTTCTCCTTGCCGAAGAAAATCCTTTAGAAACTAGTCACTTTAGTCACCAGTCAAGGTCTTCCTGTTCCTTCTCCACAATCAACCGCTGTAATATCGACAAGGCATCACGCATTATTGACCTCTCAGTCATTTTCCCCCATTTTCTCCATCGATTTTAAATTAAAAAAAAAAAATTCCTTCATTTTCAATTTTCTTATAAAAAGGTAAAAAAGAAAAACATCTGCCATTCGTTGCCTTTGAGTTATACCTAGTATACCCACACACACGAAGCAATGCCCTCTGAATTATTTAAAATTGCAAGCATAAAAATGAAAAAAAGATGAATAAAAAATACAAAAATATGTCCTCGGAGCGATTCACTTTTGTTTTTAATAAAAACAATAAAATCGCAATTTCGTGAGTATTTTCTTTTCCTGTCAGAAGCAGAGATGCCCAACATTTTTGAGACGGCAGCGATTCATTCATTTAATTCTTTTGAGTTTTTTTGACACCAGCTTTTCACTCTGTACTAAAGCCCAAAATCCAAAATTGCGAGAGCCCGCGAGAGCGCGAGACGAGACGCAAACAAATTTCAATACATTCAATCACATGGTTCAAGCTCCAATGTATCGCACTGCGAGACCTCGTAGCGAGAAAATTTTGAAAAATAGATTATTTCTCGTTGCGAGGCAATTTGACAGGATAATGATGTAGCTATTTTTTTGAGTACTCGGTATTGAGTACTCGTTTAAACTAATAAAACAAAAACTGTTCACTGTTCTGTGAAAAAGAGCTTTTAGAATATTTCGCGAGCTTTGGTTCATTTTGAAATTTTTTGAAAATTTTGAATTAAATTTTAATAGCGTATAATTTTTATGAGTACTTGGTACTCGTTAGATTGGTACTCGGTTCAAATATTACATTACTAGAAGCGAAATTATGCTTTCATCTGCGTGACGCGAAACTCTCATTGGAGATTGAAATGCGTCACGCAAAACATTTTCGTGATGTCGCGCACTCTCGCATCGGGCTCTTGCAATATTGGGTTTTGGGCTTAAGGCGTATTTAACATGGTGCTGGCAGTAGAACATAAACAATAAGGGGTATTCACAAAGGCGTGTTAAAAACGTTGGAAAGTCGAAAAATTGCGACTTCTTAAAAAATTTTTAAACTTTTTTTGTATCTTGCACAACTTTTTAAGGAGTTAAAATTTTCCGATTTTTCGACTTTCCTATTTTCTGACGCCTTTGTGAATACCCCATAATGTAAAAAATCTCGGAAATGTCAAAATCCGCTGACATTTGCTTACATTTTGTTTGACAATAAAAGCATTGCCTTGCTCTATATCCTCCTCAATTGGTAGTGGAAGCATTCCCAAAAAATGGTCCGCTTAAGAGGGGTGTCCGCTTAAGAGGGGTGTCCGCCAGAAGAGATTATACTGTATTCATTTTAATTTTTTTTTTGTCGCTTTCCCATGCTTTCGCAGTGAATGGAAACTAAATTTATTGTTCTGTTTTTTTTTTTTTTTTTGTAAATTATGTCTCCGCAAAAAAAAAAAGTAAAGGAAATAAAAAAAGTGGGTTAATACAGTGGAATCTCTATAACTCGAATGTCAAGGGAAATGCAAGAAAAAATCGAGCTAACGAGTACTTCGCGATACATGATTACAGCGAAAAGGAATGGCATTTTTTTCGACTTTCCTACTGAGAAGTCGGCCTCTGTGCTGTAGTTGGTTGAGGTGCCAACTTACGATGCGACAGGCTCTAGGTTCAATTCCCAGCTAAGGTCTTGGATGTTAGTTGTGGCGTTTTTATTTCTGTTTTTTTTTTGTTTCCCCATTTTTCGTGGTATCACAACGGACCCATGTGAGGTCTAAGTATATCAACCTTGATGGCAGCCACACCAACCAACCTCAACCTACTGAAGATTTCGACTTGAAGAGATTCGAGTTATAGAGATTCCACTGTAAATAGTAACAGAACCGCAAAGGTGGACTTTGTTTATGCGACGTTTTCAATACTTTGTTTATAAAAGCTAAATAAAAACAAGTAAGAAAGCTAAAGTCGGTCAAGCCCGACTTTGAAATACCCAGCGTCCCGACATTATGAGCGCACTATGTTTTGCTTCTCTATTTGTGGGCGTGGCAGTGGGAAGGCAACATAAATTATTTCCCTACACCTTTCATTCGCCTTGGTGACCCTATGTTGCGAATTTGAAGCTTCTACGCCTTTTACTTCGGAAGTTACGAAAAATCTTTATTTGTGGGCGTGGCAGTGGGAGGGGCAAAAAAAAAATTTTTCCTACACCTTTCATTCGCCTTGGTGAACCTATGTTGCGAATTTGAAGCTTCTACGCCTTTTACTTCGGAAGTTACGAAAAATCTTCATTTGTGGGCTTTGGCAGTGGGCGGGCCGCATAAAATTTTTTCATACACCTTTCATTCGCCCTGGTGAACCTATGTTGCGAATTTGAAGCTTCTACGCCTTTTACTTCGGAAGTTATGAAATTTCTCTATTTGTGGGCGTGGCAGTGGGCGGGCTACATAAATTTTTGTTCCTACACCTTTCATTTGCCTTGGTCAACCTATGCTGCGAATTTGAAGCTTCTACGTCGTTTACTTCGGAAGTTACGATAAGACCTTATTTTTGGGCTTATTTGTGGGCGTGGCTCGAGGAGGGCGGCGTCCATTTTTTGCCAAAAAATGTCCCTTTTCGTAATTTACCAGCACACCAAATATCAATGGAATGTGTTGAGTGGTTCGCAAGTTACAAGCATTTTATTGAAAACACAATAAATTAATTTGTGGGCGTGGCAGTGGGCGGATGTCTCCCATTTTTACTTAGGATCATACTCGGATCCCGATATACCTGTGTGCCAAATTTCGACTTGATTGGTCCAGCCGTTTCGGAGGAGATCCGACCACGGACGGACGGACAGACGGACAGACGGACAGACGGACGGACGGACGGACAGACGGACATGTCTAAATCGATTCAGTTTTTGATCCTGATCATTTCTATATATATTTTTCTATATCTCCGGAGCTTAATTCTCCCTGTTACAAGATTTGCACAAAACTAATATACCCCGCTTACGCTGGGTATAAAAATATTGTGCACTGGAATAAAAAAAACAAAGAAAACACGACTGAGAAATAGATAAATTAATAAAGCTGTAAATGCATTTCGAAACAATGACTATAAATTGAACATATGTTCTTTATATAGAAGCTAAATATTTTTTCTCATTTTTGAACGTAAAATTCAATTTTGTGTTTCAACAAAGGTGCACAGCTTTTAACCCTTTTCTGACTTAAGACTAAAATTAAAGAAAGGACTCGAAAGAAAACACAAAATTAATCAAAAATATACCATAAATAGGGGTTTTCCCTTAAATGTGATTTTGCCTCGAAAACTTGTAAATCGAGAAGGCTGTTGAATTAATTAGGCAATTCACAAAGTCCTTGAAAATATGTGCATCAAGTTAGCTTGCACTTTTTCGAATTTCCCGAAAAAATTTATTGTGCTGTAATGTGCCCAGTTTGGGCTATCATGTGCCGTTTCGAAAAAAAAAAAAATTCCTCAAGGGATGCCATTTTTATGAGGAGGTCCGTTTTTTCGTGTCAAGTTAGCTTGCACTTTTTCGAATTTCCCGAAAAAATTATTGTGCTGTAATGTGCCCAGTTTGTGCTATCATGTGCCGTTTCGAAAAAATAAAAATTCCTCAAGGGATGCCATTTTTATGAGAAGGTCCTTTTTTTTGGTGTCAAGTTAGAGCTGGAGAACTATCGATAGTTGCGACCTTCGATAGTCGATAGTCTGAAATAGCGATAGTATCGATAAAACTATCAGAAGGTATATTTGAAAGTTTAAATTAATTTGATTGGCAATTTGCAACCGATTTCAATCAAGCATATTTAAACTGTTAACATTTAAATATCCACCATTTGAAAGTTTTAAATTTAAAAATTAATATTAACCCTTTAATAACACAATGCTACAGCGTTTCTGCCCTTTTTTTCTATTGGTTATTTTATGTTAGCTTAGGGCTCCCTCATTCCAAAAAGGTCAATCGTTTGATGGATTTAAGTAGCGTTTCCGAGATATGGCCCAAAATGTAAAAAAAAAACAATTTTCTCTACTTTTCCCCATATTTTGGGCCATAACTCAATTACCGTATAAAATAGATAAACAGATAGACCCAATTCGGAAAGGTGAAAACCGTACGCAAATTTTAAGTGCCTAAACGCTACCCTAAGACTCTAACTGTGGCTTCTATGAGGTCAGAAGGACCATTTTTTGCTAATATTTTTTGCTACTTTCACTCACTTATCGAGCTATATCTTAGCGAATAAGACAAATTATATCTATATATATAAAAATGGATGTTTGTATATTTGTGATCGATGGACGCCGAAACCGCTCGACCGATTTTTATGAAAATTGGTATGTATACTTAGTAGGTAGTGGAGAAGGTTTATAGGTTTATTTGATACCGCTAGATGAGGTAGTTCGCGAATAATTGGTAAGTTTTAAACCACTTATGCTTAAGTTGTGAAATGGGTATCGTTGGAAAGCTATTTACGAGTAGATATATGTAGGCTATAATTTTAAAAGAATGACTACCACAAACCGCGAAAATTGAAAATTTAAAAAATATTTAAAAAAGTTGATGTACTGAGGTGAAAATGTTTGTTAAGACTTCCTTGATATAACTGGAATAGTGGCAAAAAATTGGATGGGTAGTACGCAGAGAAATTGGCAAATTTTAAACCACTTATCCTGAAATTTTGAAGTGGGTATCGTTTTAAAGCTGGTAATGCGTAGTTATATGTATGTACGGTATAACTTTGAAAGAATGCCTGCTTTATTGCGGTTATAATCGGACCACGACCATGACCCGAAATTTTGCAAAGCTTTAATTTTCAATATTTGAAAGAGGGGTGAGAGGGAAGAGAGAGGGAAAGGTGGAAAAGGAAGAAGAGGGAGAAAAGGGGAAAAGAAGGAAAGGGGGAAGGGTAGAAAATGGGTGAAAAGACTTTTTTTGTAATTTTCTTATAGATGAGCGGCAGCTGCTGCGCCCACAAATAACGAGTTAAATTGAACTTGCGTTTGGATGTGGGCAGAAGATTAAAGTTATAAACGCAGTTCTATTTAATAGAGATTTTTTTAATTCCTTAAATGTTGATTATTTAGATGTTGGTTTGGCATATCCTACAATCCTGTAACGAAAACTGTCATCTTTTTGGTTTGAAGAGTGACCTGAAGTTCAAAAGATTTCAACGGATACATTCAAATAATACATCCAGATTCAATATGGAGGATTTCTTAAAGGTTTTTTAATTGTATAGATCCATTGGCAATCCTGCAATCCTGTAAGGAAATTAGTCCTTTTTCCAGGAGTCGCATGAAATTCAAAATTTCTATTTAATAGAGATGTTTTTAATTGTGTAGATGATCATTTGGTATATCCTACAATCCTGTAAGGAAAACTGTCATCTTTTTGGTTTCAAGAGTGACATGAAGTTCAAAAGATTTCAAAGGATACATTCAAATAATATATCCAGATTCAATATGGAGGATTTTTTAAAGATTTTTTAATTGTATAGATTCTTTGGCAATCCTACAATACTATAAGGAAATTAGTTCTTTTTCCAGGAGTCGCCTGAGATTCCAAAGATGTAGACGGACAAATGTAAATTGATCTTTGGAACCAGTTTGAAGGTTTTTTTATTGAATTTAAAAAAATTAAGAAGTTTGAAATCTGTCTGTCACGAAGTAAAATATTATAATTATCATATGCAATAAAACTACTGAGTTTCCATTAAATCGACTTTCAATTTGGGGCGTAGCAACGCGCGCCGGGTAACGCTAGTTATATATATATTATATTATCCCAATATTAGACATACCCATTTTGGCTAGAATCGTAAGGAACATTTAAAGCCACAGAACTCAACGATCGGATGACAAATGTGAAAGTTATAAGCAAAAAACTGAATTTTTATTTTTTTAAAACGTGGGTATTTTCTACTGTGCGAGCATAGAATAAATTTTAGCATGACGCCTACAATTCTCATTTGGTTTGTGAAATGGGACACTTAAGACTCGCAGAATTTCTGAAGATTTTCACGTCGCGACGTGATGAAGCAAGAGGCTTTGTAAGTTATAATCATCATCACCATGACCGTCATCATCACCAACATCACCATCATCATCACCATCAACATCATCAACATCATCATCATCATTACCATCATCATCACCATCATCACCATCAACAACATCATCAACATCATCAACGTCATCAACATCATCATCATCATCATTACCATCATCATCACCAACCTCACCATAATCATCACCACAATCAGCACCACATCAACTTCACAATCAACACCATCATCCTCACCAACTTCACCATCATCATCACCATCAACACCATCAACATCATAAACATCATCAACATCATCAACATCATCAACATCAACAACATCAACAACATCAACAACATCATCAACACCATCAACACCATCATCATCACCAACTTCACCATCATCATCACCATCAACACCATCAACACAATCAACATCATCATCATCAACACATCAACGTCATCAACATCATCAACATCATCCACATCATCATCACCAACCTCACCATAATCATCATCAACACCATCAATACCATCATCATCATCATCATTATCACCAACCTCACCATCATAATCACCAACCTCACCATCATCATCACCATCATCATCATCGCCATCATCATCCCCATCATCTCCATCCATTATGTATGGGGTTGATGGAGTTGGGGAGTCTGTCGGTAGTTCGATAATCAATTGTTTTGATAGCCGATAGGCTCCATAATCGATAGTTTTAATAATCAATAAGTTGAATAATCGATATTTTCAACAATTGGTAAGTTAAATAATCGATTGTTTCATTAATCGATAACCTATAGTTTCGTTAATCGATAGTGAAAATTGTCAGTATTTTAAACAATCGATAGTTTCGATAATTGATAATTTCGATATTCGATTATTTTGATAATTGAAAGATGAATTTCCCTAATATAATATAAGGTAATTTTTAGGATTCTGCCCATTTCGAGTAGAAGAAAGCCCTCTATCACCGCCAGCACCACCTTTCCAATACTAAAGAAATTGTCAATGAATCAAAAATCGATAGTCTTCAAAAACCATGTTGACGCTTTCGATAGTTTGAAACCGTCGGTAGTATCGATTGTTTCTCAAACTCTACCTATTAGGAAGTTATAGTTTGCATAAGGTGGTTCTTTTCTTATTAGGTTTGGGTGGGAAATAATCTTATCCTCCTTGAATTCGCGACTGTCACAAATGTTAAGAGGAAAATATTCAAGAACATATGAACACTAGAACATTCCCAGAAAGTGTCCACAACCAAAGAGTTCACTGTAGTTACATTTTTTCATCAATTATTGTTTTGTAAATACTTTTTCTTTCTCGAAGAAAAATTGCAGCTAAAAAAAAGGTGTCTGCCTTATAAAAATATAAGAATAATTGACACAGACATAACTGAAAGTCCCCTCCCCTTTTCAAAGCAATTAGATTCCATTCTTCAACAGATAATTTTAACATATAGGAACTAATTTCTTTTAGGGGTTTACAAAGCAAAAACTTTATGCACCGGAAACGTAACAATCGGATCGAAATGTTCTCTCGAAATGGACTCTCAAAACAAAAATATATATTATTCTTTAGGCAACAGTTTTTAATTCGTGAATTTTAAACTTTTATAACATTCAACTTCAATTCAAAATTCTCACCGCAAATATAATATAATACAAAAAATAATCGAAAAAGAAAAAGAGCATAAAAAATTCGTTGTCATTTGTTCATAACAAGTCAAAGCGGTTTTGTTGTGCCTTATCTAATTTTGACAGTTCCTATTTATCAAATTATATGTAAAAATAATAATGAATGGTCAGCTTATTTGTGTTTAAATGAGAACCGATTCAATTAAATATGCAAAAAATGATTTAATTCCCAAGAGAAGATCACGCAAACAAAGAGGAAGGAAGGCAGACGACAATTGTTCCCATTCGAATGATGAGCGATCGATCTCTGCTCCCTTTTTTTACGTAACCGAAAAAAAATTTAATTGCATTTCAGTTATGAAAATTCAGTTAAAAAATCACAATAAGAAAATCGATTTCAGTTATTAATAAAAGATTTAACGATAAAGCGATTGCCAAACTCACATACACAATGACACGATGGATTCAGTTGGCAAATGGCGTCGTAAAGTTTTGAATTTTTTACACCACAGAATTTTGTATTTTAGTTTAATTTTTTTTTTTACAACTTTTGATCAATTATGATCTCTTCATTGCGGAAATTCTTCAACACTTTTATTAATAATTTTGAATGAAAAGTTTTCGAAAATGTCATTTTCTTTGAAAATAATTGTAGAAAAAATATTCAACACTAATGACAACGGGAACGGAGAAGAAAAAGTGATAACGTCGTTTCTCGTCGCCGAGAGAATAATGTTTTTTGATTCAACTTTAAGCTCATCTCATGCAATGCAAAGGAAAGCAGAAACAAAAACAATAACAAAAATAAAAAACAATAACAAAAAACTGAAGAAAAAACAAATGAAATTTTTTTGTGTTTTTATTGACAATTCAGTATTTCGTTGTTATTGTTGTTATTGTTGTTGCTGTTCTGTCGTTTCTTTTTATAGAACACAATACATTTGAATGTGTTTATAATAAATATTTGTGTGTACTCAACTATGTGAGTCCCGATAAATATGATAAAAAGCCGAAGAAACATTTGCCCAAGCATTCCTCGGATATGGATTCTGGTAATGTTAGATCCAAATTCAAGAGACTTTTCAATTGCGATATCGAAATTATTGTTTACATTAATAAGTAAGTAGATTTTAACGCTCGCACGCGCATATGTTAGAAGTCGCTGCAAACAAACGAAAAACGTTCCACGTAGAAACGAACTTACGAGGTGCATTCTAGAAGTTCAAATAAATAAAACCATTCAATGATAGTGGAGAAAATATTCCAGTTTTCAAAATGAAACAATTTTTGAGCTTTTTGGTCCCTCAAATCAATGTTAATAAATCCAGATTTTGTTCCATTTTGGGATCCTTTTGAGGAGCATTATTTCTATTCGAACTACGAGTTGGCAATTTCTACACACTTAGGCTCATAGTCTCCAACTTATTTAAATTTTTAAAGGTTTAGACTTTCAAACGGTAGTCTTCATGAGAGTTTAAAGCCAGGACTTAAATCAATTTTTTAATATGACAAAATGGATTTTTTAAATTCTGACTCTAAGCAATCGGTATTTAATTGAATTTAGGATAGGAATATATTCGAAAATTTAAAATTTCGAAGTTCTCAAAATTGAGTTGAAGATTACGACCCTTGAAAAAAAGTTCATTTCGTTCCAGTTTTCTTTCCTTCGATGACAAGGAGGTCGACGAATGTTTGGAAAGATTTAGACATTCTCTAAGCTCACTCATACATTAACAAATCCATACAAAACGGACCTACTTTGTACCAGAAATCATGTTCTTTCAAGCCGAAAATCTAATATTGCGAGAGCCCAATGCGAGAGTTCGCGACGTCACGAAAATGTTTTGCGCGACGCATTTCAATCTCCAGTGAGAGTTTTGCGTCACGCAGATGACAGCATAATTTCGCTTCTAGTAATGCAATATTTGAACCGAGTACCGATCTAACGAGTACCGAGTACTCATAAAAATTATACGTTATCACTTGAGTTTAAATTTTAATTCAAAATTTTCAAAAATTTTCAAAATGAACCAAAGCCCGCGAAATATTCGAAAAACTCTTTTTCGCGGAACAATGAACAGTTTTTGTTTTATTAGTTTAAACGAGTACCCAATAGCGAGTACTCAAAAAATAGCTACATCATTAACCTGTCAAATTGCCTCGCAACGAGAAATATTCAAATTTTCAAAATTTTCTCGCTACGAGGTCTCGCAGTGCGATACATTGGAGCTTGAACCATATGATTGAATGTATTGAAATTTGTGTGCGTCTCGTCTCGCGCTCTCGCAATGTTGGATTTTGGGCTTCAGTGCCTAAAAAGTGTTATAAAACGTTTTCTAAGGTTGATGTCCTTTTCTGTATTCATCAGTCACGGTAAAGCACATACTGTGCCACCATTGTGATGGTCTTGGAAGACTCAGATTTCGTTAATTATATAACGCTTATCCATCTACGGTTGAGATAGGAAATATTCCTCTGAGGGACATTGTGGCATTTCTAATGCCACTCGCCTAGGAAATTGAATCGGTCTTGTCACAATAATCCCTTGTGGACGCAGTGGCACGGCAACCTAGCTTTCAACCCTTATTTTTGAATTAAAACCCAAAAATTCGAGTGCGACTGATGTGAACATCACAACGGAATTACCCAAATGGAGACAATAAGTCAGGTGGGTGGATGTTAGCACATGATTTTCATTCAATTAATCATAAAGGGAAGGGTATTTGAGGGATCGTAAAATAGATAATCATCATTATATAGCCCGATCCGAAATATTCCAGGGGAATTTTTCCATGCGGATTTGAGCTCTGCATTTCTAAGCACATTGGGAAAGGAATATAAAGGGAACAAGCATTGTTCTCTCTATTTATAATTAGAATCCTTCGTTTTTTCGCGGAGAAAAATTTTTAGGGAAAAAAAATTGCCAAGGGCTGATTATTTCATGATTCTTGAGTTTATTCAATCACAAGCAACTGTGATATAAAATTTTATTCATTAAAAAAATTATTGAAATATTTTCATTGCAATCATTTGTGCCACACAAAGAAGTTCAGTGAATGAAAGACATATTAATATAAACGCTTAGTTCACTGACATAGGGACGCCATAAAAAATTATTTTATTTTCTCTTTTTCTAAAAAATCCCTCGTTGTTTTAATACACATAAAACATTATTGCATTTATTTATTTATTTTTTTTTTTTGGCAATATACGTCGACGACGCGGAAAAAAGCTCAGTCAGCTGTTTGCTCTTTTGATTCCATTCGTTTGTTTGAACAAAGTTTGAGAAGCGAAATTGGAAAACAAACAAAAGAAATAAACAATAATAAAAACATGAAAAGGGAATCTAAGAGATCGCGAGCAGCTAAGATAATTAGACTAGAAATCTCAATTGGATTTTGTTTGTGCTGATAAGAATGTTTTTTTTTTTTTTGCTTTATTTTCCAGCAGTTCAAATAAATTTTTTTTTTTTTTTTTTTGAACTTAAAACCTTTTGCACTTATACATAATTTTTCCATTTGTCCATTTCTTCATTAGCGACGATAAGGAACATCAACATATGACGATTGAGGAAACTCGAAGATTTGAGACAAATAAATTGTAATTGAAAATGTGCCTTCATTAAGAGTTTCTTGCCATTTGCTTTTGTGCTAATGGAAAATGAGTTAATCTGCATTTGGACTGTTTATAAATTTTGGAAAACAATATTTATTTCATTTTAATAAAACTTAATTGCTTAAGATCATGAAATTTTTTCGAATAGCACCGGTAATTGTTTCCATCCATTGATCATTTCCAAACAGTTTTTTTTTTTTTTGTTTTAAATGAAATAAAATCTATAAACGTTAACTTCATTCATAAATACTTAAATTAAGTTTTTAACTAATTTTGATCACCGTTTTAGCACATTGATGAAAGTCTCGTGAGGTACACGAATATTTGCGAACATACGCATTTTCTTTTTGCCCTCAGCTTGTTGCTTTAGAAGCTTCATGCGACGAGTTACATCGCCTCCATACTGGAATAAAATTGAATATGTATTTGCAAAAAATAAAGAACGATTTACGTCCATTGACGACTCACCAGTTTCGCTGTGACATCCTTCCTGTAGGCCTTAATTGTTTCTCTTGCCAGGATTTTGCTGCCTACGCACGCCTGAATGGCGATTTGAACCATTTGTCTTGGAATCATTTCTTTCAGCTTGGATACGACATCGCGGGCAATAAGATTTGCCTTCGAGACGTGTACTATTCTGCTAAGTTCCTCGACTGGTCGTCCATTCAAATGTATATCGAGTCGAACGATATTTGTTAAATGATAGCCATGATCCTCATAATTAAAGCTAGCATAACCGGAACTTAATGACTTAAGACGATCGTTGAAATCTAAAATTATTTCGCTTAATGGCAATATGTATGTCATAGTATGCGATCATTATCGATATTCAATGATTGCTCTTGGACGCCACGTCGATCAATACACAATGAGATCACTTGTCCAATATATTCTGTAGGCGTAATAATGGTTCCTTCAAGAAATTTCATACATTTAAGTGAATCAGTTTGAAGAAAAAATGATGAACTTACCTCTAACTAATGGCTCATAGTATTCCTTTACACTATTCGGCTCTGGAAATAGTGCCGCATTGGAAAGTTCCAATGTATCTTTTCCCATTTGTTTGATCATTTTCGGATTGCTTAGGACAATGCGATACGTAACTGATGGCGCAGTTATAATTGGTTCGGCACCAAATTCCTGTTCAAGCCTTTGACAAAAAACTTCCATATGCAATAATCCTAAGAATCCCAAACGCCAACCTTGACCCAATGCTGGACTAGAGTCCACCGCCATTGTCACTACCGAATCGTTGAGTACGAGCTTTTCAATCGCACTACGTAGGGCGACATGTTTGGATTGATCGGCTGGAAAGACGCCAGCATAGACCATGGGTTGTTGAGGCTTAAAGGCGGTAATAGCTTCGGGTTTATTATTCTTCAAATGAATCGTATCGCCAATTACAGATTCCTTGCTATTGCGCATATTACAACCGATGAGACCGACTTGACCAGCGGATCTAAGCAAAAAATAAATTTTAAAAATATTATAAAAACGGTCATCTTGCCACCCAAAGATACTCCTCTCTCCCTTACATGCAATTGATATTTGTCTCAGCAGGACGCAGAATAGAGATACTTTTGACTGGGTACCATTTTTTTGTCGTTATTGATTGAATTTCTTCATCTACTTTCAGCTTCCCATCGACCACGTATACTAGATTCAAAGCGCCTCGATACTTGTCGAACCAACTATCAAAAATCAGTCCACGGAATAGAGCATTTCGATCTACTTTGGGCGCTGGTATAACGTCAATAAGACGATCCAATACCGCTGGAACACCGGTTCCTAATTTGGCAGATATCTACAATGAAATTTGTTCAAAATTTATGGAGCAGTTAATTTAACACCATTTACCTTTAACACATCATTCGGATCGATGCCGAAGAGAGATTTAAGATCTTTGCATACCATTTCTGGATTAGCGTGCTTTATATCAATTTTATTGAGTACCGGAACGACTGCGAGCTTCCTCGCTTTCGCCAAATGATAATTCGCCACGGTTTGTGCTTGAACTCCATGACACGCGTCCACCAGAAGAATAACACCATCACAGGCAGCAAGTGATCTGGATACCTACAGTTTAAAGTATATTAAAAATGATTTTCAAATGACAACGAACTAAGCCGACCTCATTGGAGAAATCAACATGGCCAGGTGTGTCGATCAAGTTAAGCAAATAGTCCTCATCTTTATACTTATAAAATATGGATGCTGATTGGGCCTTTACTGTTATGCCACGTTCTTTTTCCACTTGCAAAGTATCCAAGACTTGATGGCCACCCGAGTTTCGTGAAATTGCTCCCGTCAGCTCCAGCAATCGATCGGCCAATGTACTTTTTCCATGATCCACATGGGCAATTATGCTAAAGTTACGTATCCGCTCAACGGGAATATCAGCAAAGTTACGTAGCGCTTCATCATTCGATGGATGGGAGCTGAAGAATCTTGCGCCAAGGCTATAAAATAAAGCATCTTCTTGAATTCTAAAGGTAAGCATTTACTGACTAGACAAAAGTACATCATAATCGCGAATATCCGATGGATTTAAGATGGGTTAACTAGATAAGAATAAGACCGGATGGATTAAGGTCTTAGTCAATTAGAACAATTTTGATCGCGATTATGGGTACTCGTTTGTCTATTGAATATTTATTATTATTTAATACTTTTCATTTACCTTTGTTTTAATTTTGGAAAATGTTGTTTCCTTATCACGCGGCAAATGAGAAGCATGTTGACATGTTCTCACCCATGATACAAAAAAGTACAAATAGCGCCAATACGGACACCGCTATTTTGTTGCATTGGAAAACTGACGTCATAACGACGGGAGATCGAGGCGTTGCTGCTGTTTTCGATTTTATTCAATTGATTTTTACCTTTTAATGGCAATATTGCTGTTATTTTTAATTTTTTATTGCCAATCACTTCATTAATATGTAAAGAAATGTTGTAAGAAAATTTAAAAATTCTGGTTTCACAAAATAACAACATTTTCATGCATAATTTCTCATAGAAAGTTGCACTTCGTTGGCATAAAAGTTCCGCCCTCGATGTGATCGCATTGAATCGTCAATTGAATACAAAACTCCTTTTGAGTTGAGACTGCAAGCGAAACTTTGAATGGGAAATTATTAATGAAAAATTTATTATTTTAAATTAAAATAATATTTTTTCTATTTTTTTTACAACATTTCTTTATACTTGAATGAAAAGATCTGTTATCGAAAATTGCAAGTAAAAACAAAAACCGCATCAAAAGATGAAAATTCTTAAATAACATGGAAAACGGTAACGATGTTTCTTTCTCTTTCTCTCTCCCTCTCATTCTTAAGCGTTGAAGTGGCGCTATCTTATTTTCTCATATCATAAGTTAAGGGTATGACAACTTTTTCGAGAGCTGTCAAACTAAATTGATAACTCTTGTTCAACACTACATCGTTGAAACTGAGCTCAAAAATGAGTTAAAATGAAATTGCAGCCCTGATTTATCGATGTATTTTTGCTTAAAAACGCACCCCTATATCATAAAATGTGAGAAATCTTCAAAGGTAATCGAAATCTTGTTCCCAGCTGTCTTTGACAAGCGAAAATGCGATATCTGAAAGATCATAATATGCTTGCCACACGTAGATCGAAATTGAGCAATTTCAGAACAAATTGAAATAAGCACAGATGAAATTGCCTCAATGTCTTTGCCGCATATTAATGCCTCAATTTAAATCATTTGCTCTGAAAGTTTCTGAAATTGAGCAATTTCGATTTACGTGTGGCAGGCATATAAGTGTGAGCGGATTTCCTATAGAAATTGAAATAGTACCGAAATTATTCAATTTTGAGCACTGTAAGAACATTTTATAAGATAGTTGAGGCACCACAGATTTATTTGAGGCACTCTTTTATGGATTATATTTTTGCTATATTCAAAAGATTTTACTTTTCCAAAATTTTGAATCAAAATTTCAGAAAAATAAAACTAATCAACCAGTACATATACACTGGTAGCTGAAGTTGAAATAAAAAATTGACCTTAAGATCAAAAAAATGGTAGTATTTCTACAAGACAAATGAAGATAAAACATTTATTTAATTAAAAACAATTTTCCAGCATGAAACTTCTAACAAAATTGGAACAGTATTATAAAAAAAAGTATTCTTTTTAAAGTAAAACGAACATCTGTTGTATTATGAATTGACCCGGCAACGTTCAAAAACCATTTAAAATTTTTTTGAATATTTTTATTTTATTATTAGACCATTAAATATTTTCTGCTCTAATTACACTGGCTTACAAATAACTAATTTTTATTCCTTCAGAACATCTAAAATAACTTTTCTTATGAATACGAAAAAAATATTTTTAAAATTTTTAATGGCAACGTTTTTTCTTTTACTGATTTTTGGAAAATTTTCAAGGGGCTATTGCAGCTTTTTCGATCAGAACTCAACAATACATCATCCGATTTGAACAAATTATCCCTCAAATCAAATAAAATTAGCCCCCCTATGACATTATCTTATGCAGTTTTGAGATCGGTGAAGAAAATAAGATTCTGTAGGCCTTCAAATATTAAAAAAACAAATTTTTTAGGGAAAATTCATAAAATTTTTTCTATTAATCGGCATCTAAAAAATCGATAGCAAACAGATATAATTTTTTTTAAATTTTATATTTTAAGTTCGTTTCTTTCCTAACAAAATGAGATATTAATTAATTAATTTAATTTAAGGGATAGCTTGTTTAAATGGGATAATGCATCTTTGAAAATTTTTTCCACAAAATTCAATATAAGTTTATTTAAAACATATTTGCGTGTTTAGAAGGCTAAAGTCTATTAGGAAAGTGCATTTAGATCTACTGTAAAAAAAAACACTGTAAGCTAGTGTTATTAGCATTTTTCAATTTTTATTTTAGTTTGAGAACTCGATTCGTTGAGAACTTGAATAAAAATTTTTTTTTTGGCTTAACGCTAAATCAAACATCAAAGAAAGAAAAGGCTTAGGTTTGGCAAAAAAAATCAATTTTGGACTTTCAAAGAACTCAAATTAATATACCAGCATATTCGCTGAGAATTAAGAACTTATATAGAGCTCTAAAAACTATAAAATTTCCATAACGCCAAATTACATAAATTAAACGGGAGCTCGAAAGATCTTCATGCACCAAAAAGTCCATGCATTTCCGAATTTTGGGTTTTTTTTTTTTTAATTTTCATTTCGATTCTATTTCCGTGCATTCTTCATTGTTTTCCAAACGAGGCGAAAAGCGCAAAAAAAATGAAATAACAATAATGATAAACTAATAAGTGTCAACGTCGATAAATAGATTTAAAATCGCCGAATATTTTTTCTTTTGTGGTGCAAATTTCGTTGGCGCATTCAATTTGAATTTGAATCGAAGCCCAATCAGTGCTGATGCTATCATTCATCTCGCGATTTCGTTAAGAGTATAAAAGCACTGATCACCATTATATCAATGTGACAGAAGCAAACGGAAAGGTCAACAAAATGAAGGTAAGTCAAAACTCTTATCACCAGGCGTTGGATTTAAAAATTAATTGCAGAATTTTCTTTTATTATTATCCTTTGAACAGGTCCAGTCCAGTGTATTGATTGCTACAGTTAGTTTGCTGGCAGTATGCAACTCATCATATGTGTCCAGTTCGAGCTATCAATCTCCGTCGGTTTGGAATTCTGGATACAGTCAATATCCTATATCTAAATTGTCATATCCTTCTTACTCATCGCACGCGTCTTATTCGCCGCAGTATTCTCATTCGTCCATTTCTTCGTATTCTCCACATTCGTCCTACTCTCCAGTGTATTCTCATGCACCCATTTCTTCATACTCTTCACATTCTTCCTACTCTCCACTGTATTCTCAATCAGCCATTTCGTCGTATTCTCCACATTCTTCCTACTCTCCGGTATATTCTCAGCCAGCAATTTCCTCGTATTCTCCACATTCTTCCTACTCTCCGGTGTATTCTCAGCCAGCAATTTCCTCGTATTCTCCACATTCTTCCTACTCTCCGGTGTATTCTCAGCCAGCAATTTCATCATACTCTCCTCATTCTTCGATTTGGTGGAACTAATGATTGATCTTTTGTTTTATTAATGCACCAACGTATATGAAGTGACATGGAAAAGCTGTTAAAGTCATCTTAAAATAAAAATAAATAATAAATAAAAAATAAAAATAAATAAAAAAAAAACAAAAAAATTTTTTTATACCATTTCCAATGCTTTGGACCATTTTTTTTCTTTCAGAAGTCCTTTCATTACAATATAAGTTATAAAATAAAATTTAAACTCTATTCAAAAATATATTCAATTATATTTAAGAGATATGGAAACTTTTTGACTCATGTGCCTTGCTCAAAATCTAAACATGGACAAACTTCAAACCTAAACTTTGAATCAATTTTGGGTATTCTTACTGGGATTTACTGGGTATTCTTACCCAGTGCACGACATGTTAACATCGACTATTTGCGACGTATAAATAATTAATTTAGCCTATCAAATTTGAATCTCTGAACCCGGGAAAAGATAATTTCGAAATTAAACTATGGCAAGTAGCTCTCAAAAATGTGTCTTGGCTATGCACAGACACACCGCACGGCTCCCCAACGCATATAAATCAAAAGATTCAACTATTTTTTTCAGTTTAACTTAAATTAGATTAGATAAGATCCCAGTACGTTGGTCAAATTTTGTATATCAAGAACTTGCCGGTTCATGAATTTTATGTTCGAAATTCGAAATCGAAACTTTAAAAAGCGTACCATATGATTTCTAAGCTAGTTTTCTTTTCCATCCACCTGCTGTGAAGTTTCTTTCAAAAGCAAACTTAAAACAAGTTTTCGATCGTTTATTTCCTATAATTCAGCAAAAATGCCTTTTTTACTTCTTCCACGCAAAAGGGCAGTAGAAAAGTTTTTCGTTAGCAACCCAAAATCATAACAAACAATCTAAAAAAATATTCTTCAAAGTTTGTCTGTTCGTTTGGTCATACTGAAAACCGGAAAAACTGAAAATCTTTTTATGACGTTTGAATTAAAAGAAGTATTTTTGAAATAATAAAACTATTAGATGAAATTGTACATTGGTATATCCATTGATGTAGATTATTGCTTCATCATATCATGCCTTGCCATGCATCCCATGTATTTCCAATCCCAATAACCCATTCGAAGAAATTCTATGTTTTATGGAAAGAAAAAATTAATATGAAAAATTAAAATGTAAAATACTAATAACTATGCCTCGGAATTTGAATATATAAAAAAATGAAAAAAAATTCAAAAAAAATTCAAAATATCAAATTCAAACAAAAATGCAAAAAATTCAAAATTCACATCAAAAATTCCAAATTGTTCATAATCAATTTTCATCGTTTTCAAAAAATTGGGATTCCGTGCATCAACGACCAAACCAAAATCCAACATTGCGAAAGCCCGATGCGAGAGCGCGAGACGAGACGCACACAAATTTCAATACATTCAATCATATGGTTCAAGCTCCAATGTATCGCACTGCGAGACCTCGTAGCGAGAAAATTTTGAAAAATTGAATATTTCTCGTTGCGAGCAATTTGACAGTTAATGATGTAGCTATTTTTTGAGTACTCGCTATTGGGTACTCGTTTAAACTAATAAAACAAAAACTGTTCACTGTTCCGTGAAAAAGAGCTTTTAAAATATTTCGCGAGCTTTGGTTCATTTTGAAAATTTTTTGAAAATTTTGAATTTAATAAATTTAAACTCAAGTGATAACGTATAATTTTTATGAGTACTCGGTACTCGTTAGATTGGTACTTGGTTCAAATATTGCATTACTAGAAGCGAAATTATGCTATCATCTGCGTGACGCAAAACTCTCATTGGAGATTGAAATGCGTCACGCAAAACATTTTCGTGACGTCGCGCACTCTCGCATCGGGCTCTCGCAATATTGGATTTTGGGCTTAAGTATGCCTATTAAAATGTTGAATTGTCAAATTAACAAAAAAAAAAGCCTACTTCAGTGAATAAAATATTCAAAAAGCACAGTTAAATGCAAAAAAAAAAAATTCAAAAAAATTCAAAATATTCAAAATCCGAGCTCTACTGATAACACCCGACGGTAAGGGCTGTCCATTAATTACGTAAGAGTTTTTATAACTGTTTTCAAGTTCGCGTCTTAAGTCTTTGCGTAGACAGTTCTGTTATAAAAACAGAGAGAGATAGAGCAAAGACTTAAGACACGACCGTGAAAACAGTAATAAAAGTCTTACGTAATTAATTGATAGCCCCTAATCTCTTTTACATAAAAATCCACTTATAAATGAAATCAATCTGCTTCTGTATGAAAAAAAAAACGATCATGAAGTCCTTGTTCTAGCACAACGATCATCTAGATTCTAGACGATCAGAACATACACCAATTCTAAAGAAATTGTATTTTTTTTACCTTTAAATATACAAATATATCAAAATTCTTTGGCCCACTCTTAATTTAAATACTTAAACGGATTCATCCTAATTATATAATAAACGCGAACAAAGCCGGGTCAAGTTGCCGATACAAAAATAAATTAAGTGAGCAGAGAAATTTGTTGGTAAAGTGGAAGCGCTCCATTATTAATACTGATAAGCCATGGACTACCACGTAAGTAAAATTAATTTTTAATAAGAATATTGAAAAAAAACCTAAATTTGGATTATTTTTTAGGCAATTCCGACTATAATCGACTCCGGGAAATTGCCGGACAATGCCGTAGAAGCTGATAGTGCAGGTCTGCGTGCAGCAATGAAAGGTTTCGGTACCGATGAACAGGCAATCATTGATATACTTACAGCGCGATCCAACGCCCAACGGCAGCAAATTCGGCAGAGTTTTCTGAGAGAGTTTGGTCGCGATTTAATTGAAGATTTGAAAAGCGAATTGGGTGGAAAATTCGAAGATGTCATAGTTGCTCTGATGTATCCGCCAGTGGAATATCTTTGCAAGCAATTGCATAAGGCAATGTCTGGAGTTGGTACGAACGATAGCACTCTGGTGGAAATTCTCTGTACCAAAACGAACGAGGAAATGGCGCAAATAGTTGCGACCTATGAGGAAATGTATAAAAGGCCATTGGCCGAACATGTTTGCAGTGAGACTTCGAGTCATTTTCGTCGCCTGTTGACATTGATCATCACGGGTGTGCGTGATCCAGTGGGCACTATTGACGCGGCCAAAGCACGCGAGCAAGCTGAAGCTTTATATGCCGCCGGGGAAGCTAAATTGGGTACCGATGAAGAGATGTTCAATCGGATATTGGCACATTGCAGTTTCGCTCAATTACGTTATGTTTTCGAGGAGTACAAACAGTTATCAGGTCAGACCATTGAGCAGGCAATTAAGCATGAAATGAGTGGAGATCTGCATGATGCGTTACTCGCTATCGGTGAGTTAAGGGAGGAGCTTCCTAATTGCTTTTTCCATGTATTCAAAAAAAATAATATTTATTTTTTTCTGTTAGTCGAATGCGTTCAATCTCCACCCGCATTTTTTGCTAGTCGTTTGTTCAAAGCCATGGATGGCATGGGAACGGATGATACAACATTAATACGAATCATAGTAAGCCGCTCCGAAATCGATTTGGGGAATATCAAAGAGGAATTCGAAAGGCTTTTCAATCGCACTTTATTCAGCGCTATTAAGGTTTGTAATCAACTTGACCGATCTTATTTTTAAAAGGTTTTATTATACCTAAATGAATAACGGTTTTTGAGGGGTAAAATTCTTTTGAAAGTTCGTTTATAACAGCGGATTTTATTGGTGGTCACTCTCAAGTCTTCAAAGTGTCTTCTGTATAGCTTTTCATTACTTCATAATCAGCCGTGTTCTAAAGAAATATTCCCCGGGAATTTTTTCCCTAAGACCGTTCTTATATTTCCTTCCCAGTGTGTTTAAAATGGGAGATTTTTTTTTTAATCCGCAGGAAAAAATTCCCCCTGGAATATTTAGAATCAAGAAAACAAGATAGCGCCACTTCAGTACCGCTATTTTGAGGCTCTCTTTGAGAGTCGAAAATTGAGTTTGTGACGTCACTGAGCGAGAAATTGTTGTTGTTTCCCATGCTATTCAAAAAAGTAAAAAGCCGGTTTAACATGGGAAACAACAACAACAACAACGAATCGCGATTTTGAGTTTGTGACGATTCCTCTCTCAAGTGGCGCAATCTTTTTTTCTTGTATCATGGGGTGGAATATTTCATTTGGCATAAATTCATTTTAGGGGCGTTTCAGGGTGTTAGTTCAAACTTGGTACGAATATGTAGGATGACCTCCCGATTCCAAATCTTTAACCTGTTTTTGCGTCTCGCGTCTAGTTTAGAAGATATAGCGGCTTAAAGCTTGTATGAAATCACAATGTAAGCCATTTGACCACTGTGCGACATCTAATGATGGCGCTGCCAGACTAAATGTTTTGAAAAATCTACCAATTGGTTGATTTAATTTCTAAATTTTCGAGATATGACAAAATTATGAGTTTTAATAGAAAAATTCTGCTAAACAAAGCAAAATTATTGCACGAAATATTTTAAATTTTCAGTTTCTTGCTACTTTCTAGTAGATCTAGAGATCCTAAGGCCCTCAGACGTTACTTATTTTCTCACAAGTAATAGACATGGGATAAAATAGTGATAGTATATACTTTGATTGTCTGCACATCAGCGAGTTTGGGTCGAAGGCCAATTCATAGGTACGAGGTGCTAAAGGTAGATAATTGCAATATTCTTTCTTTGAAGCTTTAAAGCGTCTGCTAAGCTAATGGGCCGAGGGAAAGTGTCTGGATTATAATTATTATTAATTGCTTAAAATACTCTCTAAAATATATGTAAAAATCAGCACTGAGACTAAGCAAAAGCGAGCTCTGTAATTATCTACCTTTAGCCTTGAACCTTGACCAATGCTATTCAGAATAAAGTATATACTATCACTATTTTATCCCATGTCTATTACTTGTGAGAAAATAAAAGGAAGCCCTGGAATCTTGGACTATAGAAAATCATGCTAAAATATACGGAATTTGAGGGCTATGCCCCACTGGTTGATGTGGCAACTACACAAGTTCTAAAATATAATTAAAAATTTTTAGTGCGATTTTGTTCAATTTTCAAAACGCATATCTCCTAAACTAGATCGTATTATCTATAAAATTTTTATTAAAATTTTTTAAAAGTAAAGTAATTTATAATTTTTTATTCATCTAATTATTTCATTTTAATTAATTTTTCATATTATTTTTATTTTTTTCTCATTTTTTTTTTCATTAATTTTTCTAAAATATAAATTATTTTTTTTTATTTAATATTTATTTTTTTTTTTATTTTTTTTTTTTACGACTTCCAAAAACGGTTTGCAGATTTTCAATCAGGGGCCATTTTACAAATGTATCAAAATTCTTTGGCCCACTCTTAATTTAAATATAATACTTAAACGTTTATCCTAATTATATAATAAACGCGAACAAAGCCGGGTCAAGTTGCCGATACAAAAATAAATTAAGTGAGCAGAGAAATTTGTTGGTAAAGTGGAAGCGCTCCATTATTAATACTGATAAGCCATGGACTACCACGTAAGTAAATTAATTTCTAATAAGAATATTGAAAAAAAAAAATCTAAATTTGGATTATTTTTTAGGCAATTCCGACTATAATCGACTCCGGGAAATTGCCGGACAATACCGTAGAAGCTGATAGTGCAGGTCTGCGAGCAGCAATGAAAGGTTTCGGTACCGATGAACAGGCAATCATTGATATACTTACAGCGCGATCCAACGTCCAACGGCAGCAAATTCGGCAGAGTTTTCTGAGAGAGTTTGGTCGCGATTTAATTGAAGATTTGAAAAGCGAATTGGGTGGAAAATTCGAAGATGTCATAGTTGCTCTGATGTATCCGCCAGTGGAATATCTTTGCAAGCAATTGCATAAGGCAATGTCTGGCGTTGGTACGAACGATAGCACTCTTGTGGAAATTCTCTGTACCAAAACGAACGAGGAAATGGCCCAAATAGTTGCGACCTATGAGGAAATGTATAAAAGGCCATTGGCCGAACATGTTTGCAGTGAGACTTCGAGTCATTTTCGTCGCCTGTTGACATTGATCATCACGGGTGTGCGTGATCCAGTGGGCACTATTGACGCGGCCAAAGCACGCGAGCAAGCTGAAGCCTTATATGCCGCCGGGGAAGCTAAATTGGGTACCGATGAAGAGATGTTCAATCGGATATTGGCACATTGCAGTTTCGCTCAATTACGTTATGTTTTCGAGGAGTACAAACAGTTATCAGGTCAGACCATTGAGCAGGCAATTAAGCATGAAATGAGTGGAGATCTGCATGATGCATTACTCGCTATCGGTGAGTTAAGGGAGGAGCTTCCTAATTGCTTTTTCCATGTATTCAAAAAAAAATAATATTTATTTTTTTCTGTTAGTCGAATGCGTTCAATCTCCACCCGCATTTTTTGCTAGTCGGTTGTTTCAAAGCCATGGATGGCATGGGAACGGATGATACAACATTAATACGAATCATAGTAAGCCGCTCCGAAATCGATTTGGGGAATATCAAAGAGGAATTCGAAAGGCTTTTCAATCGCACTTTATTCAGCGCTATTAAGGTTTGTAATCAACTTGACCGATCTTATTTTTAAAAGGTTTTATTATACCTAAATGAATAACGGTTTTTGAGGGGTAAAATTCTTTTGAAAGTTCGTTTATAGCAGCGGATTTTATTGGTGGTCACTCTCAAGTCTTCAAAGTGTCTTCTGTATAGCTTTTCATTACTTCATAATCAGCCGTGTTCTAAAGGAATATTCCCCGGGAATTTTTTCCCTAGACCGTTCATTATATTTCCTTCCCAGTGTTTTTAAAATGGGAGATTTTTTTTTTAATCCGCAGGAAAAAATTGCCCCTGGAATATTTAGAATAGGGTGGAATAATTCATTTGGAATAAATTCATTTTAGGGGCGTTTCAGGGTGTTAGTTCAAACTTTGTACGAATATGTAGGATGACCTCCCGATTCCAAATTGTTAACCCGTTTTTGCGGGTCGCGTCTAGTTTAGAAGATATAGCGGCCTAAAGTTTGTATGAAATCACAATGTAAGCCATTTGACCACTGTGCGACATCTAATGATGGCGCTGCCAGACTAAATGTTTTGAAAAATCTACCAATTGGTTGATTTAATTTCTTTAATTTTCGAGATATGACAAAATTATGAGTTTTAATAGAAAAATTCTGCTAAACAAAGCAAAATTATTGCACGAAATATTTTAAATTTTCAGTTTCTTGCTACTTTCTAGTATAGAGAGAGAGAGAGAGAGAGAGAGAGATCCTAAGGCCCTCAGACGTTACTTATTTTCTCACAAAGTAATAGACATGGGATAAAATAGTGATAGTATATATTTTGATTGTCTGCACATCAGCGAGTTTGGGTCGAAGGCCAATTCATAGGTACGAGGTGCTAAAGGTAGATAATTGCAATATTCTTTCTTTGAAGCTTTAAAGCGTCTCCTAAGCTAATGGGCCGACGGAAAGTGTCTGGTTATAATTATTATTAATTGCTTTAAATACTCTCTAAAATATAGCACCTTGAACCTTCGACCCAAATTCGCTGATGTGCAGACAATCAAAGTATATACTATCACTATTTTATCCCATGTCTATTACTTGTGAGAAAATAAGGAGGCCCTGGGAACTTGGACTATAGAAAATCATGCTAAAATATACGGAATTTGAGGGCTATGCCCCACTGGTTGATGTGGCAACTACACAAGTCTAAAAATAATATAAAAATTAGTGCGATTTTGTTCAATTTTCAAAACGCAATATCTCCTATACTAGATGCGACTTCCAAAAACGGTTTGCAGATTTTCAATCAGGGGCCATTTTACAAAACAATAATCCCAGAACGCCCATAAAGTAAATTTGTTGTTTTCAGTTATAGAATAGATATGCGGGCATGTCACAGAAATCGAATACGATTGAAAACGTTCGAAATCAATGAAATTTTCATACAAATTGAAGCGAAATCGAACGTTTTCTGTCGTTTTCGATTTCTGTGACATGCCCGATGATCTCAATCTTATCTTATCTTATCTTATCTTATCTTATCTTATCTTATCTTATCTTATCTTATCTTATCTTATCTTATCTTATCTTATCTTATCTTATCTTATCTTATCTTATCTTATCTTATCTTATCTTATCTTATCTTATCTTATCTTATCTTATCTTATCTTATCTTATCTTATCTTATCTTATCTTATCTTATCTTATCTTATCTTATCTTATCTTATCTTTTATCTTATCTTATCTTTTATCATCTTCTTATCTTTTATCTATCTTATCTTTATCTTTTATCTTTATCTTTTATCTTTTATCTTTTATCTTTTATCTTTTTATCTTTTATCTTTTATCTTTTATCTTTTATCTTTTATCTTTTATCTTTATCTTTTATCTTTTATCTTTTATCTTTTATCTTTTATCTTTTATCTTTTATCTTTTATCTTTTTTTTATCTTTTATCTTTTATCTTTTATCTTTTATCTTTTATCTTTTATCTTTTATCTTTTATCTTTTATCTTTTATCTTTTATCTTTTATCTTTTATCTTTTATCTTTTATCTTTTATCTTTTATCTTTTATCTTTTATCTTGTATCTTGTATCTTGTATCTTGTATCTTGTATCTTGTATCTTGTATCTTGTATCTTGTATCTTGTATCTTATCTTATCTTCTGACTAAAATATTTTTTTTTTCAGTCTGAAACATCAGGGGACTACAAAAAAGCTTTATGTGCTCTAATTGGAGACGCCTAACATTATTGCCGTTACGAATCTGGACGGGACCAAAATGAATCTCAACGCCAAACTGCTTTGAAAGTATTTTTTTCAGTATCAAAAATCGTTCAAATTACTTTTTTTTATGTAATTCATCTCAATTAAATGTTTAAAATTGCTTAAAGCTGTTCAAAAAGCCTTTTCCCTTACTCATTTAAGATAAATTATTTAAAAACCGAATTTATTTTTATTTTTTTTCAAAATGTATTTATTTTCTTTCTCCACATATCAATTTAAGAATGCATTAATATGTCTCTTCCTTAAGAGCATATTTCCTTTGTGGCCGAGCAAAATTTTTCCGAAGCTCTTTCAATGATTTTCTTGACATGTCCTTTTCGCTCAAGTTTTTCCGCCTTGCACGGAACATTTTCTTGCGTAAATCCAATGGCTTGAATCTATCCCTCTGGCATAAGTCTCGCAAAGTCTGTTTCCGTTTTTGATTGAAGACAATGTAGGTCCGAGTGATCGCCTTCCGAATCACACGGATTTTGGATAATTTCGACGCAGCCCCTCCAGATACTTTGGCAACACGTAAATTGAGCAGCTCCATTTTGAGCTCTTCCAGTTGCTTGCATATGTCTTTGAAAGATCTGGTTCTTAAATCGCTGCATTTGATTTTAACCATTTTGAAGAAAAATTTCCGTGTTTTCTCCAATCGCTTGCTTTACGAATCTTGAAATTTTTGCGAAAAAATTCATGGCGCACTCGATTAGTTCAAGAATCTGAATCCATTTTTTGTTATATTCAAGGTGTATTTTTACACCTTGTTTTATATTTAAAATTTAAATTATGCTTTAAAATTAACTATGAATAATGCCTGATTTCCCCTGGTGCAGGAAGACCTGCACATCAATCCTTCGCAAATATTCAACACATGCAAGTATAGGAAACCGGTTACAATCAAAAGCACAGTTGATTGAAATTGATTCCGTACTTTTGCACTATTATAAACCAGGCTTAATTTCGCTTTCGACTATGAATTCGTGGAACTTCAAAATCCTTATTTTATAAAGCCTCCATTTTAAATATTTGGTATGATTAAAAACCGTTAAATCGTGCAATCTTCGGTTGGATTTGAACGGGCGCGAAATATTACAATTATTTTACCAAAATTCGAAATACAACACTGTCTGTTAAATATGAATTCTTTTAGTGAAAATTCTCACAATTACTCTCAGGAATGGTTCCGACGCAGGCGCAATCATATTTCTACTCACGCGCGATTATGTTCGGAGCGTTAACCCTCTAATGCCACAATTTTTGTTAAGTGAAAAGTTCAGATATGATTATATTCGGGTAGAAAAGCATGAATCTGAAATTATTAGGATTTTTTTTTTTGGTAATTTGTTTGAAACCAGTCCGTCTAGAGACGGAGCCGGGAATTAGAGGGTTAATTCTTTTAGTGAAAATTCTCACAATTACTCTCAGGAATGGTTCCGACGCAGGCGCAATCATATTTCTACTCACGCGCGATTATGTTCGGAGCGTTAACCCTCTAATGCCACAATTTTTGTTAAGTGAAAAGTTCAGATATGATTATATTCGGGTAGAAAAACATGAATCTGAAATTATTAGGATTTTTTTTTGGTAATTTGTTCGAAACCAGTCCGTCTAGAGACGGAGCCGGGAATTAGAGGGTTAATACTTTTAGTGAAAATTCTCGCAATTACTCTCAGGAATGGTTCCGACGCAGGCGGAATCATATTTCTACTCACGCGTGATTATGTTCGGAGCGTTAACTCTCTAATGCCACAATTTTTTTTCACTGAAAAGTTCAGATATGATTATATTCGGGTAGAAAAGCATGAATATGAAATTATTAGGATTTTTTTTTGGTAATTTGTTCGAAACCAGTCCGTCTAGAGACGGATCCGGGAATTAGAGGGTTAATACTTTTAGTGAAAATTCTCACAATTACTCTCAGGAATGGTTCCGACGCAGGCGCAATCATATTTCTACTCACGCGTGATTATGTTCGGAGCGTTAACCCTCTAATGCCACAATTTTTTTTCACTGAAAAGTTCAGATATGATTATATTCGGGTAGAAAAGCATGAATATGAAATTATTAGGATTTTTTTTGGTAATTTGTTCGAAACCAGTCCGTCTAGAGACGGAGCCGGGAATTAGAGGGTTAATTCTTTTAGTGAAAATTCTCGCACTTACTCTCAGGAATGGTTCCGACGCAGGCGCAATCATGTTTCTACTCACGCGTGATTATGTTCGGAGCGTTAATCTATGATAAGAAAGCGCTGAATATGAAGCATAAACATCGTAATTGTACGAGGAAAAGGAAAGGGGACATTATGTCCCGCAGAGTATAAAATTGAGAAAAAAATATTGAAGTCACCCCATCGCGGCATAATGAGGGCGCAAGAAATCACAGAAGAGTGGACTGTGACGCAAACCCTCGGCGAATCGGAATTTCTTCGGTCTCCGAGTTCTCGCTGCGTTCTCTAAAAGTGAAAATTCGCTGATTGTGCTAAGCGATAAGCGCTGAATTCTTAATTGAAAGCAAACGAAATGCTCGACAATTGCACTCAATGCTCTTTCGTCGAGTGCTCGGCGTCGTCGTCGTCAGAACCAACCCGACACTCATTTCATTTCAAATTACAACGAACAAGCGTATCAATCATTCCAAGAGAATTCAAACAAAAATATTCAATAAAAAAAAAATAGTAAAAAAAAAATCATAATAATTATCACGTCAACATTGCCGGTGAATCCTGGAAAATCGATCATTTGTGACAGGACTCGCGAATAAATTCGATTTTCTAGTCGTAGTTCGGAAAAGAAAAAATGTGCTGGTTCAGTTACATCGCATCGATAGTTTTCGGATTCCAAATAATCCGTAAAGTATTGCCATGGCTATATTTGAATTTGATAGGTCCGAAATTTCTAGGACCAAAGGTTGATTTACGTCGCATGGGTGAATGGGCGGGTACGTTGAGCGAATTTCGGTCTCGATTTTCATGCTAATCAATTTTGCTGAATATATGAATTTTGTTTTTTTTTTCTTTCTTTCTTTCGCTGCAGTAGTGACCGGTGCCACCGATGGAATTGGAAAGGCGTATGCAAAAGCGGTAGGTGCATTGATAATAATCGAGGAACATTTGTGAAACCTTGTCGAGGATATATCCAAGAAAACTTTTCTTCTAAAAACATTTTACGAAACAAAGGCACAAAGACCTACATTTCCCTAAGAGAATCTTCGATTCCAAAGGCGAAAAGTATTCTTTAAAAAACCCAATCGATGAATGTTGATGAATTAGAGGCAGAAATGCCATCGGTTCCAAAAAGTTCGCTTGCAGACAATGCGAACGTGCTTGAAATTCTCAAATAGCCTTTGACTTCAATGAATACTAATTTCTTCGAAGTCTATGGCAGCTTATATTTTTTTTTACCCATTTAAGAAAAAACGGTTTCTTCAGCACTTTCTGTGGCTGTATAATTATTTGGAATCTATTTAGATTTTTTTTTTATTTAGTTCTAAATTTGTTTATTTGAAAAAGTCATTGGACAGAGGCTCTCTAGTGGGACTCATGCAGCTTCGCAAATTGTGGGAATTGAGAAATTTGTCACACAACTGTCAAAATTTACGATGCGAAAAGTTACGAAGGCATTTGCGAAGCTGCATGAGTACCACTTCTTATTTCTTGCTGAGAGTGAGAATCGTACCCACAGTAGCAATTCTGTTTTGCGTGAGGGGGAAAAATTATTTTTCTAATTTGCGTGGGGGGGAAAAATTATTTTTTCAATTTTATTCATGCGCAAAAACAAAAATGCGTGGGGGGCAAAGCCCCCTCTTGCCCCTATGGTTGCTACGGCACTGCGTACCCACAGAATAGATAAATTATTGGGGGATAATCAAGCCTCCTGTGATCTCCATTAAGGCCTTCTACACTAGGCAATTTTAGTTGCGCAACTCTTATCGAATTCTCTTTTGGAATTGCTTTCATGTCTACATTGGGCCAGCAACTCGAGTTGCTCGATTGTCGAAAACAACCCCGACGCCACTTACACGTTTGAAAGTAAGAAAGAGATGCACAAAGCGTATTGCATAAAATTGCCTGTGCGAGCAACTTGCGACAGCAATTTTCCCCTTACCATCCCCGTACCGCGTCTTTCCAACAAACTCGCGAGTTGCGCAACTAAAATTGCCTAGTGTGGAAGGCCTCATTAAAATTCTAAGTCGTCGTTCATACTATGAGACAAGACAAGCGAGAGACACGGTGGTTGTAGGCAAGGGACGTTCGGGGTAGAGAGAGGGGTACGTGTCTTACGTACTCGGCGACACGCTTTGTGCTTGTCCTTCTCATCATAAAAATAGTGCTGCCATATTTGGGTAAATATTCTCTTCTTATGAAGAAGCATATCTACAGATTTCGGAAATAATTTAAAAAGCTAGCTTTGAAGTATTAAATACGAAAAATTGTGGAGAATAGCTTACACTTTTTCTAAAAAAAGATCTTTGGACCAACTTATTTTGTCGAAAACCGTGATAATAATTTATTTATCTTATTTCAAGAGCGTAGGGGATTTTTAATTCAGATTGTAGGTATTTCAAAATATTTTTTCTGGCAGCACTGTATAAAACCAGTTTCTTCTTCTATTGCAAATGTCGCAGAGACAATTTTTACTAGTATGAACACGAATAAGACACCAAAAGAGAATTCACCGTGTCTCTCGCTTGTCTTGTCTCATAGTATGAACGACGACTAATAAATTTCTATCATAATACAGGGCTGTCACAGAATCCGATAGCCATCAGCCTCAGTCAGGGTATTATTGCTGGCCATATATTACTATATATGTCACTCTCATAGATATTGCGCGGGATGTTTCGCGCCAGTTAGAAAGAGATGTTACTCGGCAGGCAAAAAAAGAGCGAGAGAGAAATACTTTTGGTGAGTACCTAAGTGAAAAATTCTCATTTTGGTGGGTACCCAAGACCGTGGTGGGTACCCAAGACCGTGGTGAAAAGAGCCAAAATAGAAACGGCTCCTGAGTGACATATATAGTAATATATGTTGCTGGCCTATGAGAGATACCTGCTAATAAAATGTCCGATCAAGGCAAGGTCGGAGCAGTCCGCCCCTTCACACTAGGGATTTGATTTCTCATAAAATTTAGTTTACAAAACACATTCAACCCTTCAAAGATCAAACCCTTAAAATAGTCCGGTAACAGAAAAATATAAGTACATATAAATACTTTCAAACAATGGCTAAGATCCCGAATCGCGATAGAAATTCTCGCTGTAAGAGGCAAACAAATATTAAACGTTTTGCGCAACTATTTTCTAAATAGAATTAATTGTCGGCTCGACAACATTTCATCTCAATGCCTGCCAGGTAACGCAATGAGTCTTTATATTTATTATTAATAATATTGGAAATGATTTTGCTGCATAAATTGAAATATTCTTTTTTTTTTTTTATTGAGCTTGAAAGCAAGCGCGTGCAAAGCGCTGAGTCAAGTTCAAAACTACTTTTTCTCTATCCGTCTAAACAAACATTATTTATGCAATTGCTTAATATGAGCTTTTGAAAAATCGAAGTCATAAAATGCACCTTTCGAGTGGTTGCAAAAATAAAAAGGCAATTAAAAACAATCAATAAAAAATGAGTGTAAATATTGCTAAGCGAAACAGTTAAAGTAATATAAGGAAATAATAATGAAATTACCAAAGGAGGTTAACCCTGTAATTTCTGGCGCGTTACTCTGTACTTCGACTCGGAAAGCCATTCTGCTCGAACAATAAATTCGAGATGAACGAATAACAATAATAACGTGTAACGAACATCAGACACTCGAACAAGAGTTTTTTCAAAAAAACTGATTACAACTAGTCTAGTTTGGGTCTAGTTCCAAACTGGTCCAAAAAGGACTAGTTGTAATAAGTTTTTTGAAAAAGTTTTAGTACCAAAATTCTTAGAATTTTTCTTTTATTCTGTATATAAATTTTCATCAAAATTAAATTTTAAAATTTTTTCAAAAAACTGATTACAACTACTCCTTTTTGGACCAGTTTGGAACTAGACCCAAACTAGACTAGTTGTAATCAGTTTTTTTGAAAAAATTTTGGTGCAAAAATTCTTAGAATTTCGCACTCACTTATTCTATATAGAAATTTTCATCGAAATCGGACGTCATGAATTTTTCGGATTTTTTGGGTTTTTGGTCCAAAACTCTCTAAACTTCTTCTTGCCCCCAAATTTTTTTTTCGGTTAATGTCTTATAATTGCTCAATATACCATTGTGGCAAATATAAGCGCTACCAAAGCACTCTTTCTCTCGCTACGCCCTTGATCCCTAGACGTACTTTTTTTTTGAAAAAGAAAATCTTGGAATTGTTTTTCTCTACCCGAAACTAGTCTTATCCGAACTTTTCAATTAAAAAAATTTTTGGCATTAAAGGGTTAAATTATAGATACAGCCGAAACTCTCTATAACAAGTTCCAAGGGACCGGAAAAAAATTCGATACAGAGAGAATTCGTTACAAAAAGAGAAAAAGGCACTAAAAATGTAGTGAAAAAACCTTAAGAAAATTCGCTTTAGAGAGGAGTTCGTTATAGAGAGTTCCAACTGCAATAGTAGATTCTTCTATTGAAACTGCAATTCTAGAGATTTGGGAAAGCATTCAAGGATTTTCTAAAGACGACGCAAATAATTTTCATTTAAATATGGTTTCACTTTATTTAACCCATTAAAAAGTAAATATTTGTATTTTAAACTTTCATCCCGAACAGCTCGCTAAACGGGGTATCAATTTGGTGCTTATTAGCCGTTCGGCGGAAAAGCTTCAGAGTGTTGCCGAAGAAATGAGTGAGTCCTTAGTTTGTGAAAGTTTTTAATTCATCTTGGTTTAATATATTTTTCGACATTTTTCTAGAATTAAATTACAAGATTGAAGTAACAACAATCGCCATCGATTTCACAAATGGAGCTGAGATCTTTGAGAAAATACGCTCCCAAATCGAAGGACTCGATATTGGTATTTTGGTGAATAATGTCGGAATCAGCTATCCTCATCCAGAATATTTCCTTGATGCTGCCGCTCAAATGCCCGAGTTCTTACGTAACATTATCTCCGCCAATATACACTCTGTCACGCATATGTGCGCTTTGGTAATGCCTCGTTTAGTTGCTAAGAAAAAAGGAGTTGTCATAAATCTTTCTTCGACGGCTGCTGTAATACCCAATCCGCTGCTGACTGTCTACAGTGCCACAAAGGTACATTCAATTTATATGCCTGCCACACGTAAATCGAAATTGAGCAATTTCAAAAAAATTCGGAACAAATTTGACATTTGAAATTGAGGCAATTTCAATTTTGTTCTGAAATTGAGCAATTTCGATCTACGTGTGGCAGGCATATTAGATTGTTTTGACATTTATACAATTACTAAAATAAATTTTATTCGTAGGCATTTATTGATAAATTCAGTGTGGATCTCCAAACGGAATATGCTTCGAAGAATATTATCGTTCAAAGCGTTCAACCTGGCTTTGTGGCCACAAATATGACAAAAATTCGTAAGGCGAGCGCCTTTGCACCATCCGCTGATACTTACGTCGAATCGGCTATACGCACAATTGGAATTGCTGGACAGACTGCTGGTTATTTGCCACATGCATTCTTGCAGCTCGTCATTCACGGAGTTAGTTGTATTTTGGGTGATAACATTGCAAGGAATTTAGTTTTCAAACATTTGCTATCAATGCGAGATCGCGCCCTGCGGAATGCGGCCAAAAAGCAGTAAAATCAGCTGCCGGCGAATCAAGACTAGTTAGATGTAATGGGTGATTCATGTGTCATAGTTGTAAACTTTCTCCCTCCCCCCTTGTTTTTCCAAAGAAAGCAGTTCAAATGCATTTAATTTTAATAAAAAAAAAAATAAAAAAAACTAATTCATAAGTTTACTGTGAGCACATGAGTTTAAGAATTCCAATTTATTTCTAAACTCCTATGACCCTCTTCAAGCTCTTCAAATGATGCTCAAATGTACTTAATGTATTTCGAAATAACGTGTTTTCCGTTTCCACGCATTTGAATTACAAGTTTTTTATCGTTTTCTTGCGAAAGAAATATGTGACCATTCCGTAGTGAACATCAATATCGATTTGAAAATGAAAATTGTAAACAAATTCGAGCCGCAGCGTCTTCACGCAATTCTTTAGTGAATTAAAACCATTTTAATACTTAAAATTAAAGGTACAATAACGTTTTATTCAAATGAAAATAACATCGACTCACCGATTGTCAAATATATCGATTTTGACCACCGATAACTAATCAACAGCACTAAGAGTGTTCACATCCCCAACAGAACTGTCAAATTTTTTGAGAATTCAAAGAAACAGAAGCAAGTCTTGTGTTTAGTTGGAAAAGTAAGGATTTATGTTGCATTTTGTAAATATAAGTGTGAAATATTGAGGTTTACAGAAAAATGTGCGCACTTTTCCAGTTACACTTTCGTTTCAACGCCGAATATTTGTTGTTTAAGCAAATCTTCAAAGATGTAGTTATATAAGACATTTCTCTTGTTGTTGTTTTTTTGCAGATTTGATGGCCGGTTTGTCACTGGGACTAGTGGCAAGGAAATACAGTGTAGTTGTATTCTTTCCTACGATCACGGTAGCATTAATATACGCTGATTGGTCGCATACGCGCAATTGGAAACGCAAAATTGTAGAAGCGGAACAGCTTAAGAACAAAGAATTGCAATAAAAAGACGCGATGGTTTTCGGTTTAGATAAACGCTACTTTTGGGCCTTGTTTCCATTCTGTGGCATGGCCATTGGTCACTATCTCGACTTGAAGGAAACGGAGCGAATGACAATGTTCCGTGACAAGAGTGCATTGTACGGCAGGCGGGCCGGCGACGATAAAGATAGGCCCCCGTCATGGTAAAGTTCAAATTAGTAAATGCTTTAATTAGTTCGGATGTCTTAAGTTTGTTGTCTCTAAATAAATATTGTCTTTGAACGCAAATGGATTGTGTCGAAGCTGAAGCCAAAAGTTTGATCATCGGAATGTATGTATGTATGTATATTCTTTTTAACTTTATTTAAAGAAACTAGAAACTGAATCACATATAATTATAGGAACTTATTCTAAAGTGTACTAAGTACATATTCAATAGTGTATGGCACGATCAATATCCTTTATATATATATATATATGTATATTTTAGCAGTTTTATACTTTCATAGATTGCCGCAAACGATTCCTTCTTATAGTAAGCCTCGGTGAAGCTCTCATTGATTGCCTGACTCCATATCCAGAACCTTCGGAAGCTTTCATCGCTGCAAGCAAATCGAAAGCTGCACGCTGATTCTCCCTCGTCCAAACATTTGTCAATTTTTCCGGTTCACATTTCGATAGAATTTGCTCACAAGGTGTGTGCTTTTTTGAATTGCCTCCAATATCGCTAACATTTTTCGTTGGCTCTTTGTTGCTGCGTTTGATACCTAATAAAGAGAGTAAAGATTTGCGTCGAGCTGTGCCATCAGAGTTGCTGCCATCACTGCTGCTGCAAATACTGTTCCTTAGTTTTTGAGCACCACCATTCGATATCATCGGGACTTTCTCAATGTCATAATTTATAATCCTTTTGGGCGATTGAAAAGTGACTTTCCGTCTAGAAGCAGCAGCAACAGCAGCCTTCGCAACTGGTAGAGTAGCCAAATTCAATTTGGCCATCGTTGGCGAATGCGCATCTTGAGGATCGATTGAGCAATAAGTTTCATCATGCTGCGTTGATTTCTTTTGTGATGCAGATTTTGTTGACAAACGTTTGGGATTGCTTTTGCATTGTGTTGGAACCGAAGAATTCCTCGTTGATTTATTTGGCTTAAGACTTCTCAGCTTGTTCTCAAGATTCAAATGTCTTTGATCGAGTTTATGCTGCAGCTCATCCAAGCGTTTCTGCCTTTCATTAAGTTGCATTTCCAACGCTGTTAAATTTTCCTCCTTTTGCTTAAGCAATGACTCATGGGCTCTAATGGCGTGCAAGCGTTCTTGAATGAATTGATTAAAAATGCTTTCGGTAATCGCATTTGGACTTTTGACTGCCTTTTGACTGATCTCCATGCATTGGCGTGTACTCTTGTATAACTCCGAGTCGGATTGCTGAAACGCGCGAGGATATAATTTTCGATTGGCCGAATAAAAAATTTCTGTACGCAGATCGGGAGTGAAAACACCACTAACTCCCATGCGCTGTGCATCTTCATAGTAACTATTATCGTTGGAACTTAAAATACTCACTGAGTGTCGATACTCTAAACGTGCTCGCGGTGTCTTCTCTATCGAAACCACAAAATCCTGCTCGGCATCAATTAAAGCATCAATTTTATGTTCCAATTCCGTAATATTTCTTACAACATTTGGATGTCGTGCAATCATTTCGACACATGGACGTTTATTTTCAATAACTTCGAGCATAAAGCGAATAACTTCATGAAGATCCTTACTATATATTGAGGATATATTAGTATATTTCCCGTTTGTAATGTTCGTTGAAAGTTGTTGCAGCTGATTACCTCTGAACGGTGGCTTCAATGCAGCCATCTCGTATGTCAAGCAACCCAGAGCCCATACATCCGTTCGGCAATCATACTTTTCACCAGCTATAATCTCCGGACTCATGTAATATGGTGTACCGACCATAGTTTCTGCAAAAGCCTGATTTCGTCGCAGCATACGAGCCAAACCAAAATCACCCAATTTCGCATTTCCGAATGAATCCAAAAATATATTTGCTGGCTTAATATCGCGATGCAAAACAGTACCCTGTTTCAATTTGCTGTGGCACACTTGAAGAGCTTTGCACAATTGGAAGAGCACACGCCAAATGTACCTTTCGTCGAAGCGCTTACGAGTCGAGCGAGCACAGGAAATAAGCTGTGACAAATCGCCACCTTCACACCATTCCATAATAATGAATATTGATTTCGCCTCATGGCTATTCAGATGATGATAGTATTGTACAATATTCGGATGCTGGAGCTGACGTAAAACACTTATTTCGGAAACAAGTGATTCTAACTTCACGTCGGTCAGCTCATCATAATCGATTGCTTTCCAAGCGTATAATTTATCTGTCTCTCTGTCACGGACCTTGTAACAAGTCCCATAGGCACCGCTACCTAACACCGATATCACCTCGTAATCTTGAAGTGTTTTCTTTGTAAAACTACTATTGATATCTTTATTCATTTCTTTGTTTTTTTTTTTTATTTGACCGTTAAAATTCAAATTAATTGTTCAAACGATCGTGAGACATGCGTCGCTGTATTCGTAACGCATTCAAGGAATATCCGAATAAGACTGATCCGTTTCCCGTTTGCAAGAGTAAGCCAGACTTGCAATTTGAAACCAAAACTTGTTTCGCAGAATCTCTCAGAAGAATCACATTCGCTCGAATTTCTCTCATTCGATTCAAACCACATAGGATAGGATAATGCCAAGTGCCAAGTAGTTACCCACCAAACCAGTCAAATTGTTCTCATGTTGTGTATTTGTTATGCTTTCTCAATGCTTCTTTTGTGCCATTGCACTGATGTATAATTCCAGGAACATTAGTTTCGTCTGCGATGTGTTTTTACAGGGTGATTTCAAACGAATGAATAGATTTTTACGTAAAAAAAAATAATTTTCTTCAAAGACAAAATGCATGAATCCCTTCAAATTATTGTGAAAGAACATACTCTATTGTAGGGCAAAGCCACGCCTATGAATTAAAATCGAAAACAAAAAGAACAAGTAAGGGTGTTATAGTCAGGCGAGCCTGACAATAGAATACCCGACACAGACACACGTGTTCAATAATTTTTAATATCAAGAAGTGTTTAAGGACATATTGGGCCCATATACCGACTTTTGTTAAATTTCTTTATAAAAACCGCCCATTTGCCACGCCCAATTTTTCAATTTTTTTGTGATTCTAATCGGACCCTTATATATACGCTTAAATTCTAAGTTTCATTGAAATATTTCAATAAAGTCCGCTTTTGAGGCATTTTTGGGATTTTTGTGACAGACCCTAGTACTAGAGGTACCCTTAATAATGGTTCTATCGAAAAGATTTTTGGGGAGGACGTTACTCGCTATCAAGGAAGCATACTTGCCAACTTTCGTTCAAGTCCAATTTGTATTTCGAGTGTAGGAGACAATTTTCGAAAAACGCCCTTATGCCACGCCCACTTTTCAAATTTTTTGAAATCGGCAAGTATGCCTTTAAACATGTTCAAATACCAAGTTTCATCAAAATATCTTGAAAAACTCAGGGTTTTAGAGCAGTTTTTGTGATTTTCATAACAGACCCTAGTACTGGAGGTACCCCTAAAAATGGTCCGATCGGGTCCATTCTCGAACTTGTTCTTACTCATGTCCCCGTGAGCACGCATACCAAATTTTGTCAAGATAGCTCAACTCCTTCGATAAGATAACTGTATACAGACAGACGGACGGACAGACAGACAGACAGACAGACGGACAGACAGACAGACGGACATGGCTAAATCGAATCTCCTGGTGACGCTGATCATTTCTATATACATTTTGTATGGTCTATCTCGACTGGTCCTGGGGGTGTTACACACAACTAACAAATGCAATATACCCTCGACACAGAGTGTGTCGGGTATAATTATATAATCACCCTGTATACACGGATTTTTACCTGTTAAATACACACTCCGTTATCGGGGAAGCGTACGTTATTTTCGGCGAAGGACGAAGATGGAAGAGAAAATCAGCTACACACAAACAATACGAATCAATTTACTCTGCCTGAGAGAGAACCATTCAGAACCACGCACGCCTAAATATTTTTTGAAAACAAACCCCAAACATATGGACGAACTCATGCTCCTACGACTTAATCTCAGCTTAGCTGTGAGCGTTGTTACGTTGCTGCGCATAGAGGTGCTGGCGTTGAAGTGGTTAAAGATTTATGACTGCGAGAATGGATTTGCTCGTTGCTGGAAAATCATGTTGCGATTTATCACGCACTATTTTGACCACGAACTCAGTCTCTAGGAACCCTTCGGGACTGCGCGTTTGTTTTGTGAAAGCATCGTCTATTGATCGTTTGAGTATTTGTTTTTTTATTTATTGTAAAAGAGAATTAGCATGTTATATTCTTCTTCTCCCTTTATTGTTTATTTTTGAGTTAATGGCTTTAAAGATTAGTTTCCAAACTTAGCAAATGATTCTCAAAGTCGAAAGATTTCTTTTCGTCTTTTATTGACTGTACTGTGGATGATTTAAGCATGAAAGTCTTTACGTTTATATATTATATATTGGCAAAAACTATTAGAATAATCCAAAAGAATCATAAACAACCTTCAGAAGGAAGCGGATTACTTTTGATTTTTTTTCATTGTCCCAATTTCATTATTAAGGGGGTCTTCTCATTGAAAACCCGTTTTTTGGACCCTTTTTAAAAAAATTCTTATTTGAAAACGCAAAGAATAATTGAAAACTTTTTTTTATTTATTGTATTACAAAAGGTTCAAAGTAAGGGGCTCTCTCCAGTTCTGTCAGAAATAAAAAACTTCATATAAAAAAACGCTTCAGAAATGAATCAGAAATTTTCTGAAGCGTTTTTTTATATGAAGTTTTTCATTTCTGTTTCATTTCTGACAGAACTGGAGAGAGCCCTAAATAAAAAAAATTTTTTTGTCTCGATACGTGGGCTGTTCAAAAAGTAATGAGACTTCAAAGTTGGTGGTGAAAAAAAGGTGCCACGATTCCGGGTCTCCGGAGCGTCCGAAATGAAAAAAAAAAACGGGGTTATAATCAGTATAGATGTAATTCTCGGATGAACCTCAAGCTTAATTTTGTGATTTTTTTTGACAAAATGGCGGCCATTCAAAAAAAAATTTCAATTTCGGGCTTTTTTTTTGTAGTTTAGTGTAAAAAAAAAATAGTAAAAAATTTTTTTAAATTATGGTCGAGGTTCACCCGAGAATGGTGACAATTCTGCGTCGATTCCACTTTGTTTCATGAAAATCGGTTCAGTTGAACTGGAGATATCATGGCCGCCAGTTCGAAAAACGTGGTTTCGAGATAAACGCGTTTAAAGTTTGAAGCAACGCAAAAATTACTCGTTTTAGCGCAGATCTTGCTCGACAAAGAAGGCTATATCCTCTAAACTATTTCGAATTTCAAAAAATCCTTTTAGGGGCATATTCACAACTACCCAAGCTATAAATAAATGCAAAAAAAAAAAAAAGTCGAAAAAAAAAGTTGCTCAATGAGAAGAACCCCTTAATTTGTAATTGTAATAATCTGATTTCTGACCCAAACGAAAAAGAATATTAAAGAATTATTTCACCTATCGAATAGAAAGTAATTTAATTAGTAACGATAGAACTAATGATTTAAGGATGTGATAAAACTATCAGGACGATTACAAATATTCACGGGAAATTTTGTCCTGCTAATTTGAAAAAAAAAAATTCTCCCATTCTAAGCACATTGAGAAGGGCATATAAAAGGAGCAAGAGTTCCCAACAATTTTAAGCAGAAAGTGGTCACATTCTCTTTATTACTGACGTTTAAAACACCTCCTTTTTCCGCGGAGAAAAAATTTCTAGGGAAAAAAATCCCGGGGAATATCGATTTAGGGCAGTATAAAAATACGTCGTTATCATCAGCGGAAAAAGGGAGTAGGTATTCTACTCGTCAATAAAAGAAAGACGTTGATGACCTTTGCTTAAAAATGTTCGAAATTCTTGCACCTTTATATGCCCTTTGAAATGCGCCCAGAATGGGAGAAATTATTTCCAATCCGCAAGGGAAAAATTCTCCGAAATATTTAAAATCGGTCTATATAAATGTAAACAATAAATTAAAATTGAATCATATCGGTTTCTACAAATTTGATTCTATTAAGCAAAAACTTTAGATTTAAAGTTAAATTATTTCATAAATATAAAATTATTATTATTATAAAAATTCCATCTTCATCCGACTATACTACTTGCACCACGTAACGCAAGATACCCCGCTGTGATGTCTGATGGAAGCGCCTTAACAATTGCATACTCCTCGGCGTTGTGATAATTCAATTTCGAGTGTGGGTCAGTGTATGGTGCAATTAGTCCAGAAATATCAGAATACTTTTTCGGCGGCAATAAAGAAGGCGGTGCGTTCAACGATGAGTCTGGAAAAAAAAAAATAGAAAAATATAACTACTACCCATTAGAATTTATTTATTTCGATGGTTTTCTAACATGTTACTGCATCATCAGGCCATTGCAATGTTTTCTCAATTGCTAAGATTTGTTTCAAGGCTTTCCAAGCTGGCCTTTTCGCAGCTTCTTGTGGATTGGATTGCTTAAAGCAGTGCTTCGGTTGTTCTTCGGTCATTGCATTCCACCAACAGCAGGATAACTCGATTATTGTACGCCACTCTGATATGAAATGATTTGCCATTGAGAATGTAAGAAGCGTCACGACTGGAAAGAATGAACGAATGCATAAGAAATGCTGAAAGCGTGACGTCAGTGCAGTAAGAAGACTTCTTTTCAATGTTAAAATCTTTGCCGCTATTTCGTGAGTGAGACAATAAATTGCTTAAAAACGTATACATATTTCAGTTCTTCAAACATCGAAAAGATGCAAAAAAAGAAATAAAAAAAAACACAATTTATTTGCAGTCAGGAGGTAGCATAAAATTCGTTTTTTTGATGGCTCTAATTTTTGAGCATCTACTGTTGAAACATATGACACAAGAGATGATAACAGCTGTCTCAGAAAAACTAAAGCAAACTAAACAAAATGTTTTTTTGGAATTGTTTGATCCTGTTGCTGCGGATAGTGATGACGGTGAAAGCCGTTAATCATTGGATTTTAAAAGACAATATAATAGTATCAAAACCAGAGTCACATTTTTTAATGCGGGAGCCACAAGACTTAATAAGTTTCTTGAAACAAATCCAAAATAGTGAATTTGTGGAAATTGCTTACAACCAACTGCTGAGACAACGTGGCCAAATCGTTGATAATCTTCAATTTTCCATGGAATTCGGGAAGGAGCTAGTCGACGAAGCGAAATGTGCCATGGAGTCCTTTCTTTTGGCCAATCGGATATCATACAACATTAAAATTTCAAAGGAAAGAATTGCTCTTCCGAAGCTAAGTAAAAGCAAGAAAAAGCAAAATTCATCATCATCGAATGAGGAGCCGAATTGTGAGGAGTATGCGCCAACGATAACTAATTGTACACAACAAGCAGAAAAGCTTGAATTAATGGCTTTGGAACCTGAAGAAGAAATAATACTCGATGATGATGATGGTCGTATCGATCCCGATGTGCTAAGACGTCAAGCAGTGGATCTTTTACAAGAAGAACCTCAATCATGGAAATCCCACTTAATCGCTTCGTACTATTGGCGAAATCGTGGGAATGCGAAGAAAGCTTTATCTTGCGCTTGTCGTGCAACGGATTTCTCTGATGACGAAGAAGCAAGAGATATAAATCTATTGAATATGGGAATTATACTTCTACGCGTGAGATTGCTAAACGATGCCGAATATGTATTGTCGTCTGCAATTGAAGCTGCTCCTCATAGTGCACAGGCTCATTTTGCGTTAGGTGCTGCGCTTGCTTTCAAGCACGAATTCAATCGATCGTTGGAACATTTGGAAGAAGCTGAGAACTTGGATGTCAGACTCTTGCCAAAGACAGTACCCCTGCGTAAATTTATCACATGCTCTGACAATTTGGCCAAGAAGATGACCAAAATTAATAGGTAAATGAAAATTATTTTGCAATTCAATTCAATTCAAGTCTTGTCATGTAAAAACAACGTTTTAAAAACTTTAGCTACGTCGAGTTCATAAAAAATGAAGTTCGCGATTTTAAAAATCTTAAACAACAAATAAAACGTAGCCATGACTCTCTGATGCATCAACAAGTTCCTCTAAGCTCACGTCAGCTGCACGAAACAACGAAAAACTCGAACTTGCTGCGACGTGGCCAATACTGCAGCACTCGGAAAGATCCCATTTCCGATGAGGCTGTGTTATTTTGTGATTTCTATACGGATATGCAAATGCGTCTTGAAAGCAAAGAGATCGATATAATCACCTTGGAGAAACAAATCCAGATTAGCAGTGAGGCCGTTTTAAAACAAGTTTCTAAAGAATTAGGACAAGAAGCTACTTTTCATAAGACTCGCGTGCTGCCTTCATTAAAACGTACATCTCAGGAATCAAAAGAACACGAAAAGTATAAAAAAACCTTGAAAACATAGCTTTTTAAATGTTTTTCGTAAGAGTTTATAAACGCAAATATTTATTAACAAGATTTTATGTGTGTTGTTAGCAATGTTATGAATTCTGCAAAAATGCATTTATTAAAATGTTTAAAAAAAATTCTATTTTAACGATGTTAAGAACCAAAAAAATATATATATTTATGTATACAATGTTGACACTATGTTTAGAATAAGTTTATTTTTGAAGCTTAAACTTTCGAAAATCTTCAAGTTTTTTAATGAAGATTCGATAGAATTGATATCAAAGTGCCCAAAATAATTATGTAATATATGAACTGTTATGCATGCTATATATTAATGTCGTATATGTGAGAATATTTTTAAAATACTATTAATTTTTGTATGCATTTAATCTGTGTTTAAAAATTTGCGAATTGTATTATAATAAGCGTATTTAAACCAGACCTGTTAAATAATGATTATTTAATTAATGATTAATTAATCAGATTATTTTTTTCTTATGAGTGAAATAGTCATTATTTAATGATTATTTTTGTATGACCTATATTAATCAATGATTGCGATTACCAAATAATCATGAAATAATCATGATTAATTTAGATTAATGAAAAAAATCAGAAAAAATCAAAAAATAATCAAAAAAATAATCCCGATTAATTTTAGATTATTTTTGAATATTTTTGATTTTTTTTTTGATTATTTTTGATTTTTCCTGATTATTTTTGGGTTTTTTGATTTTTTTTGATTAATTTTGATTTGTTCTGATTTTTTTTTATTAATTTTAATTATTTTCAATTTGTAATTGAATATAATTAAATGTAGTACAGCGAGGGGCCCATATGTCCTTGCCTATGACATCGCAATGTAAAATTCGCCTCTCGAAAGTATTGCCGGTGGTTTGACGAGGGGTGGTCCTAACCACAGGTGGCCGGTGAATTCACTTGTCCGTTGCCGGTCCCACGGACTATAGGGAAACTTTGGAAAAACGATGTTGTTCAAATACAAATTGAAAATAATTAAAATTAATAAAAAAAATCAGAACAAATCAAAAATAATCAAAAAAAATCAAAAAACCCAAAAATAATCAGGAAAAATCAAAAATAATCAAAAAAAATCAAAAATATTCAAAATTAATCGGGATTATTTTTTTGATTATTTTTTGATTTTTTCTGATTTTTTTCATTAATCTGAAATAGTCCTGATTATTTCACGATTATTTGGTAATCGCAATCATTAATAATCAAAAATTTCGAGAAGTTAAATTAATAATGATTATGGATTAAAAAAAGAACAATAATTCATGATTATTAATCTTAATCGGGATTTAACAGGTCTGATTTAAACCAATCAAACTACACTAATTTAATCATGTTTTGAAATTTAAAACCACGATTTACGGAAATTTCTAAATTGTAGAAACCGATATGATAGTTCCAGAGATTTTTATGGACTTTTAATATACCCCAGATTTCCAATTTTATTCTTCATTTTGTTCATATCTTATATGCGCCTTAAATATACAAGAAAAGTTTTTAACTTACCAATCTTCATTTAACTTATTAAGAAATTGTAGTATGAAAAAAAAATATTTCTTTAATTTATTCTTTTGTTGCAATTCATATAGAAATAATACTCTATCTATAAAGCTAATTAGCAATCACTCACTATCGGGTATGTGATTATTTTCCCTTTCCCGGGGAATTCAATTCCCCAACTGATGTGATTTCCCTTTCTCTAGATTGAGGAGGAATTTGGATTACCTCATGATCTAACTGGCGATATGCATTATCTATTAAAGTAATTCAATTTCCCTCTCACTCTAGGAAAAAGGGGAATTAATCACTTCAATTTCGATATTGAACTACCTTTCCCGCGAAAGGGAAACCAATCACATACCCGTATAACAACTTTATAAAATTACCAATGAATATCTTTCGTCTCCAATGCTTTCAACATATCACAAATATTTGGATAAACAAATTGCTCTTTAATATCGAAGCCTGATCGATCTTCAGCTACTAGCAAACTAGACCAACCGGCGTTTTTCGTCGCACCAATATAGTCCAGTTCATAACTGTTTCCAATATGCAATGCTTCTGCAGGCTGAGCATTGATTTTCCTAAGAGCTAAATCAAATATTTGCCGCTCGGGTTTCTGAACGCCTGCAAATAAATTATTTGATCATAAAATTCGATTATTTTGAAAATCGTCCTTTGTTTTTTTACCAGCATCATAAGACGTTATTACAAAATCAAACAGATGTGCTATTTTCATTGCATCCAAAACCGATTTCAAACTCGGATCAAAATTGGAAATCACTCCAACGCATTTGCCCGTTTCACGTATTTTTTCGACCAAACATATACCACTTTCGATTTGAGTCCAAGTTTCACTTGTACGAAAAACTTTTATCAAACATTCAGCGAGTGCATTGAGTTTCACGGCATCAATTTGCTGATTTACGCAGCAAAATGTTTGCTTAACCAATATCATCCACCACTCGTCCCATGTTATAGAGTTTGTATGAGCGCCAAAGTTTGGATACTTCTTGGAAGTCTCCTTAAATTGTTTTCGAAAACAAGTTCGTAGTTTATTTTCGTCAATATTTTTGATGCCAAACTGCAGAGCCTAAAATGAAAATTTTACTATCGTCAATATCGTGATTCATTTTTATATTTTATTTTATTAAATTTAAGCTAAATTCAGTTAACGCTAGTGTTTGTTTCATTGATCATAATTACCTTTTCTCTATAAACGGTTTCAGGATCATAACGAAACTGCAGAAGGGTTCCAGTAATGTCAAATGTTACAAGACGAAATCTTTGCAAATTTTTTGCTAATTGCATTTTCAATTTTCACTAAAATCCGATCCGGCCAACATAATTGCGAAAGTGACAGTTATCCAACATGCTAAAATTGCTTGCACGGCTTGAACGACCTTTTTGCCACCCTACGTTTATTTATTATATAAATTTTCTTTATGAAATTCGTTCGGAATGTTACAATCGAATTTTGAAACTTGATATATTTGAGTCTTTAACCCTTTAAATACCGTTTTTAAATTAAAATGAATTTTTCACTTGAATTTCTTGGTTATATCTCAAATGATTTTCTATAGAATTTGTTTGAGAAAACGATAAACGACACATAAAGTATCTTGGAACTAGAGAACAATCGTATCATTTTGGTTATGTGAAAGATACGCGTGTCACGTCAGTATTTAGAGGGTTAAAAAATCTGGCATCCTCTGTTACTTATGGCGGAATTTACACTGCAGAATATTTCGATAAAAATAAGATTTATTTCATTGGCAAGGAACAGCCACATAAATCATCGTGAATTGATTCCCTATCCATCTCACTTCCCCTTGCTACCCTCGTTGTAAAACGAAATGTCTTTCTATCGATTTGCCTTTCAGTATAAATTCCGTCTATGTATGTGTCAAACATGATGCGGAACTAGAGATGTCGGAATATTGAGAACATGTCGATTTTCTATGCACATTTCGATAGTATTCAAGCAACGATATTCCATCGACATCTCTAGAGTGGAAGTGCTTCGCGTTTTATTGTCGATTGCATTTATTTTTGTTAAATAATTTTGAGCGTACCGATTAAACTGAAAAGAAATGGCCGCCGTTAATGATTGTTTTAGTATCGGCAGTATCGTCGTATGCTCAACCTGCTTTGGAGAAGAAGTAGAAGGCGAAGTCTTAGCGTTCGAAAAGAATTTCCTCATTTTAAGTATCCTTTTTAAATAATAGAAAAAGAAAAAGAAATCACAAAAGGGCAATGCACAAAAAACGAGCGAAATGTCAAAAGTGCAATTCACGATCATCTCAAAGAGAGGATCTAACGAAATTTGAATATTATTTAAGCAATTATAAAACAGATTTCACTCAATCATCACACGATCTACATATCTCTAATCTCAAATTGAATTCATGTTTTTTTAAATTTTTGTTTCATTTTCAATTTTATTTACTCATATGTATTCCATTCTTTGACACAATGTTTAGACAAAAATTGGACAAACAGCTGATCGTCAGCTTGACTTGTACTGACTTCTAATTTCATTTTTATTTTTTTTGGTACCACTTCATGAAAGCATTCTTCTGTTATTAATTAAATCTGAAAAAGTTTTCCTTAATTATAAAAACTCTCAAAGAATGTCATTCAAAATCATCCGAATCGCTAAATGATGTCCATGTACTGAATTTATCTCTATGTAAAAATGTTCAAGTCCTAAAGGAATGTAATGGCCATTTTGTCGAGGACCCCCAAAAACTTAATGTGGAACAGGTTAGATTTTCCTTTGAAACTTTTAAGAGTAACCTACTGACTAATGTTTCATTTTTTTTATTTTTAGTCTGAAGCTTCGCCTAAGAAAAACGTGTACAAAATAGACAAACGTATCTCAAGTCGAAGAACTCAGACGTTACTCCTGAAGCCCAAGAACTGTATAGAGTGATTGCAAAGCAATTTAAGGTATTCCCGCTTCGATATAAGTTTTTTTTCTTCTCCCTTTTTTGATTTTATTCGATATCTAAAACAATAGTTCTCTGTGTTAAGGAAAATGATCAGCAGGGACAAGGAAGAAAGACTAGAAGGAATGGCTTGATGTTGCAGAAGAAGAATATTGGGATATTAGTATATATGAGTTTGTTTTATTTTTATGAATATTGATTCTTGAAAATTCGTACCTATCGTAGAGAGATTTAACTTCCTTTACTTCTACTAAAAATGCCTTCCGACATGAAAGGATAAAGCAGCTCTTTTTTCATTGTTGTTTTTTATTTATTTGTTTTGATAATGTTACAGAAATTAGATCGATTTTATTTATTTGAATATTTGATTATTTTATTATTTAAAAAATTCAAATAGCGAAATTTTTCACATCACCTAAAATTCGCTTTTGAATCAGTTTCAACTGAAATTATTTTTTAAAGCACCATGTTACGTATGTAAATGCTTTGTTCAGCTTTATTATCAGATAAACAGAGTAATTCTTAATGCATTCTATTTGAAAGAATATTGGTCTTAATATCGAATGCCTTATTTTTTTTTTTTTAACAAACAAATTTTTTCTCATTTTCAGTACAATGAAGTGTCATGGCATGGGTTAAACATACAAATTCTAAACGAAGTTACTGTTTCACCACCATATAAAACTGAAAACGTCATCTCTTCTTCCAGTAAAAGTACTCTGTGCAAGTATATAAAGAAAATGGTATGAGTTCAATTGCATATACAATTATTAACTATTTATAAGTTTATCATTATTATTGCTTCAGATCGAACAATTCTACAGCACAAGGGCAGCGCAAGATAACAATTCGACCATAGGTACATTGTCAAACACATCTTCGGCATCATCATCATTATCGTCATCAACGCCACTGGCACCAATCAATGTAGCTGCAAATTCGGTTCCGGCTAATTAAAGTTTTAAATTAAGTAAAAAAAAAAAAAAAATATTAAAATAAAAATATAACACAAGTTTACAAAATGCGAAGCACAAAAAGTAGGCGTGGCAGTGTTACGAAGTTAAACTTTTCCAACTTTGGGGCACATGAGTAACCTATGTTTCGAATTTGAGGACCGTGGGTTCAAAATTGTGGATTTTGGCAAAACCCGTGTTCTGTTTGAGGGGGTTGGGGGGGGTTCGATTTCGAAAATTTTTTTGGAATCTCTTAGACAATCACGGAGGAACGTCTATGCCAAATTTCAAAGCCCTAGGGCAACTCCTTCTATGATTTCCCAAAACTGTATGAAAATCATGCATTTTGGAGCCAAGACAAAATTTGTTTTAGTCAAACTAATTTAGTCAAGACACAAAATTTTAAATATTTTCATGGGTAAGGAAAATAGTAAAGGTCCTTCAAATAGGTAGAAATCATAGGGTTTTCCAGGATTTTTCTCCACAGGAATTTTCTTTAAGACCTAAGGAACCATTTAGAAAAAAAAAATTCTCAAAAACCCTGTAGGAAATGTCATTTTGAGACAGTTAAACCCGAAAACTAAACTTAATTCAAAAAAATATAACGGCTTTATTTTCCCGCCAAAATGAAAATTCCAAAAAAAACTTCAAAAAATAACAAAAAAAACCAAAATTTTCAAAACCCCGAAATTTCCCAGTAGTTTCCGAGATATAAGCATTTGAAATTTCGGATTCCACCTTCTGTTTTTCCTGTTCGCCTGGTGAACCAGACGAATTTTTTGGAATTGAGCTCCGCATTTCTTCGGCATATGATTTTCTCGATAACTAAAGTCTTTTTGGAAACTTCGACGGTAAGTATGCATTCTTTAGAGCCTCTAGCACACTTTGCGATGAATAAAATTTTCATATTTCCACGGGTAGGGAAAATGCAAAAAGTGCTTCAAATAGGGGGAAAGCGTGGAATTTTCCAGGAATTTTCTCCATGGGAATTTTCTTTAGGATCTGAGGAACCATTTAGGAAAAAAAAATTTCCAAAAACCCTGTAGGAAATGTCATTTTGAGACAGTTAAACCCGAAAACTAAACTTAATTCAAAAAAATATAACGGCTTTATTTTCCCGCCAAAATGAAAATTCCAAAAAAAACTTCAAAAAATAACAAAAAAACCAAAATTTTCAAAACCCCAAAATTCCCAGTAGTTTCCGAGATATAAGCATTTGAAATTTCGGATTCCACCTTCTGTTTTTCCTGTTCGCCTGGTGAACCAGACGAATTTTTTGGAATTGAGCTCCGCATTTCTTCGGCATATGATTTTCTCGATAACTAAAGTCTTTTTGGAAACTTCGACGGTAAGTATGCATTCTTTAGAGCCTCTAGCACACTTTGCGATGAATAAAATTTTCATATTTCCACGGGTAGGGAAAATGCAAAAAGTGCTTCAAATAGGGGGAAAGCGTGGAATTTTCCAGGAATTTTCTCCATGGGAATTTTCTTTAGGATCTGAGGAACCATTTAGGAAAAAAAAAATTTCCAAAAACCCTGTAGGAAATGTCATTTTGAGACAGTTAAACCCGAAAACTAAACTTAATTCAAAAAAATATAACGGCTTTATTTTCCCGCCAAAATGAAAATTCCAAAAAAACTTCAAAAAATAACAAAAAAACCAAAATTTTCAAAACCCCAAAATTCCCAGTAGTTTCCGAGATATAAGCATTTGAAATTTCGGATTCCACCTTCTGTTTTTCCTGTTCGCCTGGTGAACCAGACGAATTTTTTGGAATTGAGCTCCGCATTTCTTCGGCATATGATTTTCTCGATAACTAAAGTCTTTGTGGAAACTTCGACGGTAAGTATGCATTCTTTAGAGCCTCTAGCACACTTTGCGATGAATAAAATTTTCATATTTCCACGGGTAGGGAAAATGCAAAAAGTGCTTCAAATAGGGGGAAAGCGTGGAATTTTCCAGGAATTTTCTCCATGGGAATTTTCTTTAGGATCTGAGGAACCATTTAGGAAAAAAAAAATTTCCAAAAACCCTGTAGGAAATGTCATTTTGAGACAGTTAAACCCGAAAACTAAACTTAATTCAAAAAAATATAACGGCTTTATTTTCCCGCCAAAATGAAAATTCCAAAAAAACTTCAAAAAATAACAAAAAAAACCAAAATTTTCAAAACCCCAAAATTCCCAGTAGTTTCCGAGATATAAGCATTTGAAATTTCGGATTCCACCTTCTGTTTTTCCTGTTCGCCTGGTGAACCAGACGAATTTTTTGGAATTGAGCTCCGCATTTCTTCGGCATATGATTTTCTCGATAACTAAAGTCTTTGTGGAAACTTCGACGGTAAGTATGCATTCTTTAGAGCCTCTAGCACACTTTGCGATGAATAAAATTTTCATATTTCCACGGGTAGGGAAAATGCAAAAAGTGCTTCAAATAGGGGGAAAGCGTGGAATTTTCCAGGAATTTTCTCCATGGGAATTTTCTTTAGGATCTGAGGAACCATTTAGGAAAAAAAAATTTCCAAAAACCCTGTAGGAAATGTCATTTTGAGACAGTTAAACCCGAAAACTAAACTTAATTCAAAAAAATATAACGGCTTTATTTTCCCGCCAAAATGAAAATTCCAAAAAAACTTCAAAAAATAACAAAAAAACCAAAATTTTCAAAACCCCAAAATTCCCAGTAGTTTCCGAGATATAAGCATTTGAAATTTCGGATTCCACCTTCTGTTTTTCCTGTTCGCCTGGTGAACCAGACGAATTTTTTGGAATTGAGCTCCGCATTTCTTCGGCATATGATTTTCTCGATAACTAAAGTCTTTGTGGAAACTTCGACGGTAAGTATGCATTCTTTAGAGCCTCTAGCACACTTTGCGATGAATAAAATTTTCATATTTCCACGGGTAGGGAAAATGCAAAAAGTGCTTCAAATAGGGGGAAAGCGTGGAATTTTCCAGGAATTTTCTCCATGGGAATTTTCTTTAGGATCTGAGGAACCATTTAGGAAAAAAAAATTTCCAAAAACCCTGTAGGAAATGTCATTTTGAGACAGTTAAACCCGAAAACTAAACTTAATTCAAAAAAATATAACGGCTTTATTTTCCCGCCAAAATGAAAATTCCAAAAAAACTTCAAAAAATAACAAAAAAACCAAAATTTTCAAAACCCCAAAATTCCCAGTAGTTTCCGAGATATAAGCATTTGAAATTTCGGATTCCACCTTCTGTTTTTCCTGTTCGCCTGGTGAACCAGACGAATTTTTTGGAATTGAGCTCCGCATTTCTTCGGCATATGATTTTCTCGATAACTAAAGTCTTTGTGGAAACTTCGACGGTAAGTATGCATTCTTTAGAGCCTCTAGCACACTTTGCGATGAATAAAATTTTCATATTTCCACGGGTAGGGAAAATGCAAAAAGTGCTTCAAATAGGGGGAAAGCGTGGAATTTTCCAGGAATTTTCTCCATGGGAATTTTCTTTAGGATCTGAGGAACCATTTAGGAAAAAAAAATTTCAAAAACCCTGTAGGAAATGTCATTTTGAGACAGTTAAACCCGAAAACTAAACTTAATTCAAAAAAATATAACGGCTTTATTTTCCCGCCAAAATGAAAATTCCAAAAAAACTTCAAAAAATAACAAAAAAACCAAAATTTTCAAAACCCCGAAATTCCCAGTAGTTTCCGAGATATAAGCATTTGAAATTTCGGATTCCACCTTCTGTTTTTCCTGTTCGCCTGGTGAACCAGACGAATTTTTTGGAATTGAGCTCCGCATTTCTTCGGCATATGATTTTCTCGATAACTAAAGTCTTTGTGGAAACTTCGACGGTAAGTATGCATTCTTTAAGCCTCTAGCACACTTTGCGATGAATAAAATTTTCATATTTCCACGGGTAGGGAAAATGCAAAAAGTGCTTCAAATTTGAATATTATTTAAGCAATTATAAAACAGATTTCACTCAATCATCACACGATCTACATATCTCTAATCTCAAATTGAATTCATGTTTTTTAAATTATTGTTTCATTTTCAATTTTATTTACTCATATGTATTCCATTCTTTGACACAATGTTTAGACAAAAATTGGACAAACAGCTGATCGTCAGCTTGACTTGTACTGACTTCTAATTTCATTTTTATTTTTTTTTTGGTACCACTTCATGAAAGCATTCTTCTGTTATTAATTAAATCTGAAAAAGTTTTCCTTAATTATAAAAACTCTCAAAGAATGTCATTCAAAATCATCCGAATCGCTAAATGATGTCCATGTACTGAATTTATCTCTATGTAAAAATGTTCAAGTCCTAAAGGAATGTAATGGCCATTTTGTCGAGGACCCCAAAAACTTAATGTGGAACAGGTTAGAGTTTACTTTGAAACTTTTAAGAGTAACCTACTGACTAATGTTTCATTTTTTTTTTTTTTTTTTTCAGTTGAAGCTTCGCCTAAGAAAAACGGTACAAAATAGACAAACGTATCTCAAGTCGAAGAACTCAGACGTTACTCCTGAAGCCCAAGAACTGTATAGAGTGATTGCAAAGCAATTTAAGGTATTCCCGCTTCGATATAAGTTTTTTTTTTCTCTCCCTTTTTTGATTTTATTCGATATCTAAAACAATAGTTCTCTGTGTTAAGGAAAATGATCAGCAGGGACAAGAAGAAAGACTAGAAGGAATGGCTTGATGTTGCAGAAGAAGAATATTGGGATATTAGTATATATGAGTTTGTTTTATTTTTATGAATATTGATTACGAAAATTGTACCTATCGTGAGAGATTTAAGTTCCTTTACTTCCACTAAAAAGCCTTCCGACATGAAAGGATAAAGCAGCTCTTTTTTCATTGTTGTTTTTTTTTATTTGTTTTGATAATGTTACAGAAATCAGATCGATTTTATTTATTTAAATATTTGATTATTTTATTATTTAAAAAATTCAAATAGCGAAATTTTCACATCACCTAAAATTCGCTTTTGAATCAGTTTCAACTGAAATTATTTTTTAAAGCACCCATGTACGTATGTATGTAATGCTTTGTTCAGCTTTATTATCAGATAAACAGAGTAATTCTTAATGCATTCTATTTGAAAGAATATTGGTCTTAATATCGAATGCCTTATTTTTTTTTTTTTTAACAAACAAATTTTTTCTCATTTTCAGTACAATGAAGTGTCATGGCATGGGTTAAACATACAAATTCTAAACGAAGTTACTGTTTCACCACCATATAAAACTGAAAACGTCATCTCTTCTTCCAGTAAAAGTACTCTGTGCAAGTATATAAAGAAAATGGTATGAGTTCAATTGCATATACAATTATTAACTATTTATAAGTTTATCATTATTATTGCTTCAGATCGAACAATTCTACAGCACAAGGGCAGCGCAAGATAACAATTCGACCATAGGTACATTGTCAAACACATCTTCGGCATCATCATCATTATCGTCATCAACGCCACTGGCACCAATCAATGTAGCTGCAAATTCGGTTCCGGCTAATTAAAGTTTTAAATTAAGTAAAAAAAAAAAAAAATATTAAAATAAAAATATAACACAAGTTTACAAAATGCGAAGCACAAAAAGTAGGCGTGGCAGTGTTACGAAGTTAAACTTTTCCAACTTTGGGGCACATGAGTAACCTATGTTTCGAATTTGAGGACCGTGGGTTCAAAATTGTGGATTTTGGCAAAACCCGTGTTCTGTTTTAGGGTTGGGGGGGGTTCGATTTCGAAAATTTTTTTGGAATCTCTTAGACAATCACGGAGGAACGTCTATGCCAAATTCAAAGCCCTAGGGCAACTCCTTCTATGATTTCCCAAAACTGTATGAAAATCATGCATTTTGGAGCCAAGACAAAATTTGTTTTAGTCAAACTAATTTAGTCAAGACACAAATTTTTAAATATTTTCATGGGTAAGGAATATAGTAAAGGTCCTTCAAATAGGTAGAAAATCATAGGGTTTTCCAGGATTTTTCTCCACAGGAATTTTCTTTAAGACCTAAGGAACCATTTAAGAAAAAAAATTTTCAAAAACCCTGTAGGAAATGTCATTTTGAGACAGTTAAACCCGAAAACTAAACTTAATTCAAAAAAATATAAAGGCTTTATTTTCCCGCCAAAATGAAAATTCCAAAAAAACTTCAAAAAATAAAAAAAAAACCAAAATTTCAAAAACCCCAAAATTCCCAGTAGTTTCCGAGATATAAGCATTTGAAATTTCGGATTCCACCTTCTGTTTTTCCTGTTCGCCTGGTGAACCAGACGAATTTTTTGGAATTGAGCTCCGCATTTCTTCGGCATATGATTTTCTCGATAACTAAAGTCTTTTTGGAAACTTCGACGGTAAGTATGCATTCTTTAGAGCCTCTAGCACACTTTGCGATGAATAAAAATTTTCATATTTCCACGGGTAGGAAAATGCAAAAAGTGCTTCAAATCTGGGAAACGTGGTAATTTTCGGGGTTTTGAAAATTTTCTTTTTTTTGTTAATTTTGAGGTTTTTTGGGAATTTTCATTTTGGCGGGAAAATAATGGAAGTTATATTTTTTGAATTAAGTTTTATTTTTCGGGCTTTAAATGTATTCAATGAAATTTCCTACAGGGTTTTTGAAAATTTTTTTTTCCTAAATGGTTCCTCAGATCCTAAAGAAATTCCTATGGAGAAAAATTCTGGAAAATTCCACGCTTTCCCCCTATTGAAGCACTTTTTGCATTCTTCCTACCCGTGGGAATATGAAAATTTTATTCATCGAAAAGTGTGCTAGAGGCTCTAAAAGAATGCATACTACCGTCGAAGTTTCAACAAAGACTTTAGTTATCGAGAAAATCATATGCCAAGAATGGAAATGCGGAGCTCAATTCCAAAAAATTCGTATGGTTCACAGGCGAACAGGAAAATACAAAAGGTGGAATCCGAATATTTCAAATGCTTATATCTCGGAAACTACTGGGAATTTTTAGGGGTTTTGAATAATTTTGGTTTTTTTGTTATTTTTTGAAGTTTTTTTGGATTTTCATTTTGGCGGGAACAATTAAAGCCGTTATATTTTTTTGAATTAAGTTTAGTTTTCGGGTTTAACTGTCTCAAAATGACATTTCATACAGGGTTTTGGAAATTTTTTTTTTCCTAAATGGTTCTCAGATCCTAAAGAAATTTACCATGGAGAAAATTCCTAATGGGAAATTCACGCTTTCCCCCCTATTTGAAGCACTTTTTGCATTTTCCCTACCGTGGAAATATGAAAATTTTATTCATCGCAAAGTGTGCTAGAGGCTCTAAAGAAATGCATACTTACCGTCGAAGTTTCCACAAAGACTTTAGTTATCGAGAAAATCATATGCCGAAGAAATGCGGAGCTCAATTCAAAAATTCGTTGGTTCACAGGCGAACAGGAAAAACAGAAGGTGGAATCCGAAATTTCAAATGCTTATATCTCGGAAACTACTGGGAATTGTGGGGTTTTGAAAAATTTTGGTTTTTTTGTATTTTTTGAGTTTTTTTGAAATTTTCATTTTGGCGGGAAAATTAAAGCCGTTATATTTTTTTGAATTAAGTTTAGTTTTCGGGTTTAACTGTCTCAAAATGACATTTCATACAGTGTTTTTGGAAATTTTTTTTCCTCTAAATGGTCCTCAGATCCTAAAGAAAATTCCCATGGAGAAAAATTCCTGGAAAATTCCACGCTTTCCCCCTATTTGAAGCACTTTTTGCATTTTCCCTACCCGTGGAAATATGAAAATTTTATTCATCGCAAAGTGTGCTAGAGGCTCTAAAGAATGCATACTTACCGTCGAAGTTTCCAAAAAGACTTTAGTTATCGAGAAAATCATATGCCAGAAATGCGGAGCTCTATCCAAAAAAATTCGTCTGGTTCACCAGGCGAACAGGAAAAAACAGAAGGTGGAATCCGAAATTTCAAATGCTTATATCTCGGAAACTACTGGGAATTTCGGGGTTTTGAAAATTTTGGTTTTTTTGTTATTTTTTGAAGTTTTTTTGGAATTTTCATTTTGGCGGGAAAATAAAGCCGTTATATTTTTTTGAATTAAGTTTCTTTTTCGGGTTTAACTGTCTCAAAATGACATTTCCTAAGGTTTTTGGAAATTTTTTTTTCCTAAATGGTTCCTCGATCCTAAAGAAAATTCCCATGGAGAAAAATTCCTGGAAAATTCCACGCTTTCCCCTATTTGAAGCACTTTTTGCATTTTCCCTACCCGTGGAAATATGAAAATTTTATTCATCGCAAAGTGTGCTAGAGGCTCTAAAGAATGCATACTTACCGTCGAAGTTTCCAAAAAGACTTTAGTTATCGAGAAAATCATATGCCCAAGAATTGCGGAGCTCAATTCCAAAAAATTCGTCTGGTTCACAGGCGAACAGGAAAACAGAAGGTGGAATCCGAAATTTCAAAGCTTATATATCGGAAACTACTGGGAATTTTGGGGTTTTGAAAATTTTGGTTTTTTGTTATTTTTTGAAGTTTTTTGGAATTTTCATTTGGCGGGAAAATAAAGGCCGTTATATTTTTTTTGAATTAAGTTTAGTTTTCGGTTTAACTGTCTCAAAATGACATTTCCTACAGGATTTTGGAAATTTTTTTTTCTCTAAAATTGTTCCTTAGTCCTAAAGAAAATTCCTGTGGAGAAAAATCCTGGAAAACCCACGTTTCCCCTATTTGAAGCACCTTTTGCATTTTTCCTTCCCCTTACAATAATTTATTTTAGTCAAAATAATTTAGTCCAGAGCACTCGGAAACATAGCTTAATGTTGTGCCCCAAAGTCGGAAAGTTTAAATTCGTAACGTTGCCACGCCTACTTTTTGTGCTACGCCCACTCAAAGTCCTCTATCAGATATTCGTGACGTAAGAACAGAGTTCAGACACCAACTGCCAGTTAGCGCAGACCCGCATCAAAACCAACTCAGCTCAGCTGATTCATAAGGAATGTAAATATTTTGCAAAGACGCGTGATAAATGGGAACGAAAGCCGAGATGATTAGGGAGTCCATTGGGCCCGCGAAGCGGATGGAAAGAATGCAAAATGACTTCCACAAGCAAGAGGTGATGCAAATCTTTGAAAAGAAGTTTCAATACCAACGCAAAGAGAGCGAAGAGTGGACACTCCCGCCTCCGACGGATCTCTATCAGGAATACTACCAGTTCGACCAGTTGCAGATTCTCCGAGAGCGTTTAAATGGCGTGAAAAGTAAATTGAATGATTATGTAATTGAGGACTGGAGCACACATACACGCAGGAAGGACCCGTCAGGTGAAATTCCCTGGAGGCTGAGGAACGAAACCAATGTCGAGTTCGTAACAGTGGCGTTTTGTAAATTCTTTGAAGGTCTTCATCGATTTCAATAATAACAACTACGAAACTCAATTCATTGCATTTATGCGAAGCACCAGGAGCTTATAGCCGCTCTAAATCATTATTTACATTCAAATTACGAGGATGAAGAGTATGAACGTATTCAAGTAAACGGCATGATTATTATTAAAAAATGGTTTTCTGCATAGATCGAATGGAAATGGCTTTCAACAACACTCAATCCATACTATGAAGGCAAATCCGTTGAGCAAAATGATTGCAGACGATCGTTTTTATGCTGCATACATTGGATAATTGGCTCTTTCATGGCGACTTCACGGGGAATATTATAGTCGGGAGAATATAGAACATTTGCATAACGAGTGCGTGAAACGTCTGGATGGCAACAGTGCATTTAATAACGGCCGACGTTCAATTGACTGTGTAGAAACACCAGATTGCCAAGAAGAAAATGGTGGCTCAATTGCATTTCGCTGAAATAACAGCTGCTCTAAGCATTTTATCTCACGGAGGATCTTTTGTCATAAAATTGTTTACATTTTTCGATGCTGAAAGTGTTTCCAAATTGTTTCTCCTTCATTGTGTATTCGAAGAAGTTCATGTTTTTAAGCCAGCAACATCGAAGCGTGGGCAATTCGGAAGTGTATGTTATATGCTTGAAGTTTCGTAAAAATGCAAAACATTTGCCAGATATAATCGATGTAATGAAGTCGAAGCTCACCAGTCAAGGAATTAACTGTTCGCTACCAATGTTTACGAAAGCTCAATTGCCTGGAACGTTCATCCAGCAACATGAAATCTGCGTACGTTTCTTTATGAATTTGCAAATCCGTGCGATCGAAATGAATATTAATTCGTTTGAAAGTAAATTGCGTCATATTACGAAACGTAATCATCAATTAAGGACATTGGTTTGCAAGGAATACTACAGACGCTATCGTGTGCAATCAATACCAACAGAAAAGACAATACTCCATTCGAGAAAATGCGTCCTAGAATTTGGTGAAAAGAAATTCCTGCATCGCGGTTCATTTTCAGAGCGAGAGCTTCTAAAAGACACTCCAGTAGAAGAGCAACTTTTTAAACTTCGAAGGACATTGAATGAATTGGAAAAGTCAATGGAGATTCGTAATGAAAATCTCTTAAATACGGAATCGTCTCACTTTTGGAATTCAAAACAACATTAAAATTTACCGAGGTGAACCGTATAAAACGCTTCACAATAGCCTCTTCGCTGCTGTACAATTTCTGCAATTGCGTCAAAAGTTACAAGAAATACACGATTTTGATCCGTTGTATCTCCATCAACCGAAATGCATTGTCGATAACGAAGAAATTCCACTGTTAATTGATGAGGCTTCGTCGAATTTCTTCGAAACGCATCGTCGTTTTCTTTCCGAAATCCTCAATAAAATCTCAACAAACCAGCCGGCTGAAGTTCGCTTCGTGGATTATGCTTTCCTTTCTCATTTTTCAGTCTCCATACTCCGTTTTCTTATGGAAAATCATTTCCAATGGATTTCGATAACGACCGAACCAAAATTTTATGGTTAACCTATTTAAATCCAATTATAGCGAAATAAGTCATGAACATTTAAATGATATGCGTTCTTTAATGAAAAGGATACGAAAGTCCCTTTGCATTATGGATATCACACAGCTGCATAGAAATGATTTTGCAAACGCTATAACTGAATTCAATAATCTGCTTCTGCTCAGGAATTTTAAATGGTTCCTTAGGTCTTAAAGAAATTTCCTGTGGAGAAAAATCCTGGAAAACCCTATGATTTCTACCTATTTGAAGGACCTTTACTATTTTCCTTACCCCTTATAAAATTTATTTTAGTCAAAATAATTTAGTCCAGACACAAAATTTTGTCTTGGCTCCAAAATGCATGATTTTCATACAGTTTTGGGAAATCATAGAAGGAGTTGCCCTAGGGCTTTGAAATTTGGCATGGACGTTTCTATCTCTAGATCTAAGAGATTCCCAAAAAAAATTTCGAAATCAAACCCCCCCAACCCCCTCAAGCAGAAAATTTGTTTTTCTAAAATCCACAATTTTGAACCCACGGGACCCACATTCGGAACATAGCTTAATGTTGTGCCCCAGAGTCGGAAAAGTTGAACTTCGTAACGTTGCCACGCCTACTTTTTGTGCTACGCCCACTCAAAGTCCTCTATCAGTTATTCGTGACGTAGAAACAGAGTTCAGACACCAACTGGCATAGCGCAGACCCGCATCAAAACCAACAAAGAGTATAGATATACTACTATCGCACGTGGTATATTCTCTTATGATATGCATGAAACTCAGAAAGAGGGAAGTGAGAAAATTGCGAAATTCCGCCTCTTCTATATCTATACTCTTTGATTGGAGCTTGAACCATATGATTGAATGTATTGAAATTTGTGTGCGTCTCGTCTCGCGCTCTCGCAATATTGGATTTTGGGCTTATGTTTAAGATTGATCAGCTGATTCATAAGGAATGTAAATATTTTGCAGACGCGTGATAAATGGGAACGAAAGCCGAGATGATTAGGGAGTCCATTGGACCCGCGAAGCCGATGGAAAGAATGCAAAATGACTTCCACAAGCAAGAGGTGATGCAAATCTTTGAAAAGAAGTTTCAATACCAACGCAAAGAGAGCGAAGAGTGGACACTCCCGCCTCCGACGGATCTCTATCAGGAATACTACCAGTTCGACCAGTTGCAGATTCTCCGAGAGCGTTTAAATGGCGTGAAAAGTAAGTTAAACGATTATGTAATTGAGGACTGGAGCACACATACACGCAGGAAGGATCCGTCGGGCGAAATTCCCTGGAGGCTGAGGAACGAAACCAATGTCGAGTTCGTAACAGTGGCGTTTTGTAAATTCTTTGAATGTCTTCATCGATTTCCAATAATAACAACTACGAAACTCAATTCATTGCATTTATGCGAAGCACCAGGAGCTTTCATAGCCGCTCTAAATCATTATTTACATTCAAATTACGAGGATGAAGAGGTATGAACGTATTCAAGTAAACGGCATGATTATTAATATATGGTTTTCTGCATAGATCGAATGGAAATGGCTTTCAACAACACTCAATCCTTACTATGAAGGCAATCCGTTGAGCAAAATGATTGCAGACGATCGTTTTATGCTGCATACATTGGATAATTGGCTCTTTCATGGCGACTTCACGGGGAATATTATAAGTCGGGAGAATATAGAACATATGCATAACGAGTGCGAGAAACGTCTGGATGGCAAAGTGCATTTAATAACGGCCGACGGTTCAATTGACTGTGTAGAAACACCAGATTGCCAAGAAGAAATGGTGGCTCAATTGCATTTCGCTGAAATAACAGCTGCTCTAAGCATTTTATCTCAAGGAGGATCTTTTGTCATAAAATTGTTTACATTTTTCGATGCTGAAAGTGTTTCCAAATTGTTTCTCCTTCATTGTGTATTCGAAGAAGTTCATGTTTTTAAGCCAGCAACATCGAAGCGTGGCAATTCGGAAGTGTATGTTATATGCTTGAAGTTTCGTAAAAATGCAAAACATTTGCCAGATATAATCGATGTAATGAAGTCGAAGCTCACCAGTCAAGGAAATAACTGTTCGCTACCAATGTTTACGAAAGCTCAATTGCCTGGAACGTTCATCCAGCAACATGAAATCTGCGTACGTTTCTTTATGAATTTGCAAATCCGTGCGATCGAAATGAATATAAATTCGTTTGAAAGTAAATTGCGTCATATTACGAAACGAAATCATCAATTAAGGACATTGGTTTGCAAGGAATACTACAGACGCTATCGTGTGCAATCAATACCACCAGAAAAGACAATACTCCATTCGAGAAAATGCGTCCTAGAATTTGGTGAGAAGAAATTCCTGCATCGCGGTTCATTTTCAGAGCGAGAGCTTCTAAAAGACACTCCAGTAGAAGAGCAACTTTTTAAACTTCGAAGGACATTGAATGAATTGGAAAAGTCAATGGAGATTCGTAATGAAAATCTCTTAAATACGGAATCGTCGTCTCTTTTGGGAATTCAAAACAACATTAAAATTTACCGAGGTGAACCGTATAAAACGCTTCACAATAGCCTCTTCGCTGCTGTACAATTTCTGCAATTGCGTCAAAAGTTACAAGAAATACACGATGATTTTGATCCGTTGTATCTCCATCAACCGAAATGCATTGTCGATAACGAAGAAATTCCACTGTTAATTGATGAGGCTTCGTCGAATTTCTTCGAAACGCATCGTCGTTTTCTTTCCGAAATCCTCAATAAAATCTCAACAAACCAGCCGGCTGAAGTTCGCTTCGTGGATTATGCTTTCCTTTCACATTTTTCAGTCTCCATACTCCGTTTTCTTATGGAAAATCATTTCCAATGGATTTCGATAACGACCGAACCAAATTTTATGGTTAACCTATTTAAATCCAATTATAGCGAAATAAGTCATGAACATTTAAATGATATGCGTTCTTTAATTGAAAAGGATACGAAAGTCCTTTGCATTATGGATATCACACAGCTGCATCGAAATGATTTTGCCAACGCTATAACTGAATTCAATAATCTGCTTCTGCTTAGGAATTTTAAAAGCTTGCTTTCTAGTTAATTTAAGATTGGCTAAAGCATTTTCAGTTGCATAACTTTTTATTCAATTAAGTAAAAAGTGAGAGAAGTACTCAAATTTTTCATATCCTGTGAGCAAAAAAAAAAAAAAAAATAAAATAATAATAAATTTGAAATCGTCTAATATTTTATAATAATTTAGTTTCTTTTTAGCTGAGCTAAGAGGTTTGCTAAAAATAAAAATTGATATTCTAAAAATAGCCGCAAGCGTTGCACAGTGCTTCGACCCATAGACAAAAATAAAAAAAAAAAAAATTGTTTTAATATATTGATGAAATATATATTTTCGGAAAGATAATAAAACAACTAATATAATTATAGAAAAATATTTATGGTTTGATTCTTTAGATCACCACTAGAGGGCGCTGAAGTTAGACGATTTTAAGCAAAACTGCTTTAACAAAAAAATCGCTCAAGTCGATTCACTAAAAATAATTTCAAAAATTTATTTTTTCGTGAAATTACTTCAAACTTAATTTTTTGACTTCTTCAATATATAAGTAATAAATAAAAAATAAATTTTAAGGCAAAGGGGCTTAATGTCATTTTGGTTTTTTGCTTTGAAAAACACAAATTTTTGGTTGGTTATTCAAAAATTACAAAACTTTAATGGAGTAAAAAAAAAAAAAAATACGGAAAAACGGGAATTTTTTTTATTCCTATTTTTAATACCTTATATATTCTTCTAATAAGATATGAAAAAATCAGACTTCTATCGAACCAACAATTGAGAAAAAAATCATTTTTCCCATAAGCGTTTTTCTTGATTTATGAAACACTTGTTTCAAGCTGTTTCGCAAGAAATTGCCACAAATACATTTTTTCCTTAATAGACTTTAGGTTTGTTGTTTTAACTTTTCAAATATATGAGAAGTACATTAAAAATATGCTTTTAGGCAAAGGAGCTTAATATCATTTTGCTTTTCTGCTTGAAAAAGGCACAAATTTTTTTTTCATAGTAAAAAATATCGAAACTTTAATGGAGTAAAAAAAAAAAAAAATACGGAAAAACGGGTATTTTTTTACTCCTATTTTTAGTACCTTATATATTCCTCTAATAAGTTATGAAAAAATCAGACTTTTATCGAACCAACAAATAAAGAAAAAGTTAGATTTTAAAAATGTATATTTTCATGATTTATACTAAAGTTTTCTTTGTAAATAAACATTATTAAATGCAGCCAAAAAGTATACTTTTCAATATTTATGAAATGTGCATGCATTTATAAGTCTTTACCTTCGTTGTTTTTCGTTGCAATTTTAGAAAAATGTGGCTGATTATTGAGTCTTAAGTCCCTGCTTTATCTCTCTCGTTTTTTTAACAGAACTGTCTGCGAAAAGACTTAAGACGCGAACGTGAAAATAGTAATAAAAATCTTACGAAATTAATGGAGGAAATATTATTTTTTGATAAGATCGCATATGTATATACTCTTCTCCCAATTTTTAAGAAATTTTTGGCAAAATATCCATTTTTATAGCCGAAAATAACTTTGGGTGGTATGGGCGGTGGGTGGTGGGAGGGGTCAATTTTGATGAAACTTCGAAATTTTCTTAATTAAGCCATATTAGGGACTTGTGCCAAATTTCATTGCCCTACGACACTTCTTTCTATTTTTGTCCATCGAATGTATGGGAACGAAGCACTGTGCGTTGGTACCACACCAAGGCTTATCTGGTTTCCTCAGAGCGGAGAATTTTTTTTTTTACTATTGCATGTGAATTTTCCACAATCACTTCCTAGCACCTTGATACTCAAAAAAAATTCCGAAAAATGGACGTACATACAACTTCGCAGTTTTCCCATAATTATTAACAATTAATCACAGCAATTGATTTTTCATTTAAGGGGGGAGTACACTTTGAACGTCCAAAAAGTAAGGCATTTTCGTTAATTTTTTTAAGCAATAAAACACTCAGGGAGGGCAAATATGTTATAACCCATTTATTACTCATCCATCGAACTACAATTTGTATTTTTTTGAACTCGATTGGCGTCCCCCCGTGGCCGGTGCACCAGGTCGCGCGGGCGTCCTCGCGCGGAAGTCGGAAAACGGCGTGAGAAAATACTCCTTCCCATGTGATCCTGGAACATAAATCGAACAAAATCCTGATAAGTAATGAAATTCGGGTTAGAAATACGTATTCCGATTTTTTTTAAATTAATTGTTTTCAAAAGTTGTGGCCTTAGGAAAAAAAGTCCATTTTTTAACCCTAAAAATGCTTACAAAATCGTGGATTACAAAATCCATTTTTGACAAAATCGAAAATGTGGATACGTATTTCTAAGCAGAATTTAATTCTAAACAAGAAAACCTAGGCGATATCCAAATTTAATAATAACTGGTTAGAGTTATTTCCCACGCCAGTTTGAAAAGCCCCGTTTCGAGATAAACGCGTTTAAAGATAAAATTGCTCTCTCAACGCGCCGGTACATGTTTTAGGAAATCGCTTCGTAAAGCGGTAAGGAATATTCTGGCGGACTTGGAGTCTTTTCTAAATTAAAGTATACATCCCAAGGAACATTTTAAGCCAAAAAAAAAAAAATACATTTTTTTGAAAAATCAAAGTGTACTCCCCCCTTAAAAGAAAATTATATTTAAATGAATATAAATCTAGGCTTTTAGCAAACTTTCATGAACTTCCAAAATAAAATCATCTCAATATGCATTGGTATATTTTTTTTAATGTATATGTTTAGTTAGTTATATAGCGCTCTATATAAAGTTGCTTATTTTTTTTCTTTAACAAATTATGCTAAAACTGTTAAAATTGCATGTCAACTGTCCCTCGCCCAAAAACCCAATTACAATAATCTGTGTATCTGTGTGTCTGTGTCTGTAATGCAAGCAAAATGTTACACTTTGTTTTGAGAATAAAATAAACAATTTTTCTAATGTTCGAACTTCAAATATGGGATATACGTACTAAGATATTTAACTAACAGAAAACTACAATCGTCGCATTTCGTTATGAACTCTGCTCATCGCTTAAATCTAGATTGATCGATTATTCCGTTTAAAAAAATAAGATCTTCTTCTTCTTCTTCTTCTTCGCTTATGGTACACTAAGTTGTTTCATGTCAATATGTTCGTTATCCGTTATCAATGCTACAAAATATACAAATTTGGCAGCTTACACATATTCTTCATTAGATATTTGCGGGCAAAGGTGACTGGTTGCCAACAATTTTTTTTTTAACGTAATATCGGATACTAATCGGCCGGTCGTTTCTCACCGTTCTTCCTTGTGTACTCTTCGGCGTTTTTCATGTACTTTTTACGATCTTTGAGGTATTCTTCGGCTAAGTCTGCACGTAAAGGGTGCTCAGGTTCAGGTTCATTTATTAATCCAATTAGGGCCGTTATGACTTGGTCGGTACGTGTGGCAGGTTTCCAATTCTCCGTACTTATAATTGGCAGGCACACTTGTCCCTTCTCATCGATATTGGGATGGTATATTTTCGTTTTGAACAATATTTTTGGTGGTTTAAAGGGATATTCGGCTGGGAAATTGATTTCAATACGAAAGGCACCTTTATTGTACGGCGCATTCTCCGGTACGATTAATCCCGTCCAGCGCAATAGATTGTCATCATCTGAAAGTGCAAGTGTCAGGGGATTCCTATCATCGTGCATTCGATCATATTTTATATTCACTTACCAGCGGCAATATCACGAAACGCTTTTAAACTGCATGACTGTAAATCGGTTAATTCTTTTCGTAGCCGTCGTGGAGCTGTCATATTTTGTGTTTTATTTTCTAGCAAAGCAATCTGTTCATCGACCTTGATCAAAGTATAATTCAATCTATTAATAATATTCACACGAGAATTTCCAGAAATTCTCGCATTCGCTTTTTCACTTACTTCGCCTTCGATGTTATCTTCTTCTTCTTCTTGTTCTCTACTATTCATGTTCGATGATATGTCAAAACCATTCTTCTTCTCTCTTGTTGTGTTGGTTCCCATGGAAATGGCAATATCTTATTGTGTCTGAGGCGTTGCTTGCGAATTGAATATATATATTAAAATAAAATTTTCAGTATTTGGAGATTTTTAACTAGCAATTTTTATCGTGAATTAGACTAAAAAGTTTTTAAAACATTTTTTTTCATTTATGTCACTTTGAATTTTTCTTTGTGAAGAATGTAAAAGAGATTTTATTCGATTTCATATATATGTATGCATGTAAATATTTTCAATATTTTGCTGTCAATGCAGATATATCGAGTTGTTTGACGGGATTTACATTAGTGGTATTCAAGCAACAGTGCAAATCGCAGTGTGCAATATTTGCACTGCTTTTTTTGTACGCAATTTGACAAGTGCAAATATTGCACACTGCGATTGCACTGTTGCTTGAATACCACTATTGAAAGACATTTCGTTATTTTTGCGGATTTTTCACTTATCTTTGTTTATGGTACATTTCACACCCTGGCAACTAAAGTGACACAACTCAAAATTTAAGGTTTTCGAGTTATGCTATGAATCTTGTTCCTTAGAGCCAATTTCACCAAGCATACTTAAGTAAAAATCGTCGTTTAAGTACAGATTTTCATTTTCATCAACCTAAATGGCAAGTCGAACTTAAGTGATCCATATCGGGCACTTAAGTAGAGTTTATGCAACTCTGTGTTGTCGTAATGGAAACAGCTGATTTAAAAAGAAAACTATTTATGTATATGGAAACTTGTTTTATTTATCATGTCCTTAGCTCTTGCGTTAACTTTATCAGTTTGTTTGCACTCAATTATAGACTTCTTGCTTTGAACGCACGCAAGAAGTAAATCTATATCTTCTTCTGAAAATTTTTTAGTGCGGGACTCCATGTCTTATTTATTTATGTTTTAAATCAGCTGATTACGACGGTGTTTCACTAAAAATAAAAGGTGCTACCGTACTTCCGCGTAACTAAATTTTTTATTTGATGAAACGGGCTGAAACTTAAATGCGTACTTAAGTGCCAATCGGTACTTAAACTTAAATGCCTTTGGTGAAATTGGCTCTTAGTCACCTGTCTACCTGCAGGAAAAATTCCATTCCGTGTTTCCTATTATAAAAGGCCGAAAAAAGCCGTAATGCCTTTCTTCTTCCTTTGATTGACACTGCGACGCATTTTGTTTTTTGCGTTTTCTGAAAAATGAGAAATTTTGAGTTGTGTCTCTTTAGTTGCCGGGAGGCGATTTCTACCCAGCATAGAGAAAATTTGTAGTAAACAGTGACACACAGCAAAATAATATCGAAATGAACTAGAAAGGGCAGCTCTCCAAACAATGCAAGTCTCAGTGCAAGTCTACAAACAATGGCAACACTACAGCTGTTTAAATTAGCATAGAAATCTAAAATCTATAGAACGCTATGCCATGCTAATTTTTTGAGCGTCTGCTTTCATACATTTTGATTTCTATGTGACAGATGACACTGCGACGCAGTGCGTAAGTGTTTCTACCTTAAGTTTCATAATTGTTGTCTTCAGAGTCTCTTTCAGGATATCTAATCTGCCAGCCGTAATATGCCTGCCACACGTAGATCGAAATTGCTCAATTTCAGAACAAAATTGAAATTGCCTCAATTTCAAATGTCAAATTTTTTCTAAAATTTTTTCAAATTGAGCAATTTCATTCTACGTGTGGCGGGAATATAAATTTGGATAGAAATCACGTTCACACGTATGCACATTAAGTTATCACATTTTGGATTGTCAAAACAAAGATATGGAATTTTATGCAGAATGTGTAATTCTAAAATATTCTCGACTTTTTACGCTTCGGGGTTATGTTTGGTTATGCCAAAATCGGCCATTTTTAGCTAATATGCTTGCCACACGTAGATCGAAATTGAGCAATTTCATAACAAAATTTAAATTGCCTCAATTTCAAATGTCAAATTTGTTCTGAAATTGTTTGAAATTGAGCAATTTCGATCTACGTGTGGCAGGCATATAACTTTGAGTCGAAATTAGGATGGCTTCAAGATTGTGAAATTTTGGACACCGTGAGAAAATATTACGAGCTTTGTGCGGCAGCTAATATGTAGGTCAAGTGATTTTTAAATTAGTTCAGTAGGTCAAAACGTAATGCCAATCAATTGCTCTCTAGTCTATGCCGCGTCAAATAAAATCTACTAATTTTCTTCAATACGAAAATTCGCACATTCTGGCAGCACTATCTAGCGCCATTTTCTTTTGTGTTTACTTCGTTCTCGAATTGTCACATTATTATTCTCTTCGAGCCGCAGAAAAGGCCGCAAATGAAAAATCGAATTTAAAATTGCTCGAACAATACTCAACAATATTTTTTTATTTAAAAAATGTCGCGAAGCGTCCGAGCAGAGACACGGAGTCGTGCGAAGGATGACATCAAGCGTGTTATGACAAAGGATAAAGTACGACATTGGTAAGAAATTGTGAAACATCGAATCATATAAGGCAGGGTAGCCCAATCTTTTTTCCACGAACGGGGGGCGCAGTGACAATTTTCAATAATCGCTGCCGGCGCAAAATTTTATAGAATGGAGTGCCACGTTTCCCTAGCAATTCATTTAAAATGTATTGAATCCTGAGTAGCTCGTAGCTCTCTTGATGGGACATACTCGGCGGGGTTCTGAAAGGCACTTGCGGCCGCGGGCTGAAGGTTGGCTACCCCTGATACTGGAGGAAAACAAAAAAACATGCTGCAGCTCTTCGAAGTTTAAAGAATTTAAATATTTTCACTTGTTGTTTTCAGGGAAAAGAAGTGGGTCACGATTTCGGACACTACAATGAAAATCTACAAATGGGTCCCAATATCTGAGAAGAAAAAGATCGCTGTGAACAAGAATGACAAGGAAAATTCACAAAAGCACATGCATACGCCAACGCCTCAGATTACTCCCAACTATGCTGAGGATTCAAACACCTGTGAGTCGTTCGGAAGACGTTAAAATGTTTGCATTCCATAATAAACTTCATACAAATAATGACAGAGATGGCGGCGTAATGAAATGCGTTGAAATAGTAATACATTTTTAATTTTTTCAGGTTTTTCAATGGTTAGCGACTCTCAAGGAGCTACGGACTTCGTTTCTAGTATGCCATTCTCAGAAGACTCTAACTCACAGGGCAGTGAAGGGCCCGTCAAACGTATGAAGACAAGTGACTAGTAACACTTACTCAAATCTCCTCAGTTACTATTCTGCGTAGAATCAACTTTCAAGAGATAACAAAACAAACACCTGCTACTCGCCAATATCTTTAAGCTCTAACTTAATTTAGATTTTAGACTACATATAGGATTTGAAGCGTAAACTTCTCTAGTTTAAGAGATGTCACCTAAAATTTCGAGATTTGTACGTTTACAACACATTTCAAGATGTACACCAAGAATGGCCAACTTTCCAAAGAAAAATGCAAGTGCAAATATATTTAGTGACGTCTTAAAAGTTTAGAGTTAAGTTATTTAAGATTTAACATAGGTTATTTAATTTATTGCAAAATTTGCGTACAATTGAAGATTTTTATAAGGAAATATTTATAGCAGGCGTGTCTGAGGGCGCGGACTTCTTTTGTTCATTTGTCAATTGAAAAAATATTCTTAAAAAAAAGTATCTTAAATTCTCAGAGATTTTGGAAACGCGTACAAAATTTTCGAATTACATAAGTACTTATTTCCACTGCTGTAAACCAGTATAATCGATTGATTAAAGTTGCTTAGTAATTAACGGATTATACTTCCTCTTTCGTTTTTTTTTTTTTTTTACTTTTCAGGTCGAAACTTCTGTGATGTTTCCAAATCTCTTGCAAACAATATTAAGAACTTTGTCCTTAAAGAAATTTGCCGACTCAGGGTCCTATGCTACGCTGTTATTTATCGCATTGTCTATAAGTTATTTGTATCTAATTAGATTTATACCTATATGACTATTAAGAGTATTTTGCGTAAGGTTACATTTTTGAGGCTGTCTAAAAGAGATATTCGCGATTGCCTGAAATTTCCGATCGCTTGAAATAAATTGTCTAAGGTTTGAGATCGTTTAATACTGCTTTCATTCATTTCACAAACCGATTTTCTCTGATATAATGAATCAGCCTAGTTGCATCTGCGCACTTTAAAACTATTTTCATTATGACCAGTTAGTAAATAATTTGTTGAAAATAAGTCTACAGTTTTTACATCCTAATGTTTTGCACCGCAGATGAAACTCATTCCATTTCATGTTGAAGATTTTCTGAATGCATCCGGAGGAATTTAACAGAAAATTGTTCTGACATCAAGCAAAAAAATTGAACGAAAAATTCAAAACTTGACATTTGGAAGCAATTTGCCAATAAACGGAATGGGCAACAACGAAAACTCCGCCATTCATCATAAGAAAACAATTTCACAAGGGAAAAGCAACGGCTTAAGGGCATGGTATGGTTTTAAACCCGAAAAAAAGGCATGTTTTCATGATTTTTTTTTTGGAGACATGAATAATGTTGGTTTATTTTCTTCATATACATGTTGTAGTTATGCTTATTAAGTGTATTTGGGAAAAAAAAAAAATTGAAATTATCGATAGATAAATACGTGGTATCGATTCTCCGGAGGCTCCTCGAAAATAAGTTGGTTTGCCGTGAACATGATTAGAGGTTAGCGGTTCATCTGACAAAAAAAAGGAAACATGTTTTTAAAAGGTAATTTGTATCCCGAGGTATCGCCGTGGCCCTATTTTTTTTAATAATTTTTTTTTTTTTTTTGGTAGCGTTTTGAAGTCAAAAACGCGATTTTCGCTTAAAAATTGAGGTTACTTTATTATTTTAAAATAGGAAAAAAAAAAAAAAAAAAAAAAAGGGCCACGGCGATACCTGTTGATTTATGTGTATAATAATTGAAAAAAAATTTTAAAACGATCGGTCAAGTAGATTTTGCAGCATCGTGTTCACTGACTTCAAAAAAGTCGTTTTCCACAAAATCGATTTTTTCTACACTTTTTACACTAAGGTCCACTCATTTGAATCGCTGTATCTCCTTTAGTTTTAGTACGATTTACTTGGAATTTTTACACAATACTCTTGAAATGTTGTACATTCAGAAAAAAAAATAAAAAAAAAAACCCAAAAATTTTTTAAAACCATGCCCTTAAGCTATTGCTAAATTCAATGAGACCTCAAAGGATTCTTACGGAAACTCAGTAAAATATTTAAATGAGAATTGCACGTTCAATCCAACGAACCTGCGGAATTTCCATCCATTGGAACAAAAGTAAAAAAACCAAATTAATTTTCAAAAATGTATAAAAATTTATATTTCAAATTTCTATTTTAACAGAAAAGTTTCTCATACTTCCAAAGTAGAATTTGAATTTACTTATACTGCTGCATAAAATTGGCATGGAATTCTTTGAATTTCTGCATTACAATTTTCAATTTCTCAGTTTCGAGTAAAATCGTGCTACGGAAATGATACGTTCCGGGTTGCTGCCCGAATCCAGTGCCAGATATTATACAAATGCCTGAAAAATTTTAGATTTTTAATAAATAATTCCCTTTGGATAATTTAACATTGATTTACCCGTTGCCTCCAACAGCTCAAATGCATAGAATGTATCTGCAGGCATATTTTTTGCTTTTGCCGCTTCAATCGCCTTCGGCGGTATCTCAATTCGTGGAAATGAATACAGAGCCCCTTGAATTGCATTAACTCTATAGCCTTCGAAGGTGTTCAACGTTTTGTAGAATAACTCCGCACGTTCTACCAAAGAGTCGGCTATGCATTTACGTTCTTTTTGATAAAGTTCATAGGATGGCTCACCAGGCTGCGGAGGATTCACCTGCAGAATAAAGTTACACAGAAATTTTTTATTTCAAAATGAGCACCGACGAATGGCGGGCGGCTTTGATTCAATTCAATATAAAAGTTACTTACATAAGCACTCATAACAGTCTGACCGATTGTGGTCGGAGAGATTTGTACCAAAACGGTCTTCAGCATATTATGTGTAACATCGGGAGAAATGTTCGTTAATTCCATATAGCCGCCACGAATGCCGCATTCACTAATGTAGCCCTTCGAGGCCGACATAAAACTAAAAAGTTCCATTTCCCGATACGGCGATCCCATTTCGTGCATCACACGTTTAAATGAATAAAATTTCGAATTTGGATCATGTATGTTTTCCTGATAGACCTCGTCAGCCATGATTAACCAAACGGTTTTTATGGGCAAATTTCACGATTTCTTCAATATTTTCACGTGTTAGTACTTGACCAGTTGGATTGCCGGGATTTATAACAACAATAGCACGAATATTGCAGCACTCTTTCGCTTCGTCGTAGGAACGCTGTAGCTCTGTTGTCTCTAGAGCCCAGTTTCTATCTTCATCTAAAAAGTAACCGATTTTTTGCAAACCATATTCGGCAAGTGTGGCAGTGTATAAAGGATATTGCGGTATAGGTATCATTATACCAGATTTTTTTCCATCCATATTAGTCCTATGAAAATGAAAGAAATTGAAATTTTTTCCAAAAAAAAATACTTTGGCCACCCACAATTCACACTTACGTCAAAAGGGCGAGAACAGTCTTGATAGCAGGCGTTGCTCCAGGCGTTAAGATTATTTTATTCCAGTCAGCAGGGACTCCACAGTCTCGATTTTCAATGTATTTTGCCACTTGCTGTCGTATAAGTGGAATGCCATTCGAATCCGTGTAAGCACCTATGGATTTTCCGTTGCACGCACAGAGAATTTCGCGGGCTCGATTCTTTAAGTCTTCGGGAAAGTCGTTTGACTCAAGCAAATTAGGTCGCACAACCATTGCCAGCAACTATTTCGAGTTTCGGGAGCAAATGATTTTATTGAAGAAAGAATCGACTTTTTTAAAATTCCACTTAAGGTGTGACCAACCGCCCTCCCTCCCTCACTTTAAAGAACGTTAAATTTTGTGATGAACTCAGAGAAATAACAGGTTGGCTGATAAGTCCCCGGTCTGACACATAGATGGCGTCGCTAGTATTAAATGCATATTATTTTTATATAGTGGCAACCTTCAAATGATTCGTGTCAAAATTTGACGTCTGTAAGTCAATTAGTTTGTGAGATAGAGCGTCTTTTGTGAAGCAACTTTTGTTATTGTGAAAAAAATGGAAAAAAAAGGAATTTCGTGTTTTGATAAAATACTGTTTTCTGAAGGGAAAAAATACAGTGGAAGCAAAAACTTGGCTTGATAATGAGTTTCCGGACTCTGCCCCAGGAAAATCAACAATAATTGATTGGTATGCAAAATTCAAGCGTGGTGAAATGAGCACGGAGGACGGTGAACGCAGTGGACGCCCGAAAGAGGTGGTTACCGACGAAAACATCAAAAAAATTCACAAAATGATTTTGAATGACCGTAAAATGAAGTTGATCGAGATAGCAGAGGCCTTAAAGATATCAAAGGAACGTGTTGGTCATATCATTCATCAATATTTGGATATGAAAAAGCTCTGTGCAAAATGGGTGCCGCGCGAGCTCACATTTGACCAAAAACAACAACGTGTTGATGATTCTGAGGTGATCGCCGAAACTGAGGCCTATTTTGAGGCAAAACCGAAGGAGTACTACCAAAATGGTATCAAAAAATTGGAAGGTCGTTATAATCGTTGTATCGCTCTTGAAGGGAACTATGTTGAATAATAAAAACGAATTTTGACAAAAAAAATGTGTTTTTCTTTGTTAGACCGGGGACTTATCAGCCAACCTGTTAGGTACATCACTTCGATTTGGAGCTCACATGTTTGATTTCAATAAGGATAACAGGAAGGCATAATGACAGCCTTTGTCATTGAAAAAAAAAAAAAAAAATTACCATAGCCTTAAAATCTAAAACGTCGACCATTTTTGAAAAATATTCGCGGAGTCGGCGAGCAATGAAGTCACCACAAAAGAGGACGCGACAGCATATTTCGAAATATTTTTTTTCGATTTTTTCGAAACATTCTTTTCTCTGTTGAACCCATATGCCTACCTAGCGACTTAAGGAATTCTGAAGGCCAAAAAATTGTAAGCTTACCTGTCTCACATATGTGATGGGCTTTTGCCCTAAAGATTGTGCATCTCCAAGATTGGTACGAGTGACTTCAGGGAAGGGTTTTTGAACACCCTGAAAATGTATAAGAATATAATTAAATTTTTGGAAATTATTTCAAAATTCCATTGCACTTACCGCTGCCATTTCCCTTTCGATTTCTAGTGTTCTAACGGCCAACGGACCACGTACTGCATACTCCATTTCGACGAAATGTGGGTTTATGTTGTCCAAACATAAAAATTTCTCATTGGACTTTCCAGTTCCCATACATCGACTATTTTGAACTGATGCTAACGTATCCCGATTTCTCACCGTTGCAAGAGCAGCAATTTTAGATCGCGAGATCCTGTCAAACATTTGCGAATACCAACTGGATGACCGTATGATAGTTTTTTGCCCATGTAGAGCTTTGAGACGAGCCGAACTTTTAAGAAAAGAATTACTCATTGCGATTTTGTAAATTTCGTGCCGAAAAATAGTATAAAGGAGTATCGAAGGAGTACACGCAAAATTAATTCCAGCTAATACTGGTAATTAAAAAGGCTTTAATTTAAAGCAGGAAAATTTGGAAAATTTTTTGAAAATTAGAATTTCGAAATATAAAATTTGTTGAACTAAGAAAAAAAAATTGAATTTAGAATTTAGGTTAATAAGAATTCATATTTGGTAGGTTTACTGTGTTAAAATAAAATTTTTATTTAAACTTTCGAAATTATTAATCAAGGATAATTTGATAAAATAAGGAATTATTATCAAGTGATATAATTATGCTTTGTGGATTCGTGATACAATGCATGCCAACCTGTCCATGAACAGTGCCGGCCACGGAAGCAAGCTAGAAGCAAAAAGAGCGTAAGCACTCGTATGTACACAAAATTGCTCTCAAATGAGAAACAAAGCGAGACGGAGCTGCGTCGGATGAAGCTAGATGAGAACGTAAATTTTTTTTCAGCCTTGATACACTTCGAAGAAAATGAATTTTTTATACTTCAGGAATTTTTTCATCGTTGTTCTTAACATTCAGTTATTTTATTATATAATATATAAGTATAAATTCAGCACATCATTGGTTTTTCCAATAATTATCTGCTCTACACTGTAAATTTTCAAGATAAAAGAGCTCAAGATGAGCTGAAAAAGCTCCAAAATGACCCATCCCTACTTCCTGGACGAGGCGTCGAGTTTTTGCGACATATCGATCCAGGGACATACCCAGTTCAAAAGAATAAAATTTTTCGGCTCTAAGAAAAATGTATGCAATTTTGTATAAAAACATCTTCAACTGTTTCTCGCTGTGTAATGTGCACGCATACAAACGCAATTAGTAAATGTTGTGGTGGCCGGCACTGTCCATGAATATTACTCGGGAATTTTTTCTCTAGATATTATTCTCCGCTGAAAAAAGTGTTCTAAGCAGTGGCGTAGCTAAGCTAAGCGGACGACCACGGCCTGGCGCCCAAAGGGGTCTCCCATGAAGTCATTTGAAAGGACTCAGGGCCCCGCATAACCATATTTAAGCATAAATCAGACGATCATCCGATGTAAGCGAGCATAAGATTGCAGAATACAGGCATTGTTCGTAAGTATAAAAAATTTTTATAGGGCCTCGCTAGTTCATCTCGCCCACGTCTAGATTAGTCCTCGCTACGCCACTGGTTCTAAGCACCAATAAAGAACAGAAAGCGATGCGACTTGCTCCCTTTTTATTTCCTTCTTAGTGTGCTTTGAAAGGCAGAATTATTTTTCAAATCCCCAGGAATATTTACAATCGGGTTGGTACATATCTAATATTCGAAAAGTTGCTTTTAACGCACCCATGTGTACAATATTTTCAAATAAAATTATTATCAATATGTTTAAGGGGGTCTTCTCATTGAAAACCCGTTTTTTGGACCCTTTTTAAAAAAATTCTTATTTGAAAACGCAAAGAATAATTGAAAACTTTTTTTATTTATTGTATTACAAAAGGTTCAAAGTATAAATAAAAAAATTTTTTTTGCCTCGATACGTGGGCTGTTCAAAAAGTAATGAGACTTCAAAGTTGGTGGTGAAAAACAAAGGTGCCGTCACGGCGGCCACGATTCCGGGTCTCCGGAGCGTCCGAAATGGAAAAAAAAACGGGGTTATAATCAGTATAGATGTAATTCTCGGGTGAACCTCAAGCTTAATTTTGTGATTTTTTTTTGACAAAATGGCGGCCATTCAAAAAAAAATTTCAATTTCGGGCTTTTTTTTTGTAGTTTAGTGTAAAAAAAAAAATAGTAAAAAATTTTTTAAAATTATGGTCGAGGTTCACCCGAGAATGGTGACAATTCTGCGTCGATTCCACTTTGTTTCATGAAAATCGGTTCAGTTGAACTGGAGATATCATGGCCGCCAGTTCGAAAAACGTGGTTTCGAGATAAACGCGTTTAAAGTTTGAAGCAACGCAAAAATTACTCGTTTTAGCGCAGATCTTGCTCGACAAAGAAGGCTATATCCTCTAAACTATTTCGAATTTCAAAAAATCCTTTTAGGGGCATATTCACAACTACCCAAGCTATAAATAAATGCAAAAAAAAAAAAAGTCGAAAAAAAAAGTTGCTCAATGAGAAGACCCCCTTAATTCAACAATCGTTTTGAACCAACAAACTGAAAATATAAAACTTAACATTAGAAAAGCAATTAATTTCAAATGATGAAACGCAATGTGAAATTACCAAAAAAAAAAATAAACTTTAATTTAATAGGATATAAAACTTATCAAAATATGTTCACAGTGAGGATAACATTTAGGTTTACATCTCGTTTATGTAGTACAAAACAATCTAAACTGGAAATTTTAAGGACAACGCGATTAACAATAATAACAAGGATACTTAAATTTCGTACAATAAACTAATAAAAATTTTCGTCAAATTTCGTGTACACTTCGACATAGAAAACGCTGGCGCTAGTGTGTGATTTTTCGATTCTATACAATAAACACAACAACATCTCATAACAGCATAGGCATAAATTGACCAGATCTTACATATGGCATAGCACTTTGGCGACAATACCACAGAGGTAATAGTAGGTTAAGTGAATATTTTTTTTTTTTTTTTTTAGGATTTAACACAGATCGGCCATAATTTCATAAATGAAAGCTAAAAGAAAATTAATCCGCTCGTTTAATCATAATTTGGAGAGCATTTATAGATGGGCTAACAAACTAGCGGTGCTAAAGTAGAAATGCTCTTAAAAAGCGGCAATGCATCCAAAACAGATTGGCGGTAAACCTTATCCATAAATTTTGGCATTTAAAGATGAAATTCGGGATTTCGATTTCGATTTTCGTTTTGCCAAATTGTCCCGAAGTTCCATTGATGAATCGAAGTTACTTATACTTTTGCATAAACTGGGTGTGGAACTCTTGGAACTTCGACATCATTAAATTGAGTTTATCTTTTTGAGGCAAAATTGTGCTACGGAAATGATAAGTTCCAGGTACCTGCCCGAATCCAGAGCCAGAAATAATACAAATGCCTGAAAATTGAAATTTTAAAATACATTAAAAAAAGAGCAACTCCTTATGGAAAATTCTTAAATGGCTTACCTGTTGATTCCAAAAGTTCAAATGCATAGAATGTATCTGGCGGCATATTTTTTGCTTTTGCCGCTTCGATCGCCTTCGGCGGGATATTTATTTGTGGAAAAGAATACATTGCTCCTTGAATCACATTCACTTTAAAACCTTCGAAGGAATTCAATGTTTTGTACATTAACTCTGCACGTTCTTTTAAAGAGTCGCACACAGCTTGGCGCTCTTTGTCAAACTTTTCATAAGACGGCTCACCAGGCTGCGGAGGATTAACCTATATAAAAGATTCATTTACACTATGTTTCCTCCATAAATTGTGGTGTAATGAATTATGAGAACTGACAGTGAGTGACAAAAAAAAAAAAAAAATGTTTTCGAGAGCAAACTAGAGAGCACTTTCCTATAAATTTACTGTGAAAAATGTTGAAAAAAAACTGAAGCGAACTATGAGAAGCAGTGTTGAAAAATGGAAATTTCAGGGTGTACCTAAAATGATCCATAAATTGTACCTAAATATAGTAAAGTGTACCTAATATACCCAGCCAGAATTTTTTTCATAAATGACAAATAAAATACCCAGCCGGAATTTTTCTCATAAATGGTAAATTCATTCATGTTTTCACTGAAGACATCAAGGGGAATATTTGAGTACTTCTCAAATCTGATGACATGGTCATTTAAAGGAGATGTTATTCATACCAATTCTAATGGCAATGTCATCGAGAGAAGGTGTTATTCACTCCCGAACGATGAAATTGTCTAGCAAAACGAGAGGTACCTACTGATACGATGGAGCAATCTATTCCAATTTCGATGACCAACCCGTGACATATATTCTTATGACGGCCAATGCCGCTTCTGTCTAAATTTCTTGAGAATGTTGCAATAGAATCAGGAGTAGTCGCGGATAACAACAGCAGACCTTTCACCATTTCATTCACTAACAAAATTTCTTCCTCTTGAAATTGTACCTAAAATGGACAAATTGTACCTAATGTACCTTTGAAGTGAAAAAGGGCCGAAAAAGGTACAATTACACCTACTTTTCCAACACTGATGAGAAGTGTTCGTTTTATCCCTGATCGGAATGTGGCCAAATGGTAGAACAATAATTAACATCGAAAGTGTCATAAAAAATGAATTGAAACTTTACTTACATAAGCACTGACAGCAATCTGACCCACGGATGTGCTGCACAACGATGCTGATAACGATTTAACCAGCATAGCGACTACATTAGGACACATGTTCACCAATTCCATATAGCCTCCACGAATGCCACATTCACCAAGATATCCCTTCGAGGTTGACATAAAACTGATCAGTTCCATTTCCGATACGGCGATCCCATTTCGTGCATTACACGTTTAAATGAATAAAATTTCGAATTTGGATCATGTATGTTATCCTGATAGACCTCGTCGGCCAATATCAGCAAGCCATTTTTATGCGCAAATTTAACAATATCTTCAATATTTTCACGTGTTAGTACCTGACCGGTTGGATTACCGGGATTTATAACAACAAGTGCACGTGGAAAAGAACATTCTTTCGCTTCGTCGTAGGCACGCTGCAACTCTGCTGTGTTCAGACCCCAGTTATTGGACTCATCTAAAAAGTATCCAATTTTGTCCAATCCGTATTCAGCGATTGTAGCAGTATATAAAGGATATTGCGGAATGGGTACCATTATGCCTGGTCGTTTTCCATCCTGTTTATATCTATGATGAGAAAGAAAGAAATTTTTTTTTTAAAAATAATATTTAAATTTTAATGATGATTAATTAATTAAACCAACTTTAAGAGAGACAAAATGCTCTTGATGCCGGGCGATGCTCCAGCTGTGAGGAAAATGCGATTCCAGTCACTTGGTATACAATCTCGGTTTTCAATGAATTTCGCCACCTGTTGTCGTATAAATGGAATGCCAGCGGAATCTGTGTAAGCGCCTATGGATTGTCCACCACAAGCTTTGAGAATGTCACGCGCTCGTTGCTTTATGTCATCGGGATATTGCTTGGACTCGAGCAAAGATGGATCCGCAACCACTGCTAAGAGCTATTGAGAATATTCAGAGGTGAATAAATAATATGTCATATTATGTATGAAGTAACATCGACTTAAGGGGGTCTTCTCATTGAGCAACTTTTTTTTTCGACTTTTTTTTTTTTTGCATTTATTTATAGCTTGGGTAGTTGTGAATATGCCCCTAAAAGGATTTTTGAAATTCAAAATAGTTTAGAGGATATAGCCTTTTTGTCGAGCAAGATCTGCGCTAAAACGAGTAATTTTTGCGTTGCTTCAAACTTTAAACGCGTTTATCTCGAAACCACGTTTTTCGAACTGGCGGCCATGATATCTCCAGTTCAACTGAACCGATTTTATGAAACAAAGTGGAATCGACGCAGAATTGTCACCATTCTCGGGTGAACCTCGACCATAATTTTAAAAAAATTTTTTACTATTTTTTTTTTTACACTAAACTACAAAAAAAAAGCCCGAAATTGAAATTTTTTTTGAATGGCAGCCATTTTGTAAAAAAAAAATCACAAAATTAAGCTTGAGGTTCACCCGAGAATTACATCTATACTGATTATAACCCCGTTTTTTTTTTTCATTTCGGACGCTCCGGAGACCCGGAATCGTGGCCGCCGTGACGGCACCTTTTTTTTTTCACCACCAACTTTGAAGTCTCATTACTTTTTGAACAGCCCACGTATCGAGGCAAAAAAAAAATTTTTTATTTACTTTGAACCTTTTGTAATACAATAAATAAAAAAAGTTTTCAATTATTCTTTGCGTTTTCAAATAAGAATTTTTTTAAAAAGGGTCCAAAAAACGGGTTTTCAATGAGAAGACCCCGTTAAGCACAAAAGGAAATTATTGGTGTCATTGGATTTATTTCAAAATGCATTTCGATGGTATGAATGCCCATAATCTAAACGTATTTTTGAGAGGAATTCATTCCGTCTAGGTGTGGGTTAAAAATGTGTGAAGTTGAAAATTTGAAAATGCCAAGTCCAAAGTGCTAAATGAGATAATGATGCCTGCGCCCCCTATTGTTCGTTTACTCAATAAAAACTCGCGAAGTTTACAATTGCCGGAAATTATTTAAGTAAATTCACAATTGAGTTTATTACAAGCGCATGCACGTCTCTATGTACGTATCATTTTCAACTTATGCAACAGATACTCTGTTCAGGCCTATTTCAGGCCTACTTATTTCAGGTTTGTTTTTCTTTTTTGCGCTGTTTTGCCCCAGTGTGAAGGCAATAAACGGAATGTACAGAGACAGTGGGCGTAAACAGAAATCGGGCTTGGCATTTGTGATATTTTTTGTGTTCATATATTTTTCCTCTGTTCATGTTAGCGAAAAGAACAACTTTCTTAAAAATACATCCAAATTGAAAAAAAAAACTATTTTAGTTCCGAAGGGAAAAATTGGTTTAAAAAAATCCAGAGAATGAAGTATCGATGTAAGGACTTTGCCTATTCTGCGAACATTCTCTTGATATGTCTATTTAGGAGCTGTTTCCACTACAGACGCATTTAGCATTTTTCAGCATTTTTAAAAAATGCTCAAAAATGCGGCTTTGAATTACATGTAATTGTTGTTGTTCTTAAAACAGCATCTTGAGAAAATGCGATAAAAATGCTAAAAACCGTCTAGTTTTCATTGATATTTTCTTCAAATTTTTAACATTTCAAAGCCTACTTCAAAGAATTCAAATATTTTTCCGAACAAAAATTCAAATTTTCAGAAAATGCTAAATGCGAAACGCAGTGGAAACGGGTCTAGCATCTTTAAAGATGCAAATGCTAAATGCGGTGTAGTGGAAATAGCCCCTAATATAACTATTCCCAAATAATAATTAAAAATATGGAGTTGGTCAAATAAAAATATTCTAACAATAAGGCGGGCACGCCAATTAGGTATGTATGCACAATTTAGCCGAACTACTTCACATCGCTGAGGTGTTCATAGTGGCTAAGGTGTTGGTTAAAGATACCTGATAAGGAACCTGTAAGCTAAGTTCGAAACCGGTCGTATCGGCTTTCCACACTTCTCGGCAATTTATGAAAAAATATATTTTTTCAATTGCCAAAAAATTACATTTTTCTCTTTAAGTGAAAAATGAGGGACCCAAAAGCCCAAATAATAATTAAAAAATAACTATTTTGGGAATTAATGTTGAACAATAGCAGTAGTGTAATATGTTCTTATGTTATGGTTTAGTATTTTTCCAAAGGAATCTTATGTGGGAGGTGGGTGGCTCAGAATTTATAAGACATTTGAAAATTCTGCGTTTGACTTACACCGATGCCCACTGTATATACATATATGTGTATATATAAAATATTTTTTCTTTTTCACGATGAGCGCGCACAAGTACGTGCTGGAAGTGTACTCAACCGCAGTAGAGGCAATAGAGGAAAAAATCTAAACCACATAAATCCATTTATAATACAATATTTATCAATCGGCTTGTTCTATGCTCGATTCTATCAAGAGATCGTTGACATCATTTCGTACATACACAAATGTGTGCTCATCATATGATGTGCTTGAAATCATAAAAGATTCGAAGAGAATTTTTCGGAAGACTGAGAACACGCATTAAGCGTTTATTATAGGCGAGAACATTTCATTCTGAAATAATTTAATTGCGGATTTAATTCAAATGGGGGTTCAATTGCTATTTTGTTCTTAGAATTCGTTTCATAATTCCAACTTGAATTCGGGAGTTTTTCTAATTTTAAAGTTATTCAGTTTGCCAGGACGGTTCCGTATCTTTAACTTGAAAGGGTTGGTCACAACGTTCTCCAATTGTGGCAACAGAAGTTATAAGCAAAGGAACAAAAGTTCCGTAACTACAAAACGAAAGTTTACAAAACCAAGCAAAACATTTACCTGTCTGAGATGAGTTAATGGCTTCTGTCCCATTGCGTGCGCATCGCCAATATTGGCACGGATGACCTCAGTGAACGGCTTTTTAACTCCCTGGAAAGATTAATTTTTATTAATTAATTGAATTAAATTTTCAAAAATAAATTATCATATATAAAAAAACTTTAAGAAGCTCGTTCCAGGATAAGGTTTCAGTGGGGTTTTGATCAAAGACAAAGAAAATTGAAGAGCGGCTGATTATTGTAAGCTATCTTTATGTGCATCAAGTTAGCTTGCACTTTTTCGAATTTCCCGAAAAAAATTATTGTGCTGTAATGTGCCCAGTTTGTGCTATCATGTGCCGTTTCGAAAAAAAAAAAAAATTCCTCAAGGGATGCCATTTTTATGAGGAGGTCCTTTTTTTTGGTGTCAAGTTAGCCGGGACTTCATTTTTCAATAATGTGACGAGAGAGGCCATAACAAAGGAGCTCTCTGCCGCAAGAATTGACCCAACAATCAGCTCGTGGATTAGCAACATCCCAGAGCTAAGACTCATTACCGGCTAACTTGACACGAAAAAAAGGACCTCCTCATAAAAATGGCATCCCTTGAGGAATTTTTTTTTTTAAACGGCACATGATAACAAGGCACATGATAGCACAAACTGGGCACATTACAGCACAATAATTTTTTTCGGGAAATTCGAAAAAGTGCAAGCTAACTTGATGCACATCTATCTTTATATTATTCTCAATTGGGTTCTTAAGAACATACATTTTTAAATGCAAAAATTAACAAATTTTGCATTAAGCAAAACTTTGAGGATTAAATTAAAAATCAATAGCCTTGACAACACCAAAAGACTCATAAAGGGGTCAGGCCAAAACCTGGGTTTTTTTTCTATCCTAATAAAAAAAAAATCATATTGCATTACTAACTGGTCATGACACCATAATTCTTTTTCTGGAAATCCAACATGATACATCCGGCATCGACATGTCAACGTCTTTAGCTCTACTATACCAACTACGAAAAATCAATATTAATAGGCGTGGTCGTGGGCCATTTTCGAATGCGAATGCGTGGGCAGATCATGCCCATTGGACGCTTCTAAGCCTTTTCGTACAAAAGTTATAATATACCACTTTAGTATGAGACTGTGGAGACCTGGCCTTTAGTAGACCTTTGAAAAGTAGTTAAAGGCTTCCAATTTTTTTTTTTTTTTGTTTTGTTGCAAAGATGTAAATCCAAGTCCGTCCTATTGAAGGTACAAATTTAATTGAAAAGTTCAATGGTTCTAAAGCATTATTCTCTATATAAAGGCGTCATATTCACAAGAATCAAATCCATTTTTATTATGGATCATTCTAGGACACCAAAAGATCGACACACCCATTTTTGACGTGTGTTATTAGTTCAAAAGATGAATAAATTGAAATTAAAGCTTCCGTTAAGCTACGAAAAACTTTACTCATCAGTATCAATACGAGCGGACCTATTCAGTTTTTATTCAAAACTTTTTAAGCAAAAAAAAAAAACAGAATTCTAAAAAAAAAACAGTCGTTATTATTTAATTTGCCTCGCTCATTGTCGACCCGATTAACAAAGCTTCTCTAATTAATTCATTGATTAGTAAATTCTAACTTTGCAATTACGCTTTCGATTATTTTGAAAATCACCTTTATTTCCAGAGGCCAAATTGCTCTAATTATGCATGTACAGGGATTGTGCGGTACCCTTGAAATAACCTTCTTTGCCTTATCAATATAAGACGATCGCATATCAGAACACACATAGATAGAAAATTCAACGTGATTAAAAATGAAAGCCACACTCTGCGAGAATGTTGGATCATTTGTGGTTATCTGTTCATTCAGAATTTAATATTCCATTCGCTAATATTTGTTTCAGACTTCGACACCACTCACAGCAATTGTTTTTGATCAAACAAATGAGCGTGGAGAACAGTGGCACTTGCCGTTGCTATGATGAAAAATAAAACTGGCTTAATCGTTCTAATCTAGAAGGGAGACATACGATTGAGATTGTATTTGGCTGTTGAGAAAATTGAAAAATTAGTTCAAGGGGTTTGCAATCGTTGGGAATTGTCATAAACTGATCTACAAAAGTGTGATATGGATTGCCACAATTAATTTAAAAAAGAGGGCGGGCCGTGGTGTTTTCACGATACACTCCAACTCTTTAAAGTTCTTTTATTCAAAAATTTGAATTTGTCTGCATAAGAATGGTAAATCCAGAGTCACCTTCCAAATATTAAAGGTACAAATTTAATCGAAAAGTTCAATATTCCAGAGCATTAATCTCTATATAAAGGCGTCATATTCACAAGAATCAAATCCATTTTTATTATGGATCATTCTAGGGCACCAAAAGATCGACACACCCATTTTTGACGTGTGTTATTAGTTCAAAAGATGAATAAATTGAAATTAAAGCTTCCGTTAAGCTACGAAAAGCTTTGACTCATCAGTATCAATACGTGCGGACCTATTCAGTTTTTATTCAAAACTTTTTAAGCAAAAAAAAAAAACAGAAGTTCTAAAAAAAAAACAGTCGTTATTATTTAATTTGCCTCGCTCATTGTCGACCCGATTAACAAAGCTTCTCTAATTAATTCATTGATTAGTAAATTCTACTTTGCAATTACGTCCTTTCGATTTTCTTTTGAAAATTTCACCTTTATTTCCAGAGGCCTAAATTGCTCTAATTATGCATGTACAGAGGGTATTGTGCGGTACCCTTGAAATAACCTTCTTTGCCTTATCAATATAAGACGATCGCATATCAGAACACACATAGATAAAAATTCAACGTGATTAAAAATGAAAGCCACCACTCTGCGAGAATGTTGGATCATTTGTGGTTTATCTGTTCATTCAGAATTTATTATTCCATTCGCTAATATTTGTTTCAGACTTCGACACCACTCACAGCAATTGTTTTGATCAAACAAATGAGCGTGGAGAACAGTGGCACTTGCCGGTTGCTATGATGAAAATATAAAACTGGCTTAATCGTTCTAATCTAGAAGGGAGACATACGATTGAGATTGTATTTGGCTGTTGAGAAAATTGAAAAATTAGTTCAAGGGGTTTGCAATCGTTAGGGAATTGTCATAAACTGATCTATCAAAAGTGTGATATGGATTGCCACAATTAATTTAAAAAAGAGGGCGGGCTCGTGGTTGTTTTTCACAGATAACACTATCCAGAGAACATCTTTAAAGGTTCTTTGTATTCAGATTAAGAATATTTCGGAAGAATTATTGAGTTCGAAGACATCAATATAAAAAAGGGGGTTTCTAAGCTAGAAGTAGAAGGAGGAATCACCCATAAAGTTATACTATCCAATTACATATAAATTGAAAAAAATTAGTTCAAATCTTATGCCAGGTCTTCAAAAAGCTAAATTAAATGTGAGTCCATATAGAGTCGGGAGTTTAGAAATCCTAATGTTAGGATGAACAAACATAGGTAGATAAGTCTCCTAAAATACCTCCACAAGATTCATCTGGTAGATAGCTCTGAATGCAGACATTCGTTTTGAAGACGAGGTGATCGCATTCGGGTACCTTGGCACTCACATAATGGTTAATATCCTCCCCTTCATTAGGAAGATCGATGGAAAGCTCGAACAAAACAACTAAATGAGTCCAAAATGGCACATTAGATCTATTATGGTCGCAGTGACCCATTTTTGGCTGGGGTACAAAACCCACAAACTTACAAAAAATTTAAAAAAACAACATCTTAATGGATCATAACTTTGATTCTATAGGGGGGTTTTTTTTTTAACACATAAGGGGTATTCACAAAGGCGACGGAAAATAGGACAGTTGGAAAATCAGAAAATTTTAACTGCCTAAAAAGTTGTGAAAGACACAAAAAAAAGGTTAAATTTTTTTTTTAAGTCGTATTATTCCGATTTTCCGACTTTCCAACGTTTTTAACACGCCTTTGTGAATACCCCTATAATGTTAAAAGTAATTAGAATACCGACAACAACTGCAAATAAATTTCATTCTAGACGAGGGAGCTAAAGAAGCATTCCGTCATGACTTGGATGCTTCAAAAAAAAAAAAAAAAAAAAAAAAAAAAAAAAAAAAAAAACTAGACAGCATTTCAAATTATTTTAAGACATTTCTGGACACCTTAACGACGTGATCACTGGAAAAAAAACTTTACTACCATTCGAAAAAAAAACCCCTTTCAATGGCGGCCTATTATCTTATATATTATCTATAGATATGCCTATTTGACTTTCCAACGTGGGGTTTTTTTTTTCAAATTGAATTCTCTTTGAAGTTCCCCCGAAACTCTACCGACAAGCTTCATCACCCACGAATTTTACTCAGGGTGGAAAGTCGTCTTCGTCGTCTATCTCACGATCAGTTCCAAGAAAATCAATTTTAAAAAGCCCTAACAACTCTCTATTAAAAAATAAATAATAATAAATACAAAAATCAATTATTTACATTGTTTCGGAATAACAAAACCTGATGCGCTTTCATTAAGGTTATTCCTCCCTTAAAACGAAATAAATTGAGATAGGGTCACTTTATATGATGATGAGACGATTTATGATACAAAAAAAAAATTTAAAAAATTATAAATAAAAATAAACATAAAGCAAATAAGTGCGACATTGTTTGAGAAACACATTTCCCAGTCTTCTACGAACAAAATATTAAGAATCATAAATAAAGCCAAGAAACAGAGAAATCACACATCGATTCAACTCGCTGAGAAAAGAAAACAATGGAGAATGATTTGGGGGAATGTATGGAGGGAGGGGAGAAGCAAGTGCGTATTTCACCGTTGACTGCGCATGTTTTTTTTTTTTTCAATTTATTCGATAAGAGAATTCATTCTCTTTCGATAATTTCGTATAAAACGCCTCACTCAGTCGACACCGAAATGCAATCAATTTTTGGTATACATTGCAGAAAAAAAAGTGTTTTTTTTTTCTGTCAAAATTTGAATCTAGAATTACTTTAGAACCAATTACTCTATTACCTTTTTTGGTAATACGTTCTGAAGAAAAAAAAAAAAAAAACCCTGTTAGCTTACAAAATGCGTCATGAGTCATGACCTACAGCGGGAATATTGGTGAAGGTCGTGCGTTGAACTTGACGCCGGTAGAGCAGATGGAAGGGCAAAGACATTCGAAAGCGAACAACTTTCGATAAACTGAAAACAGAAGCAGTTAAAAACGGAGTATTACACAATCACTGGTTCAAAAAAGTGAAACATTAAATCACGAGTAGTCATTGATTTAGTTAACCTAACCTTCATCTTAATGCAAATCGAAGGAGCATAGGAATAATTCGGCCCTTTTATGTACGTGAATATGTACTCATTTTTCTTCCTATGGATATTTTACGCCCACGTTTTTTCTATAAAAGATTGACGGACATAAAATCCATGTTAGCTCCGAACTACGTAGTTTCTTTTTGTGACGAAACATTTTTCAATGAATTACATGCATAAAGGACTCTATGTAAAAAAAAAAAAATTAAAAAATCTGTATGTTATGTATAAGGTGCTATTTATGTTTCAAGCGAATTTTTATTCCCATTTTAGTCTTAACCCTGCTGTGACCTTAAGAAAGTTACACTAAATGCTTTAGGGACCATTTGGCCCCTGGTGTATTTTTCATACAAAATATATAGTGAACATAAGAATTTGAGCTCTTTACAAGAAGATTGTTATGGCTGAAAGTAAATATATTTTATCAATCTCCAGATATTGGCCTCAAAAATATTGCGGGCACCAGCAGGGTTAAGATGTCGCACTATTCGAACAGGCACAATCAATCGCCCTAGAAAGGGTTTCCGGACTTGAAAGAGTACTGATTCTAGCATCCGCAATTATCCTAGCGTGAAATGGGTAGGTGCCCCTGCAGGAAATGTCAATAGTGAATCTATACTCTTTCTCTACTGACTGCGTCAACAGTACTACTGACCAGTTATACCCGTCGCAATGCTTTGCGTTATTGAAATTTAACATTGAGTTGTCATTGAATGTCAACAGTAGACCGAAAAACTATTGACGTCGGTACTATTATGTAGACAAAAGGAGTACTCTTTCGCTTTATAAGGAGACACGTTGTTGACATGGTCAATAGAGATTAACTATACCTCTTGACAGTACAGTTTCTCTAATGACATCGCCTATAAATACTGTTGACGTTGGAACTAGTTCTCTTGTCTATACTGACGTCAATATAGACATGGGGCCATATGGCGACAGGCTTCCTGCAGGGTGATTACGTATAAGCTATAGGTCGTCCCGTAAATTCATAAAATTGGACGTTAACCGTTGAAAATTGAACTTAATTTGGCTGAAAAATTTTTCCGGTGAATTTCAAATAAAAAGAAATTTTATCCAAGCGGAATTTAAACATCGTAATATACTTCGAAAATTAAAAACAAATTATGCATGGTTTCCAATATCCAACTCAAGGAAATATATCGAACCAATTACAACATGAAAACCGCCTCTTTGCCACGCCCACTTCTCAAATTTTTTGGAAATCTAATCGGAGGCTTAAGTATACGCTCAAATTCTAAGTTTCATTGGAATATTTCGAAAAATTCCGATTTTGAGGCAGTTTTGGGATTTTTGTGACAGACCCTAATGCTGGAGGCACCCTTAATAATGGACCGATCAAAAAAATTTTTGGAGAGGATGTTTGTGGCTACAAACGGGGCATAAGTGCCAACTTTCGTTCAATTTCCATTTGAATTTTGGGTGCAGGAGACAATTTCCGAAAAACGCCCTTCTGTCACGCCCACTGTTACAATTTTTGGAAATCATATTACTTGCTTTTACACGGGTTCAACTATCAAATTTGATCAAAATATCTTGAAAAACTTCGATTTTAGAGGAGTTTTTGTGATTATCGTAACAGACCCTAGTACTGGAGGTACCACTAAAAATGGTCCGATCGTCTCCATTCTCGAACTTGTTCTTACTCATGTCGCCGTAAACACGCATACCAAATTTCGTCAAGATAGCTCAACTCCTTCGATAAGATAGCTGTATACAAACAGACGGACATGTCCAAATCGAATCTCCTGGTGACGCTGATCATTTCTGGGTGTTACACACAGCCACACAAACGCAATATACCCTCGACACAGAGTGTGTCGGGTATAAAAACTGACAACTGAAGCGCTTGAGCACTCGACCATCTTATGCACGAACAAAATTATTCCATACCAAATCGGCATGCAACTCTGAAATCGTCGCGGGGAAGTGAAATCTTCCACAAACCAACATGCGGGAATGGAAGGCAAGGCACCGGCAAGCTAACGGCGGCAGAGCAACTTTTCATAGGAACATTTTCGCGGCAGAGCTACTGGCAGAGGAATATATTTGCGGCAGGACCCAAAACTACAGCGTTGCCAGAGTCAAAAACCACAATAATCGAAAATGCGCATAAGTCTGGCTACTAACGGGTTTTGTTTAAATTCAGTTAATCACAATTCAATAACGGTTTTTTTTTTAATTTAATTTTTTCTTTCACTTACCGCTGCCAGTTCCTTCTCGATTTCGCCCGCTCGAACGACCAGTGGCCCACGTACGGCGTACTCCATGGCCACGAAATTGGGGTTTATGTTTTCCACTGACAAGCATTTTGCGGCCGCTTTTGCAGACATTTTCCTCGTTGTTAATGGGTTAATGGGCGATGACGGTAGTTGCCAATTTCTCGCCGTTCCAAGCGTCGCGACTTTACACGTCGAACTTATCTCGAGGGCTTGCGAACTCCAACTGGATGGCCGTATGATTGCTTGCCGACTACTTTGTCCAGCCAGAGCTGTTAGCGCTGAATTTCTCAAAAAAATTTTGCTCATTGTGATGTTTTTGTAGTTGTCGTCTTCCAAGAGAACTGTACTATAAATAAGAGAGAAACAGAAAGAGAGAACTGTACTCTATCAATTGATTTTTCGAAAGCTCTCTTCATTGTAAGCACTGCGTTTGCACGCGCGGAAAACTGAAAGCTTTCAGAGCGTTGCCGCAAACAGTATAATTAAATATGTATGTACTACGATTAAGATAGAAACAATCACTCCCTGCGGCGCACTGCATGGCATGGCATGGCATAGAGAACATTTTTAGTAAACAGTGACGCACAGCAAAACAATATGGAAATGAACTAGAAAGGGCAGCTCTCCAAACAATGCAAGTCTCCAAACAATGGCAACGCTACAGCTGTTAAATTAGCATGGAAATCTAAAATCTTTAGAGCGCTATTCCATGCAAATTTTTTGAGTGTCTGCTTTCATACATTTTGATTTCTATGTGACAGATGGCACTGCGGCGCCTTTAGTCGGCTTCTACATTGAACGATTATCGAGGCGATTTTCACAACGATTTTTTCAAATTCCTTTTTGAAATTGTCTTCATAAAAAATTATTCGAACAATTCTTTGAAACTGTTTTCCGTTCTACGAACGGCGGGAAAGGTAACTGTCAAAAATCGGCATGGAAATCGACGACATGGCTAGTACAAACGATTTTGACCGCTTCACTTTCGTCTCTCCTCCCTTGCTTACAAACGCAAAAATCGGTGAGTGCTGTTGGCCGAAAATCGTCCAATGTAAAAGTAGACTTAGTCGTACTCATTGATGCCCGATTTCCTATAGCGCATTACCAATTAAAGGCTCAAAACCAGGGATGACCACCACTACAGACGAACGTCCGAAAAATGTTCGTGTATAGTACAACAAAAACATAAAAATACAAAAACTAGTTTCTCTTCTGAAAAAAAGCGGCACAGAGCCTACTCGTTTAGCATCACTTTTAAAAAGTTATACATATGTATGTATGTGCTTTGAGTTCTTAACGAGAACTGATTTTTGTTTGAAAAACTCTCTCTTTATACAGGGTGTTTCGCATAAGGATGTACATACATCCGAAAGGAGGTGATAAAAAGAAAACAAAATTCTGCGTCTTATTTCAAAAAAAATCCTAGACATATTCGGTACCAAATTAAAGGAAATCGGTAGAAGGTTTTGTAAAAAATAAAAAAAAAAATGCTGTTAATTGCACACTTTTCGTGCAAAAATGGCTGTGAAAGTAAGAAAATTGACCGGTTATTTCTCCCTCAAAGGTTCAACTTTTAAACTAGAATTTCCTTTTTCCCAAAAGCCCATACAATTGGCTTTCAAACCGCGTTACAATTTTTTTTCGTGCGACAAACCATCATCGTGGGAAAACTTTTTTTCTCGACTGACTGCATCAAAACTTTAAGGCTCTATAACTTCTCAGGGATGCATTTTCGACGAATTTTGATCGTCGCCATTTTTCAAAAATTTGTTTAAAAACCACAGTTGACAGAATTTCCGTTGAACTGCTTTCCCGGAAATCCTGATATTTTATTAATCGTCTCACAGGACTTTTAAGCTGATAAAATAGTAGGCGAACCAACATTTTTTCAAAGGTTTTGAACTTCAGTGCTCAATTTTTGTCACTTAAGAAACATCTAAGGTTAGGACTCTAGGGTTAAGCGATGAGGAGCCCTGAAGTATGCACTCAAAAAATTTTAAAATTCAATTTCTGAATGTAGCAACTGAAGACCACGCCCATTAAGGCAAACTATTCTCAAGATTTTTTGGGACCATAAAATAGATGGCGACTTCTATTCAATTACCCTATTAAAACCGGTACGCCCAATTTTCTGGATAAGCGCGGTGGTACCCACAAAAAAAGATCTGTTCAAGCCCCTTCTCAAACATGACATTACACATGTCTCCGCAAACACAATTGCGAAAGTGCAAATCATATCAAATCCTTCGTTAACAAAACTATATAGAGACAGACAGACAGACTGGCGGTGGGACGGATAAAACGATTCTCCTGGTGACGCTGATCAATTCTACACATCCATATTTTGTATGGTCTATCTCGAGTGGTTTTGGGTTGCTGCATAAACGTAGCACAAACGCAATTGGTGCGTCGTGTGTAAAGAGTAAGTTATACTCATCCGGATACCCATTACAGAATAGCCCAAGATTATTTCAAGATTCAAGCCAGGCTTTAAAGGCCTAGAAGGACCCACTAGGTCCACCGTCCTCGAAATTAACAGGCGGACTTGTCGATTGAAATATTCTGTACTTACTCAGTAAAAATGCAATCGAAATTCACAATGCGGACACCTTTAAATTCAACGGACTACTGCAAAAAAAATTTGATCACGCGTCCATGCCAGCGAATTTCATATGTTTACAAACATAAATATGATAGCTAAACAAAACGTATTCATATGTGTGTATGTGTATGTCAACATCCAATGATAGCAGGGTCAATGTCTAGTTGATAAAGTATTTTTCGAATTCAAATCTGACTTATTGCTGAACTCTCCAGCAGAATATTCATAATTTTATGCTTTCCTCGAAATAGCCTTAATTGTCTGTTTGCATACATATATACATAGGTATGTAGATATATTCATCAGAACATACTTACTAGCAACTAGTGATTATCTAACGATGCAACGCACTTGAACACTTTTTTTTGCGTGATTGGACGACTCCAATTAATTTGCAATTGTCTCAAATGATAACACGATCTTCAGACAATCATGTAAGCACGCACTAACGAATCTTGAAACAAATTTGCACGTTTAAACAGATTTTCACACGTGACCGAAATTCAACAGATGACGCTTATATGCGACGTATGTATGAAAAAACGTCAATCCAATTAGAATTTTAGCAAGAATTGTTCGCACATTCACTCGCACTCGCCTATTGTTAAGGTACTGGCATACGGTCTTGAGTTTAGACGATTTTCTCTACGAAATTTGCCGATTTCATTTGTTTACGTTTTTTGTGTTCTTGTGTGCTGAGAGCTGACAATCAGCGTTGCGAAAAAGTGCATCGAATTATACAAAGCATCTTCCTTTTTCAATATGAACAATCCATACTTTTTTCCTTTAAATTATGCAAAGTTTTATCAGTTTAAAGATTAAACCAATCGATATTCGAATCTAAATCTTGTTATTTATCCATTTTAGGACTGGCAAATTATACCTCATTGTTTATTGATGCCCGATTTCCAATAGCGCAGGAATCCCTGCCAATGTTCAACAAGGGCAAACGTAGAGAGCCAGTTACAATCGAATCCACAGTTGATTATAATTGGTTACGTATGTTTGCATGCGTTGAATTGTCGGAATTTCTTAGCTAAAGCCTCGAATACACCATAGAAGCATTCGCACAAATCCATGTTTGTACAAGCATATTATGTAGTGTGTGTATCTGCTTTTGTGCTTGCGCGTACAACAAAAAATTTCATTATCGGTGATGTTTGTACAAGCGGTTTGTATAGCGCTGGTAAAATGGGCTCATTTTTATCGAGATTTCACTGAGATCGGATGTGCGGATAAAGAAAAATGGGAAAACGACAAACAATTGACTGAAAATCCATATTGGCTTTTACCGTGTGTGTCGGAGGATTTATCGATAAATTTTATGGACTTTTTCAAATGCTTGTATTGTTTATTTGAGCCTTAATGGAAACCAGGAACGACTGTGAAAATAAAATGAAGTGGGAGGGAGCACACATATGAAATAATATCATTTAAAAACATCATCGGATTGCGAAATAATTAATTCCTACTTTGCTCCATCCTTAATAGTCCGGGAGCTAGCACGTGTTTTACCCTCCTCATGAGCGGAGCATTTGAAATGTACCTTAAAATAGGGAGTTTTACTCGTACATCACATAAATTGTTTGCTGCCCTTCTCAGAAGCCGAATTTTAAAACCTTTCTTACTCAATTCTCCATACTTTGTAGCCAGCACTGATGCTAAGCAGTATTTTGGTGACTCTTTTCCCTTGGATATTGAAAAAAAATCTCTTAATTTCTGTTTTCTTTAGGAATGTGATCAGTAAAAATTCCTTGTAAAAATTGAAAGTGATATTTGGTTAAAGGTACAATCGAAAAAATCCTTAAAAACGGAAAAAACCCCTCGTTCTGGCATCAGTGCATTGAATAAAATGTTAATATGACGCCTATATGTTAATTCTCATTTGAAGCTTCTACGCCTTTTACTTCACAAGTTACGATAAACCCTTATTTGTGGGCGTGGCTCGAGAAGGTCGGCGTCCATTTTCTTTCAAGATATGTCCCTTTTTATAGTTTACCAGTACACCAAATATCAATGGAATGTGTTGAGTGGTTCGCAAGTTACAAGCATTTTATTGAAAACACAATAATTCATTTGTGGGCGTGGGCGGATGTCTTTCATTTTTACTTAGGATCATACTCGAATCCCGATATACTTGTGTGCCAAATTTCGACTTGGTTGGTCCAGCCGTTTCGGAGGAGATCCGCCCACAGACGGACGGACAGACGGACATGTCTAAATCGATTCAGTTTTTGATCCTGATCAATAATTTAGTTCTAATTAAACAGGGTTGCTAGCCCTCAAAACACTGGCTGCCAGATTCGTCATTGGTTCATCTTACAGCTGTTGTGTTAGGAAGCAATACTCGGCTTATGTTATTACAATGCTAAAAATTGAAGGAAAAACTACTTTGAAAACTTTAATGAACGCAACGAAAACCCGTTAGATTGCGCGCATCTCAGTAGAGCTGAAGAACTATCGGAAGGTGATTTTAAAATTCAAATATCATCAACATCAACACCATCATCACCATCATCACCAACCTCACCATCATCATCACCATCAACACCATCATCATCACCATTAATACCATCAACATCATCATCAACACCATCAAAAACATCATCACCAACAACATCAGCACCATCAACACCATTAATACCATCAACACCAACACCATCATCACCATCATCTTAATCAACACCATCAACACCATTAATACCATCAACACCATCATCTCCATCAACACCAACAACACCATCAACACCAATAACACCATCATCACACCCACAACCATAACCATTATCATCACCACCATCAACCCCATTTTCACCAACACCATCATTACCATCATCACCGTCAACACCATCAACACCATTAATACCATCAAAACCATCATCACCATCAACACCATTACCACCATTATCACCATCATCATGATTAACACCATTAAGACTATCAACACCATTATCACCTCAGCACCATCATCACCGTCAACACCATCAACACCATTAATACCATCATCACCAACCTCACCATCACCATGATCATCATCATCAACATCATCACCATCAACAACATAAACACCATCATCAACATCATAATCATCACCATCAGCAACATAAACACTATCAACACCAACCTCACCATCACCATGATCATCAACATAAACACCAACATCATCATCACCACTATAATCACCAACATCATCATATTAATCACCATCACCAGCCTCACCGCCATTATCACCATCATCACCATTATAATCACCAACCTCACCATCATCATCATCAACCTCACCATCAACAACATAAACATCATAAGCACCAACAACATAAACACCATCATCAGCATCAACATCATCATGTTCACCATCAACAACATCATCACCATCATCACCATCATCACCATCATCACCATCATCACCATCAACACCATCGTCATCACTAACCTCACCATCATCATCGTTATTATCACCATCATCAACATCAACACCATAATCATCACCAACCTCACCATCAGCAGCACCACCATCATTACCATTATCATCACCAACATCATCAGCATCACCATCATCACCAATCAACAACATCATCAGCATCACCCATCACCATCAATCACCATCACCATCATCACCATCCTCACCATCACCATGATCATCATCATCACCATCAAAATCATAATCATCACCATAATCACCAACCTCACCATTATCACCAACATTATCACCATCATCATATTAATCATTACCAACCTGACCGTCATTATCATCATCATCAACCTCAGCACCATCATCACCAACTTCACCATCACCATCGATAGTTTCGATTATCGATCATTTTGAGAATCGATAATTTTGAGAATCGAAAGTTGAATTTTCGAGCGGCCTCGCCCTTATCTACATTAAGGCATTTTTAGTAATCTGTTCATTTCAAAAAGAAGACAGCCCTCTGTCACCGCCAGCACCACTTTTCCAATGCTAAAGTAAATTTCCAAGAATCAAAACTATCGATAGGCTGGCTTCAAAAACCATCGATGTTTTCGTTAGTTTGAAACCATCGATAGTATCGATAGTGCTATCGATTATTTCTCCAGCTCTAGCAGGTTTTCTATAGAAAAATCGATAGTTCGATAATCTATATTTTTAATAATCGATCAAAAACGATAGTTTCAGACAGATATTTTCAACAATCAATAATTTCGATAATTAATGGTTTCTAGAATCGATAGTTTCGATCATATAGTTTTAATCACCAATAATTTTGACAATCGAAAGATGAATTTTCGAGCAGAACGCCCTTTGCCACTGCCAGCATCACTTTTTCAATGCTAAACTAAATGTCAATGAATAAAATTTATCGATAATCTTCGAAAACCATCGATGTTTTCGACAGCTTTGGGATTTTTGTGACAGACCCTAGTACTGGAGATACCCTTAATGATGGCTAGAATGGAAGCATACATGCCAACTTTCATTCAAGTGTTATGTGAATTTCAGGTGAGGGAGACAACCCCATCTGCCATGCCTACTTTTCCAATTTTTGGAAATCACCTCAATTTCCTTTAAATATGTTAAATGCCAAATTTCATCAAAATATCTTGAAGAACCCCTGATTTAGAGCAGTTTTTGTAATTTTCATAACAGACCCTAGTGCTAGAGGTACCCTTAAATATGGTCCGATCGGGTCCATTCTCGAACTTGTTCGTACGCGTTCCAAGATAGCTCAACTCCTTCGATAAGAAAACTGTACATAGACAGACGGACGGACGGGGGCTAAATCGAATCTCCTGGTGACGCTGATCATATCTATGTATATATATTTTGTATGGTATTTCTCGACACAGAGTGTGTCGGGTATAACAAATAAGAACTCTTAAGTTGGTCAATCCCGGCTACGGTATACCCAGAGTCCCGACAATATTGGCCCATTATGTTTTACCTTTCTATACAGAAGTAATAATATGTTTTTATGGGCGTGGTAGTCGGCGGACCACATCAATATTCTTCCTATACCGGTAAACCGTTGTTTTCCAATTGGTGGCTTTTATGCCTTTTACTTTACTTTTTACTCAGGCAGGGAGACCCCATGGGTCACGGGCTTGACGGTCCCGCCTTTCCCGAGTCGCGGTGCTAACATTCGGTTAGCCCCAGTCGAATTATACAGAGTGGTAAATAAATATTTAGTGTAATCGCCACACACCCAACAAGGGCGGATGCTGGCAGTCCGAATGGACTTTTGGAATTGGGGGAATTGCAACCTCGAGTGGACCATCCGAGGAAAATTTAAAAATAACGGTAAGTTCAAAAAACCACATAAATACAAACGTTTTTGAACTGAGCATAGGATTCAGTGTCACAATGTTTGCATGTCGTTACGGTTTCTCAGCCATTTTGGCAGTTGCACCAGTCCCGTACGCAAGGGGAGGATTTTGGTGGTTATAACCCCCTAACCCCCTATCTCAAGCTTTCTTTAAGAATGGAATTTCATAGAATATAAATTTCAAAAAAAAAAAAAATTTTTTTTCTCATACATTAGAAAACATTTTATCATTTATTACAAAAGTTTCTTTCGGTCATTGCCTTGAAGACGATATTATTGAAGAACGGCGAATAAAAATCTTTCGCGTTTATTCGCACAATGCAAGTGCTTCAATACCGATTGAAAATCCTCGAGAATATTTTTAGAATTTCAAATATAGGTGCTATATATATCTTATTATATGCATCTTAAAAATCAATTGATTTCACTACGAAACTTTTAAATTATTTATGGCAAAGGTATTCAGTAATAATTTATAATTAATAAGTTAAGGAAAATTGTGAACCTAACCATTCCTAAAGTTCCGCGCGTTTCACACGTAGTGTTTGTTTCATTAAAAATTTTCTAGTTACACTAGAGCCAATGGTTATGAATCTCAATAATAACAGTCTCACAAAATATTCCTTTTCAATTTGACGTTCATTTTCGACTCCTTTCAATGGAATTTTGATCGTCGCCATTTTTCAAAAATTTGTTTAAAAACCACAGTTGACAGAATTTCCGTTGAACTGCTTTCCCGGAAATCCTGATATTTTATTAATCGTCTCACAGGACTTTTAAGCTGATAAAATAGTAGGCGAACCAACATTTTTTCAAAGGTTTTGAACTTCAGTGCTCAATTTTTGTCACTTAAGAAACATCTAAGTTTAGGACTCTAGGGTTAAGCGATGAGGAGCCCTGAAGTATGCACTCAAACAATTTTAAAATTCAATTTCTGAATGTAGCAAACCTGAAGACCACGCCCATTAAGGCAAACTATTCTCAAGATTTTTTGGGACCATAAAATAGATGGCGACTTCTATTCAATTACCCTATTAAAACCGGTACGCCCACTTTTATAGTTTTTGTGATAAGAGCGGTGGTACCCACAAAAAAAGATCTCTTCAAGCCCTTCTCAAGCATGACATTACACATGTCTCCGCAAACACAATTGCGAAAGTGCAAATCATATCAAATCCTTCGTTAACAAAACTATATAGAGACAGACAGACAGACAGACTGGCGGTGGGACGGATAAAACGATTCTCCTGGTGACGCTGATCATTTCTACACATCCATATTTTGTATGGTCTATCTCGAGTGGTTTTGGTTGCTGCATACGTACGCACAAACGCAATATACAGAGTGCGTCGTGTGTAAAGAGTAAGTTATCACTCATCGGATACCATACAGAATAGCCCCAAGATATTTCAGATGCACAGCCAGCGTCTTTAAGGCCTAGAAGGACCACACTAGGTCCACCGTCCTCGAAATTAACAGGCGGACTTGTCGATTGAAATATTCTGTACTTACTCAGTAAAAATGCAATCGAAATTCACAATGCGGACACCTTTAAATTCAACGGACTACTGCAAAAAAAATTTGATCACGCGTCCATGCCAGCGAATTTCATATGTTTACAAACATAAATATGATAGCTAAACAAAACGTATTCATATGTGTGTATGTGTATGTCAACATCCAATGATAGCAGGGTCAATGTCTAGTTGATAAAGTATTTTTCGAATTCAAATCTGACTTATTGCTGAACTCTCCAGCAGAATATTCATAATTTTATGCTTTCCTCGAAATAGCCTTAATTGTCTGTTTGCATACATATATACATAGGTATGTAGATATATTCATCAGAATCATACTTACTAGCAACTAGTGATTATCTAACGATGCAACGCACTTGAACACTTTTTTTTGCGTGATTGGACGACTCCAATTAATTTGCAATTGTCTCAAATGATAACACGATCTTCAGACAATCATTTAAGCACGCACTAACGAATCTTGTAACAAATTTGCACGTTTAAACAGATTTTCACACGTGAGCGAAATTCAACAGATGACGTTATATGCTATATGCGACGTCAATCCAATTAGAATTTTAGCAAGAATTGTTCGCACATTCACTCGCACTCGCCTATTGTTAAGGTACTGGCATACGGTCTTGAGTTTAGACGATTTTCTCTACGAAATTTGCCGATTTCATTTGTTTACGTTTTTTGCGTTCTTGTGTGCTGAGAGCTGACAGACAGCGTTGCTAAAAAGTGCATCGAATTATACAAAGCATCTTCCTTTTTCAATATGAACAAATCATACTTTTTTCCTTTAAATTATGCAAAGTTTAATCAGTTCTAAGTTTAAACCAATCGATATTCGAATCTTAATTTTGTTATTTATCCATTCTAGGACTGCCAAAGTATACCTCATTGTTCATTGATGCCCGATTTCCAATAGCGCAGGAATCCCTGCCAATGTTCAACAAGGGCAAACGTAGAGAGCCAGTTACAATCGAATCCACAGTTGATTATAATTGGTTACGTATGTTTGCATGCGTTGAATTGTCGGAATTTCTTAGCTAAAGCCTCGAATACACCATAGAAGCATTCGCACAAATCCATGTTTGTACAAGCATATTATGTAGTGTGTGTATCTGCTTTTGTGCTTGCGCGTACATCAAAAAATTTCATTATCGGTGATGTTTGTACAAGCGGTTTGTATAGCGCTGGTAAAATGGGCTCATTTTTATCGAGATTTCACTGAGATCGGATGTGCGGATAAAGAAAATGGAAAACGACAAACAATTGACTTTTACCGTGTGTTTCGATTGCGCTTTTAATTCAGTGTATTAGCAATTTTTAAATACATACGTAAAATTTCGTACATTTTTAAGCAAATCGGCAACACTGAGAAAACATTTACAGCCAGCTTTCAGTGTGCTTTCACACACGTCGAGTTTTGACTGATTTTACTCGTGGACGTTCTTTCGTTTAATTGTTCTACCGCGACATTTTAGACAACGATTTGAACCTAACTATTTTTTTTACTCTAAAATTGACTAATTTTAGAAATTTTTTTGTTGTAGTAGTTTTTTTTGGACATTTTTTTTTTAGAAGAAATCAATTGATTTTTGTATGTTTCGTAGTTTGCACGTAATATTTGAACAAACCGATCAGTGTCAAATTTTCCGATATGATCAATTGAATTATTAGTTGTATTCACAAAACATCTAAATTTTTAGTTTTTATAGTCGAATAATTTCAAAGGAAAATGTTTAAATCTGCTATAAAAGGTGTCTAAGTGAAATTGGAAAGATTGAAATATATTTTTCTAAGAGTCAATTTACCATATTCCATAACATTTACCAAAATCGTAATTTTTAACACTGCACTAACTATTAATCCACCGCTTATTATTTTGAAAAACTACAAGTGGAAATGGTTTTGTTTAGTTTCCTTTTATACGTAACTTACATTTTTTCTTTAAAAAAATGATATTAAAATTACCTGATATCTATTAAGCGGAATGTCGTCTACAGCCTGTGAAGTTCATTGGAAAGATATGAAATACTAATTTTTAGAGTTCTTTACCACAATCCCAATAAAGCAATCTACCAAAATTCATAATTTTTCTTACTCTCTAACTATTTAATCTAAATCGTTATAGCTTCTATAGACACATCAAATGCTTGTCAGGCATGCGAGAGTGTGTAAGTGAAAAATTCACACGTATACGTTGTGTGAACAGAATCCACTAATACACGCTCACATGCCTGACAAGCATTTGATGTGTCTATACAGCGCATTAATTAATTTTGAAAAACTAGCAAAAGTGGACACATGTGGGTTTTAGAGCATATTTTGTGCTCTCTCTTTTCTTACAACCTTTACGACATTTTCGTCTGCCTATTTATATCCCCAAATAATAGAAGAATATATACCAAAAAATTTCACAACGATATCTCCGTTAACGCCGGACATGTCCGTCGGTCAGTGGTCGGATCTCCTTCCAAAAGGATAAATCAATGACGTCAAATTTTGGCACACATGTATTTTACGCACCATCCTAAGTGAAAATAGGCAATATCCGCCCACTGCCTCGCCCAAAAATTGAGATTTTTCGTATCTTTCGAAGTAAAAAGAGTAGAAACTTCAAATTCGAAACATTGGTTGACCAAGACGTATTAAAGTTTGTAGAAAAATTGATGTGGCCCGCCCACAAATGGAGGCTTTTTTTTTTTTTTTTTTTAGTAAATTCCGTACTGAAAGACAAAACATAGTAAGGGTCCTCATGCAACACATTTACACCGTGTAAGCTGAGTGAAGTTCGTAAAACTGTCATTTTGTATTGTACAATTTTGACAGTTACTTACTTCACTCAGTTTACACGGTGAAATTCGATTGCACTGCCGGACCCATAGTGCGTCAATCGTGAAACTCTTTTTCGGATTGAGTAAAAATTTGAATAAGTCCGGACTTGATTCGATCGATTTGTATTTAAAATTAAGACTTAAAAACCGACCATTCAGGCCATTTCAATAAGCTATTGGATAAAATCTTTTGAATGAAGTAACAGCGAGATTGTCTTAAAATTAATTTTTATTTCATTTATATTCTTTTGTGGTTCCAGCAATTAATCTTAAAAAATTTTAATGAAATTAGATACTAAAACTTAAACAAAGGAACTATCAATTCTATTGTCAACTTATCTCATGTTGCTTTGCTTAATTTAAGTTAAGAACTGATCACGTAAAATAACGAAGCAACTGCTTTTTTCGACATTGACGTAAAAAATTTCTGGACTTGAAAAATATAGAGAACTTTGAAAAATGTAACGAGTTGAACATTCCTTTCAACATAAAACAAAAATTGTACAAGGCACCTATTATGCTTTGCCAGAAGGCAAAAATTTCACCTCTTTGCGAGCCTATTATATTAGGGGTCTTCCCTTATAGCCTTTTTACACTTACATAGGAAACCTAGGTTTGCGTTCGTAACCTAAATGCAAACCTAGCGCGTTTACACTGCACTTTAAACGTGAAAAGTTTGAAAAAGCGTAAAAATGTAAAATTTTTCATACAAGATTTCGTTCATTAATTTCTAAGCCTTTTTGATTTACAAGTTTTTCAGGTTTTCGAGGATAATACTCGTTTAAGGGAAGACCCCTAATTGATTTCCAAACAAGAACATAAAATACATAAACGCTTAACTATGATTATACTTTATACATAGCTGTCAAAGTTGGCTCAACCATTTCAAAAACTTATTTCATATTGTTGTTTATGATTGATTACGACGATTGAGAGAATTATTTTAACTGTTTGTTTTTATTTGGTATAAAATGAAGAAAAAAAAATGGAAGATGTGTACATATGTATATAACTTAAGGACATTAATTCTGCTCCTTCCAAAAATAAGTTAACATTCAGTCAATTGAAGTATTTGTTTAACGTTAAAGCTTGAGAAAAGTTAGTACAAAAGATAATTACGTTTATCTTACTTAGAACGAGTTTTATATAGAAATCAAATATATAAATTCATTGACGAAAAAAAAGGTGGGTATACAAAAAACCAAATGGAAAATATACTCTTCAAAATGTTTGAATTGTGAACGAAAAACGTAACGAGGACTTTTTAAAAGAAGGAGCGAGCTTGCTTGCTGGTCGACGATAACAATGGCGGGCTTATAAATAGAAAAGTTTTTTTTCGAGGGTATTCAGAGGTGGCTGATGAAGACTTGTGCCAACTAGAGTTGCCAATTTCTTGGCATATTGGCAGACGGCAGGTACCCTTGTCGTTCCACACCAGTTATAGTACAAATGTGTCATCTTGTACGTTAGCAATTGTAGCTGATCTGGTGTCAGTTGGATTGTGCTATACACGACGTTATAGCTGGTCGGCGATACAGTACCCTGACGAACGGACTGCGACACAAGGAAGAAATCATATCGTTCAGGCAACGTCACGACATCATCGACTACAGTGCCAGGCATCGGATTTCTACCTCTGGAAAATAGTCGCGTATTGATATTCTTCGAAACGACGACATAAGCGAACATTGGTGGCTTTTCTTTTCCCGCTCGCTTATATTCGGCCTCCAACTTCTCCACGATATCCTTGACCTCATGTTCATATACTTGAGACAGGGAGCCTTCACCCACTCCGTCTCGATAGAAAAGGATTCGCGATGGCAATCGATCATCATGTTCCCGCATATATTGCCGCAATGCCTTGGTCATCATTGGCCACAAGTGATTCGCCAGTACATCGTGAGAATTACATTCGGCAACTGTACTGTAAAATGTTGCATTCGTTTGCATATCCATAGTGGCAACAAGAGCCCCAAAGGCTTTATTGCGATCACGTGTGCTTTTTGCTACATCATATCCAATGGTCATTAAGCCTCCCAATGGTATATGGACTATCCACGGTGTGTAGCCCAATTTACAATTGATTTGAATAGCGACTTTGGTTGCAACACTCATTAGACCGCGCTGGTTGCCGGCCGTCTTTTGTGTGATTACCTGTGTTGGGACGCCACGTTCTAGGCAGCCTTTACGTTTGATCGATGAATACCTCTCGGCATTGTTGTTGGGTACCAAGCAAAGTATAAGCTGCGGATCCTCACGTGCACAATCGTCCATGGCTTGCATGAACGAATGATTTCGATCGTCTAGCAGTAGAATTTCTTTGGGTCGACTTATGCGCAGGCTCATACCATCGGCTGCACGCATTAGAGATTCAACAAAATATCTCAAATCACGAGAATATCGATTGGTGCCAATAACCGACCAATGATGAAGACCATTCGATGGTGTTAGGAACATACCCTGATTACGAAACTGGCGTGTCCAATCGGCCTGCTCGCCAGCAAGTTCACGGCGATTGTCTCGGAATATAATCTTTTGCACATCCAAGACCCGTCCAGTCAGATCGACAAGATTTTTCTCCAAGCTCATATTCCAATCTCTTAGCACACTAACACTCTCAGTGGTGCTTTGAAGTCGCTGATTGAATGTCCGCAACCGTTCAATACGTCTATCAGGATTCATTCGTGTATGATCGGCCATGGCTCGCATTAATTGAAAATTGGTCCGCATGCCATCGGTTAACCAGTCGCTCGGCACAATTCCGGTATGAGAATCACAATATCACTAGATCCTCCACGAATCGATTTCTCTTTGGCTTTCGAGATAAGCAACGGCTGTTTCGGATCCCGAATACGAAGGCTATACTTATCGTAATAGTAATCAATGAACGAAACCTCCGTCTTCTTGCATGAGAATGTGTGGCGTGGTGTTTTATTGAAATCGACATCGTTGATTCTATACGTTTTATTATTGTAGTCGGTCAGTACAGTGAGGCCAAGAACTTGTCGTCGAAAATCTTCTTTATAGTCCCGTGACGTCTCTATACACTTGGTGAGAATATCGTAAACGGTTTCCGTACGCATAACCTTATGAGCAACTTCAGCGCATAGCAAAATGGATCTTTCATGTTGCCGAATCGAAGTGTCATAGCCTGGCCATAGCTGCAGACGGAATTCTCGCATATCGATCATAGCGTGCGGGTCGAAGAAATTACGTCCTACCAATTGTAATTTAAGGCCGGTCATAGCACGGCGCAGAATTAAATTTAAGACCTGCAAGGACTGTGACTCGGTCATGGCGATGGTGCCAACGAAGCGTAGCGTTACAACGAAATGATCGTTATTTTTGGATACAGCGGTAAGAACTGTTTTATCTTGAGGTAGACGATTGGACGAGAACAGCTTGGCCCCATCATATATATAGCCTCCGAAGAGTTGGCGATTTTCTGCGAGAATTCCAGCGCGTAATCGCCGCATTTCGATTGGCGGCTCAAATTCGACATGGTACTGATTTATTTGCCACTTTGGCGTGGTCAACAGCCGAAAGTAGTTCGATTGCAATTCAATTGGCTTGCCACTCTGTCCCTGCTTGCTGATCAAATCTGTCGGGCGAGTGCAAACTAGATCGAAACCAGCGTTTCGATCTCGTCGATCCCCGCGTCCGCCATTTGCTGGGACTCGACCTTCTGCTGCATGACGTTCGATGGAATGTTGACGTGACCCCGAGGGCAACTCTTCTTCTGCGTCCGGGTCCCGCTTTAATACTTTGGAACTCTGTAAAACATAACAAGCATAACTTAAAGTGTCACAATACCCAAGCAATCCATGTATATTGTAATATGAGATTTTTCTGACAACGTGTGTGTGTGTGTGTGTGTATTCCTTTTCTTTCATAAGCCGCAGAACGCTTGGCTAATGAAGAATCGAAAAAGAGCTGAGTTTTCGAAATTCAAATTGTGTTTTTTTTTTTTGCTTATCGCGCAATTGTTGCGGTTCCACACACGTTTGTCAGCGTTCTCGATAGAGTTTTTCGTTTTTCGTAACTTCGTCGTTCTGCCAGCTTCAAAAGGAATTGCTTAGAAGTCCCGTTACGAAATATCTCTATGGAGACACTAGTAGGCTATTTTGGATTTTATAACTGTTTCATGAAAAAATGCTGCGTAATGCGGTTTGTTTACCGTTACATTGAAAAGGAACTTACCGGCTCTTCAGCTAGCGGTGGTTCATCTTCACGTCCGCGGCGTGAACCTTTGAGGGTGCTTGGTCCTTTCTGATCTCCGTAGTATTCTCGCGAAGGACGTCGCCGGCCTCGGGCTTGCTCGTCGGACATCGCGAAATCCTTTCAATATATTAAACGAAAATATATCATCCGTTTGCGACAACGCTTGAATTGTAAATGGCGTCCACGCGCGAAAGCAGTGCGAGTGCTGCCACTTCTGCGGAATATTTTATTGAATAGGGCCCTCTATACGGTCATACATTTCGAGAGTCAGACGTATCAAACATGTTTCGAAAACATCCCATTTGAAATAGAAGCAAAGATTGTTCCGGAACATTTAACAAACAACTGTCTCTTTTCTTCGCATGTCTTCCTTCACTTACTTACTTGTTATAAAGCATTGTTCGCGTGTGTGACTCTCGAGCATGATGAAAAATGAGTCATAGAAAAATTGATTTTTTTTTTTAAATGGACGAAAATGTCAAAATACTTTATTTTGTTCTCATTTTCAGAGTGAAACGATGAAACGCCCATTAGTAGCAGCACTTATTATAGACGATATATTAGATATATATTGTGTGCATGATGAAGCCATATATATTATACAAATGTTCGTCACACCGACAGAAAAATTAAAAATTTTTGAAAATCGACAAGCATGTTTATTAGGGGGTATACCCACGTCAAATGTTGTATCAACTTTGAGCGTGTGTTAGTGAGAAAGAGTACACATACGATGTCTGACGGAAAATCAAAATCTTTGAATTTTCGGTCAAGCAGGTAACGATGTTAGACGGTGTGTCTGAAGGTATATATCTATGTTGGTTCAACCCTCATTTGTGCGGAATATTCAATGAGTGAACATCGCACGGAGAATGGAAATTTTTTTAAAAGCGAACGGCAAATTAATTGAAAAAATTGAAGAAAAAAATTTTATTTTGGAATTAATAGAAGTTTATCGTAGTTTGTCGGCTTTTTGGAACGTTAAGTCAAAAGATTATAGTGACCGGAATTTAAAAAACGCTAGCTACGAAACGCTTTTAATTAAACTCAATGAAAAATATTTGGAGACCACAAAAAAGAGTTAACGCAAAAAATTAATAATTTTCGAATCTGTTACAGGAGGGAATTAAAAAGGATTTCGGCAATAGAAAGAAGTGGTGCTGGATATAGTCATCATTCATAATTTTATTTAAAGTTTTGCCGACGGAAAAATACCCTTTGTTAAAAGCAACAAGGTAGCCGAAACAATAGCGCATGTCCTTTGCACTCGAAATTCGCTAAAAAAATGAATATTGTACGACATGTTTATAATCAAATTCAAGTTGGTACCTACTAACACACGCTCAAAGTTGATACAACATTTGACGTGTCTATACCGCGCATATGAACATGCGTTTTCAACGTTTACACAGTCATACTTGTCGTCACACCCAACAAATTGGCCAACATATATATGATCGTATAGTGCCCTTTTACATTCGCAATTATTGCCGGCAATTTTTTATCAAATTATCGATTTTACTTGCCCTCGCTTTTACACGTATAAGAAATTTTCCCGGCAATTTTTATTGTCTTAACTGTTTTTGTTTTGGCTCGCAGCCAACTTCACATTTGACCCAACGAAAGAGAGCAAAATGGAAATTCTAAAACGATCAAATTTTTCTCTTCTCCCCGCCCTTCCGTCTCGCCTATAAAACCAATTGCCGGCAATAATTGCCCTAATGTAAAAGGGCACATAAAGGGCCCTGACTAAACCTTCAATAGGGCTGCCAGTAAAGGTGTATAAGAAATCGCCAACCGAAATTAAAAATACACCAAGTTTTTTCTTTAGAGCCTATACTGAGATATGCAGTATGAAAAGTGAGTACTAAAAGTGCACTGACTTCTAAAGTGTAAAACTTTCGTCAACTTTTTAAGAATTTAAAAAGCATGAATATAGTTGTCTCTCTCACACTTTAAGAGGTTGTTGCGAACAGGCTCCTAATGTATTCACTGCATATCTCACTATAGGCTGTAAAATTGTACAAATGCAGCCTAAAATGTGAAATGGTAAGTACGAAAAAAATACGCCAATAAACGAAAAAAACACAAAAAAAACGTCACCGCCGAACCAAATACTGGCAGCTCTGCTTTCTACCTTTTCTACCGCACACGCAGTGCTGCCAGCTGCCAAGCCATTAACTCAATGTAAAATTAAGAAGTGGCAGCAATTCTTGTTATAAATTATTGTGAGTCTCCGGTTACACGAACGAAAAACTTGCAATAATTTAAAATGAACGCAATTGAATTATCGTTATAGACTTGAAGTGGTAAAAAACGAATTAATCGACTTTTTAGTTATTTATATCATTATATACACATATAGATATGTTTACCGATATGTAGATAACAGAAAGTTTTAGAAAGTTAGTTCTCAAAAGCTGAGTTTTTTTTTACTGAACAGGGAGATTCTAGTCACACAAAAATTGATGCTAGAATATCCGCCCTTTTGATTTTTGGGGAAAACAACCATTGAGTCGCAAGAACATACAAATTCTAAGCGCGGATGCGTGCGAAAAATGGTTGGGAGCATGATACAAGAAATCAAGATAGCGCCACTTCAGTACCAATATTTTGAGGCTCTCTTTGAGAGCCGAAAATTGAGTTTGTGACGTCACTGAGCGAGAAATTGTTTTTGTTTCCCATGCTATTCAAAAAAGTAAAAAGCCGGTTTAACATGGGGAACAACAACAACGAATCGCGATTTTGAGTTTGTGACGTTTCCTCTCTCAAGTGGCGCTATCTTGTTTTCTTGTATCATGGTTGGGAGCTTGACTTGCAGCCCTCTCTATAAGCGCCTTATTTGACCATTTAAAAAAGAAAAAGAGTTTTTATTTTTTTCATAAAATAGTTAGCTTATCATCTGCTTTTAATAACATGCTTGTACGCTTAAAACCAGCATTAAATATACAACAAATAAGCTAGAGAAAAAAAAATATAGAAAAATGTGTCATATTGACAATAATGTCAGGAAATATTTACCGTTTGAAATCTGGGAGGAGTTTCCAAGTTCTGTCTTATTAACTTTTAGTATGAAACAATAAAAAAATAAATTTATGAATTTATTCTTAAGCTTTTTACACAACTAAGATTTAAGCTAAGCTTTCCGTTACCTAAGCTTTACTCCTAAAGGTACATATAAAACATTTACATACAATTAGGCATTGTGCTGCTCTTCGATCTAATTTTTTTCTTCTTTTAATATACGTCAATTTTTATGTTTATAAATATTAAGCTTAATATTGTCCATTTAGCGTACACAAAACACTCGCTTAAGTCGAATTTTGTTTTTTTTTAGTCATCTGCAAAAGAATATACACAAAAACGAAGAAGAAAAGAAAAATAAGTTTATTTCTTTTTTATGGTTTTTTTTTTTATATATTTTTTTTTTTTTTGGAATGTTTTATTTATAGAAACAAAAACTTTCAAGAAGAGAAAAACTAAAAATAAAATCAAATCTATTTAAAAATAACTTAACAATTAATAATTGCATCAATAAATCGTTTTTGTTCTTTCAAGGATATGTCTTTGTTTTTGTTTTCTTTTTTTTCTCGATCGCTATTCTTACATTGTAACATTTCATTTCATAGCTGTTTATATGTAAATATATAAAAATTTTTTTTTAGCGATTATTTTAAAAATGTTCACTTATTTTGAAACTTTTCCATTAAAAGTTTACTGCACGCACTCAATTTACTCATGATTTTGTGTTTAAACACATCGTTTCTTTCTTTTTTCTCTTTTTACAATAAAAAAATAAAATATAAATTAAATTGCATTAACATGACGTTGCGTTACGAGAAGCCACGCTACGCTACGTAACGTTACGATATTTCTTTTTTTGTTCCACGTTATGATTATGTTGCACTCATTTTGTTATTGTTGATTATATGTCTTTTAAAATATCAGCATTCAGACTTATCCTCTTCAACAAGATATTGCGTATCCTTGCCGTTGTCGGCTGATGGATCAAGCTCGCGGGTTCGAAGCTGTAATTGTGGTGAAGATTTGTGCGTAATGCTACTTGGTGCTAATATTGCCGAAACGGGTTCGGTAAATGGACCGACCGCTTTCAGTTTGGAGGGATCGTGTGGCACTTCATAAATTCCTATAAAGAACAATAATTAATATGAATGCGTGATGAACTGTTTCGTGTTTGAGCTGGAAAACTATCGATCGATAGATCGTTAGTCTCAATAGTCGAGAGTCTGAACTATTGAAAGTATCGATAAAAACATCGGAAGATATATTTTAAATCACGTGGGAACATACAACGAGGCGAAATTTAAAGCCTTTCTTACTCAATTTTCAGGCATCCACCCGTACTTTGTAACCATAATGTACACAGTTAAACATGACGCCTATAATTCTCAGTTGGTTTATAAAATGGGACACATAAGATTCGCAGATTTTCTGAAGATTTTTCACGAAGTGACGTGCAAAGAAGGTGGGTAAGTTTTTTTTTTATGGGTTTTCATTGTTACGACAGGAGAGCTATCGATTATTTTTGAAATCGATATTTCGATAATTGATCGTTTCTATACTCGATAGTTCCGATAGTTGATAGTTTGGATTATCGATAATTTTGGTAATCGATTTTTTGACAATCTATTATTGCATTTTCAAGCAACTATACAAGGAGGCGAGTAGTAAAGCATTTCTTACTCACGTTTCGCCTGTAATTCTTATATGGTTTATAAAGTGGGACAGATAAGACTCGCAGAACTTCTGAAGATTTTTCACGACGTGGTGTGTTGTTATAGTTTCGGTAATCGATTGTTTCGATAGTCGATAATTTTATAACCAATAAGTTCGATAATAGATCATTTTGGTAATCGATAATTTTGTAATCGATAAATTTTTTTATCGACAATTTCGTTTCTAGACAATTTTTAAAGTAGATAATTTTTGATAATCGATAATTTCGATATCGATAATTTTTCTAATCGCAAATTTTCGTAATCGATAGTTCGGTAATAGATTAATTCGATAATCGAATGTTGAATTTCAAGCGATTGTAGCCCTAATCTAAATAAGGGAATTTTTAGAAATCTGCCCACTTTAAAAAAGCCCTCTTTGGCACCATCAGTTAATTTAAAACTATCGTTTGTGTCGGGATTGCTATCGATTGTTTCTCCAGCTGTAGTTTTTGTTGCCATTGAACAACGCTTTTATCGATCGAATGGCTTAACATATTTAAGTTGTCACTAACCTGAACCATTTCCTAAGCTACCAGGATCTGTTGTACCCGATTGTACGGCATCGTACATGGGATTTGAAAAATCACGTGTTTTACCGCTGTTAACTGTTTGTAAATTATAGCCTTCGATTGGTGCTACGTCTGGTGCTGAACCTTCCGCACCAGGTGCCCCAGGGAAACCTGGCGCATTGAATTCAACATTCGTTCCATGTCGGAAAGTGACGCTTTGCGAAGAAGTCAGTGTCGGCAGACGCGCTAGTTTTCCGCTAGAAATTTATGAATGTAAGTGAAAAAAATTCATGCACACGGGGGGGTTTTTCTTTTTAACTTACAAGGGTTTTTTACGTATCACAAACCAGGTGCCCGCAGCTGCAAGCATTACAAGTAAGATGACCATAATTGGCACAACGACAGCTGTAACATTAGCGCCGCCATGGCCGAATCCACCAGCAGCACTTTGATCACAGTGCTCTCCTTTGTATTCCAGAGGACATTCGCAAGCGAGATCGCCTCGTTCGTTCTCTGTGCAGAGACCACCGTTTTGACATGGACATATACGTGGGGCTGGTCGCGGTCGTTCGGCTGCTGCATCGCATATGACTTCAGCTGTGCTGCGATGGGATGGCAGTGGGCCTGAACTATCTGGACAAGCGCAGCGGTGTCCACCCGGCACGAGCAAGCACAAATGAGAGCAGCTAGATTCGTAGCACGGATTGCGTAGTGATGTGTTATAGCGTTTTTCGTGGTATACTTTAAGTCCCGAGGGATTGACCAAATTGCGATGCACAACCACTTGAACACCACGACCAAATTTGTCTTGACGTAAAAGTTCGCCCGTGTCACGTGTTACCCAATACATTGAAGATTCAAATATATCAAGAGATACTGGATGTCGCAGCTGGTCACCCTTAACGACTGTCTTACGTTCGTTGCCATCGGGACGTGCCGACTCGATTGTATTCAGTTTTGTGTCCACCCAATAGATTACGTGATCCTGCGAATGATCGATGGTAAGGCCAGCAGGATGTCGTATTTGCACTGTGATGAGTGGTCGTCGTTTTGATCCATCCATCCAAGAAACTTCAATCTTTGGTGCTGAGCCCGCATCGGCCCAGTAAATACGACCCAGCTGTGGATTAACTGCAATTGATGTTGGGATTTCCAGGCCTGCATTAACAATCGAACGTCTATAGCGTCCATCTGTCTTGGCAACCATGACACGTCCGCGTGGTTTCGATCCCGTTCGATCCACTTCTGTCCAATAGAGGTTCGATGCCAGCCAATCGACGGCCACAGCTGACGGCTTCGATCCACTCTTCATGTTAAGATCTTGCGGAAAGCCAACCTTTGCCTGCCCATCCAATGCATTGACCATGTATGATCGTTTAATGGTCTTATCATAGCTATCCGCCCAGAACACAATTTGTTGCTGCACATCGTAGTCCAAGGCCTCAATTCGCTTTTCAGCAGCAATAACATCGAATTCCTCTCGTTTCTGCAGATCCAAACCACGTATCTCAGGTCCGTTTGAATAAATGAGGACTACGTCATCCTTCTCAGCTTTGCACACGCCAGACATACTATCGAGCAGGCGGAAACCGTCGCGACACGAACACGAATATGTACCGTTCAAATTGTGACATTGATGCGAGCATGTGTGTTGTCTGGTCGCGCATTCATCAATGTCGTCGCATCGCTTTTTATTATTACTTATTATGTACCCAGGATAGCAAGCGCAAATATATCCGCCATCCGTAAGATTATGACAATGGTGCTCGCAGCCGCCGCGGTCGAGATCGTTGCAACTGCTATGATGGTGGCAGCCCAACTCGTCGGAAGCATCGCCACAATCGTCCGAGAAGTCACAGACCTGAGTGCGCTCGATGCAGTTCTTATTGGCGCATTGATACTGTGTATACAGATCGCAGGGTTTCTGTTTTGTGGCGCAAAGGGTCATATTGTTCTCGTCGGAGCCGTCGCCGCAATTATCGATTCCATCACATATTTGATAGCGGGCTACACAGCGATGATTAGAGCATTGGAAGCGACGCAACGTATCGCAGTTGAAGTCCGTGCATACCTTGGGGTCTTCATCAGAGCCATCGCCACAGTCATCAGTGCCATCGCAAAGGTCCGAAGGTGACACACAAAGATTATTGTTACATTGGAAGCGTGATTCCGGGCAGAAACGTCCGCCTGGGAATCGCGGCGGGCAGCCAACTTCATCGGACATGTCGCGACAATCACGATCACCGTCACAGCGGAAATAGGAAGCAATGCAATGACCCGAAGCGCATTGGAAGGTACCATTCTTGCATTGGAAGCCCTCGCAGTGCATTTCATCCGAGCTATCGCCACAATCGTCCTCGTGATCGCACTGCCAGCGCGACGAAATGCATTTGCCGTTCGCACAACGGAACTCTGATTCCGAACATTCGCGGTATTTCCCTTTGCAAATAACTTCATTTTCATCACTTCCGTCGCCGCAATCATCAGCAAAATCACACATCCATTGCCTTTATAGTGAAAGAAAAAATAATATGAAAATCGAAAATGAATAATTTTTTGAAGTCGCAGTAAATTTTTTCGTCCACTCACTTGGGAATGCAGCGATTGTTGCCGCACTTGAAATCGGTTTCTTGGGAGCATTTGGGGCAATTCTCAGGAAGTTCATCGCTATTGTCACGACAATCGTCTTTGCCATCGCAGAATAACCATTTAGGTATACACCTGTAGTTCGATTGCCCTGGACAACGTTGCCAACCAGTTGTACAGTTCCGTTGGCGGCACATATACGCCGGTTCATCCGAGTCGTCACCGCAATCATTATCGAAATCGCACATCCACAATTTAGGTATGCAACGTCCATTTTTGCAGCTGAACTCAGTATCCGGGTCACAGGTACGTTTATCTATAAATATAATTGATATCATTAGAAGATATACGTGCCATCCAATGAAGTTACTTACGACACACAGCGGGGTCTTCATCACTGCCGTCTTTACAGTCGGCGTCGCCATCGCAACGCCAGCTATCCAAAATGCACCGGCCGCTCGAGCGGCATTTGAAATCTGAGTCCGGACAAGGTAAGTCACAGTTTTGTTCATCACTGCCATCGCCGCAGTCATCGGTTCCATCGCAAATGGTTGCGGATGGTGTGCAGTTGGTATTCTTGCATTGGAAGGTTCCCGCTCGACAATGACGCTGTGGACACGTTGCCGGTTCGTCTGAACCGTCTTTGCAATCCTTCTCGCCATCGCACTTCCAGAACCACGGTATACACTTCTCGTCATTTCCACCGCAACGGTGTTGGCCAGTTGTGCAATTTGCTATGCAAGTCTTGCTATCACGCGCCAAATAGAATTGATTTGGACAAGCGCACTTGTAGCCGGGTGCGCCTTCTTCAATATAACCTTCGATGTTCAAGTAGGTCGACTCGGGCGGTGGCGATATCAGACATAAATGTGAACAGCCGCCGTTATTAGTACCGCAAGGATTCGTGTATGGAAGTTGTCTCAAAGGATGATTGATATGTAGATCGTAGGGTCGGTGGGTTGTATTTCGCAGTACCTTATAGTCTTTTCCCGTGAATTTATTGGCACGGACGATTGCTTTCAAATTCCAATCGCTCCAATAGAGAAAATCATCAAAGAGACTTATTGCGAAGACATGAGGAACTTTTGTTCCCGAAAGCACTATGTGACGATGATGACCCTCCAAGTCCGTATAGGCAATGTAATCTAAATGAGCATCAGCCCAGTATATACGATCCGTAAAGTAATCCAAAGTTAATGCATTCGGCCAAGCAATATCGTTTTCCCACGTGAGTATACGTGTAAAATTAGAGCCGTCCATGCCCATTTTGGCAATATATGCCTGCAAATGCCACGATGTAAAGTAGAGATAGCCAATTCCAGGGTGCACAACCAATGCACGTGGGTCGACAACTCCACTGCGCAACGTTTTACGTTTTGTTCCGTCCAGCTCAGCGACGTCCAAGTTCTTCGAGTGTCTGTCTAACCAATACAATTTACGGCCAACCCAATCTATAGCAATGCCTTCCAGACCATGCGAGTCATGACGTATGACTGCCTCGCGAGTCGGCTTCTCACCATCTTCGTTGTATTTAGCACGGAAGATAGTCTTCGCCGTTACATCGCAGAAGTACATGTACTCATCTTTGATATCAAAATCTAAGGCGACCACATTCATCAAATCCTGATGGATCAAATTGTATTGGGTGCCATCGACGGACATATTTCGCACGTAGTATTTATTGGTGAAGATTAACCACGGCTTGATGTTATCTTTCCGTTTGCACGTATGCTCGTCGTCCTGCCGCTCATAATAGCGCTCATCGCATTTGCAATAGTATCCGCCAGGAGTATTGGAGCAATGCTGCGAACAAGCCCCTGGCAGTTCAAGACACTCGTCTATATCAGCACAAGCCTTGCCATCCGCAAGCAGTCTGTAAAACAAAAAAAAAAAAAAAAATTGATTTTATAAATCACATGAGCAGGGCTCGGACTTTGTTGCATTTATAAATTTAAAGCATACTTTATGGAGTAAAAATTTTCTTCAACTCATATAAAGTAAAGATTAAAACCGATTTTTAACTTCAATGTGAATTTTTTTGAAGCTAGAAAAGCGGTATGAAATTCACCTTTGCTAAACTTATTCGCAAATTGTTGGTAAGAAAAATTTTTGCCCCTTAAAGTATGCTTTAAATTTTTAAACGCAACAAAATCCGAGCCCTGCACATGAGGATCACTGTGGGGAGCTAAAATAATTTACTTGTAGCCTTTGTTACAATCGCAGTAGTAACTTGTCGGTGTATCCACACACTTGTGCCCACATTGATGGATTTCCACTTTTGCACATTCATCAACATTACAGTGCGCCGGCTCATCGGACTCATCCGAGCAGTCTGGAACCTTATTGCAAACCAAAGAAGAATCGATGCACTGTTTTCCATTATTGCACGCGAATTGTCCCGTAGAGCACGTCGAGTTGGACTTTTTACAATCCACCTCATCAGAGTTATCACCACAGTCGTCTTCACCATCGCAACGGTATATAGTGCGAATGCATTTAAAGTTCTGGCATGTGAACTCTTGTGGCGAACATGTCTTGTATTGAGAATTGCAAAATTTCCCTTCATCCGTTCCATCGCCGCAATCGTTGTCATGATCACATATCCAGCCCTAGAAATTGAAGTAAATTAGACTTAAAAAAAAAAAAACAATTAAAGCCTAAAGATATTCCTTTACCTTATTAATACAGCGGCCATTGCCACAGGTGAACATATCTTCCGCACAAGGTTGTGGCTTTGCACAATTAAGTAGCGTTGAGTTCTCATCAGCGCCATCAACACAATCGGGGTCACCATCGCATACCCATTTCTTGGCAATGCACTGTGCACGGCCCCAGGACTTATTTTCTAAGCAAGTAAATTCAGTTTCTTCGTCACACTTGCGATCATCTAAAGGGAGAAAAATGTTCGGGAATGTTATGAAAGTAGCTTATTATATAAAAAAAAAAATGCTTACTGCACTGGTGTCGATTGTCTTCATCGCTGTTGTCCAAGCAATCATTATCACCGTCGCATATATACAATCGTGGTATACAGTTGCCATTGTCGCATGTAAATAAGTCGCCGAAACAAGTTCTTCCCTCAGATTTGCAATACTCTGGCGGTTCGTCGGCTCCGTCGCCGCAATCGTCATCTCCATCGCAATACCAAGTAGCTGGAATGCATCTGTGGTTCGGGCAACGGAAACTGTTTGTCGGGCAAGTACGCTGTCCGCAGTGTAACGGATCTTCATCTGAATTATCCCCGCAATCGTTGTCGCCATCACAGAGCCAGTATGGCTCAACGCATATGTTCGTCTTTTCGCATTTGAGATGATTCGGCGGACATGTCGTGTTTGTCGGACACCGTTCGTGTGTCTCATCGGAAGTCGCATTGTCCTTGCAATCGTTTACACCGTTACAGACCTGTGACATGGGTATACAACGTCCATTTCCGCATGTAAATTCACCATCGACACAGGGTGGATAAGTACAATCGATTTCGTCGGAGTCATCCTTACAATCATTCTCATGATCACATTTCCACGTCTGGAATATGCAACGACCGTTTGCGCAACGATATTCGCTCGGCGAACACGAGTGGTACGCACAATATTTTGTGTCCTCATCGGAGTTATCGCCGCAATCATCGTCACCATCGCACGACCACATTCTCGAAATACACTTGCCATTCTGGCAATAGAATTTGCTTGCATCGCAAGTATTATTGCGCGGCGCACACATGCGACCTTCGTTCACCAGTTTCGAATTGTCGTCGCATTTGCATTCAGCTTTACCGTTCGGTGCCGGATGGCAGCTATGAGCGCAGCCACCGTTATTGATCAGACAAGGATTTACGTTGCATTTTTGGCGCTCGGCGCTGTAAACACGAATATCGCGTGGCGAGTCTTCCAAGCGTTTCACCATTTCAATCATATTCGCACCGGTATGTTTTTCGGCACGATAGACGCCACGAAGTTGCAAATCCGTCCAGTATATATAGTTGCGGAATACCGTAATGGCAAATGGATAAATAGTTGCCGCTACTAAAAGCTCTCGGTTCTTGCCATCCAAGTCAGATCTTTCGATTTTTTCTCGCACAGCGTCGGTCCAATACAATTTACGCTCGTCATAGTCCACTGCCAAACCACTCGGCTGTGACAGATCCTTATCGACTATGGCTCGTTTCAGCGATCCTGCCATGGTTGTTCGGAAAATTTTGCCCGACGTACCGAAGCGACCCCAGTCCGTGAAAAATAGGGTCCCATTACATGGATCTAGTACAATGGAACGAGGTCGTTCAACGCGAGAAATCATCACGAGATCGGTGCCGTCCAAATTCATTGCGTAAATGGAATTATTGGAACTATCTGTCCAATAGATCTTATCCTGTGTCCAGTCGAAAGCAATGCCCTCGGGATTTATGCCTTTCGTGAGTACAATATGTACATCGCTGTTATTTGGATTGTCTGCCTTGGTGTAAGCAATTTTAGCCCATGGACGAATTTGCGTAAAGAGCAATCGATTGTCAACGTAGTCAAAGTCCAAGCCAACAACATTTGTTAGATTCACAATAGGCGAGAACGGAACCTGGGTCGAATGAGGATCCAAGTTAACAGCACGTATTTCAGTACGCGTTGCGAATACCAGGTATTCATTGACAGTTTCGCACTTGCGTCCATCGCTTCCCAGTTTACCGGTTGCACAGTCACAACGGTAGCTTAATCTCGTTGGGCTAGAGCTATCTGGTGGGAAACTGTAGCACAACTGATCACAGCCGCCATTGCCGAGACGTGCACATGGATTGTTTTCATCTTGAGGTTGATTGTTTATATTGTATATGGCAATATCTCGTAATTTGCTCAAATTTGTTCGCACGCGGGTGGGTAAAGAAGTGTTTCCAGGCAGTTTTGAGGCTTTATAAATCGTCATAAGATTTCGATCTACCCAGTAAACTTCACCCAAGTATACAGCGATACCCAGTGGATTGGGAAGATTGCGTCTTATAATCTGACGATTTCCACCTGAGTAGGAGATCTTCTGTATGGTATCTAATCCGGCATCAACCCAGAAAACGTCATGCGTTAACATATCAATTGTCAAATCGCGTGGTTTTGAAATACCCGAAGTAACCAATGAAGTCCATTTGCTTCCATCTAAATAGGCCTTTCCTATCCGTGGATACTGTCCATAATCGATCCAATACAGCAAACGTTTTATGGGATTGACAGCCAGTTCACGAGGTGAATCGTTTGTTGTTTTAACCAAAACTTTACGATTATTGCCATCGAGCCAGCAAACTTCCACATAGTTCTCATGCGGATAAACGTTAGTGAAATATAGATTTCCAGAAACCCAGTCGATAGTTAGTCCACGAATACCATTACTTCCGATACCATCTTTAATGATATGTTGCAGCTCTGTGCCATTTGGACGTGAACGGAAAATTCCATTCCAATAACCGCGATTGTATTCTGCCCAATAGATCCATTGCTCGCGGAATAATACGTCAACATGTAGTATATGATGTCCCGAACCACTTATAGGAACCATTGCCTCGGCACTGTCGCTCAAGCTATAGCCACGTATAACGTCCAATTGAGAAACGACGGCAAATGTCTTGAACGCCACACAATTTATGTCGTTTTCTTTACGATATCCAATACCGCATGCACAGGTTCTCGATGAGCTGTCATCCGGAATGCAAAGATGCTCGCAACCACCGTTGTTTGTTTGACAAGGATGCTGCATCATTGGTCGTTTCTTGTAAATAATCATGCTCTTAAGCTCACTTTCGTTGTCTACGATCACTTTGGGATTATCACCGCGAGGCAAATCGACACGAACGATTTTCTCATGTACAGGGTCCAGGTAATACAATCTTGAATCGAGAATGCCTAAGCTTTTTGGACGTGCAATGGCATTTTCCTCAGTTAGCAGCGTACGGAAATCTTCGCCATGATAGTCCATAACACAAATTGACGCCGGGTATTGTGTGCTATAGTAAATTAACTTCTTTTCGATATCGAGGGCAATGCTTTCCGGTCGTTCGACTTCCCTGAGAACAATCGGATTGTTGCCATTCATGTCAACGCGTCCGATTTTAACTGGCACACCAAAGCCACCTTCATCAATCCAAAATATTTTACCTTCATTCGGGTCCAATACCAATTGTTTGGGCTTTGCAACTGACGTTTTATTACCATCGTTGGCCAGTATAACAGATCGGTATTTGATTTTTCCATCTACACGAACAGCTTCAATGTTACTGGCGATTCGATTACCCATGAAAAGGTTTCGTCCCAGCCAGTCAAAAGCAATGGTATAAGGTGCACCCACAATACCGCCACTTACGCCAAGGAACTGTGTCTTATTGCCACCGCCATATGGCGTAGTGTATATCGTACAATTTTCATCGTCATCCTCGCGCCCTTGTACCCAATATAAGGTTTCACCTTTGCGATCGAAGTCCAAACCAGTACTACTCTCGATACCGATAACTGGTGCAAGCGAGCCGGCGCGTGCGTCACCTCCATTTAGTGGAATATCAACGATCTGCGTGCCCTTCACGACCATCAAGAAGGGGTTCTCTTCTTCGATGCAACGACCTTCGCTTAGAAGTCTGAAGCCCGGTTTACATTTACAGGAATATCCTTCAGTGGCGCTGGGGCTAAGTAGGCACAAGTGCTGGCATTTACTGTTTGCGCATGGATTTGGATGCATCGGTTGCAGTGACGGATGGTGGACATGTATTGAAAGTGGCTGACTTATAAGGTGGGATACGACAGTCTGGTTTTTGCCTCGGAATTTATTTGCCGAAAGCACCCGATTAAGTTGTCGATCTGTCCAGTACAAAGTATCCTCAAATAGCGAAAGTGAATGCGGATGTAATAGATAGTGACTTCCAGAGAGAACTTGTTGTCTTCCGGTGCCATTGTAGTAACAGAAATCTATAAAATCAAGCTTCGAGTCCGCAAAGTAGACACGCTTAGTGGCTGTATCCAAAGTCAGACCATTTGGCCAATAAATCTTTGTGTTGATGATGTTTCGCGCATTGTGCCATCCATACCGATTCTTTCGATACGCGGGTTTTCGCCCCAATCAGTCCAGAATATAAAGCGAGCATTTGGACTTGGATCGATGCACATGCCTCGGGGTTGCGTAATATTTTCGCGTACGAGAACTAAACGATTTGAACCGTTTTCTGCGGAGACCTCGATTGTATTCAGCTTGCTATCGAGCCAGTATAGATTCTTTGCAATCCAATCGTAAGCTAAACCCTCTACTAAATCCAAACCAGTTGTGATTATCTCTTGCGGTTCCATGCCACGATCTAATCGAGAGATTTTCTTCAATTTCATATCGCTCCAGAATATTGTTCCCGTATGCATGTTTGAAGCTGTCGCCACGACATTTTCTACAATAATAGGCACCCGTTCTAGTCCCTGTTCCTTAAGATCAGCAACTAAAATGGAATGCCTGTTCGAGATTATGAGGAACGCTGACGAATGATTTACAGCTTTGCAAGTATGCTTATTAGGCTCAAGCAGGTAGCCGTCTATGCAAGAACAGAAGTATGAACCCTTGGTGTTTGTGCACTGCTGCGAACAAAGACCTGGTGGATCGCATTCATTTGAATCAACGCAAGTGTAGCCATCTTCACCGATCTCTGAGCCAGGCGGACAAACGCACATGGCACCTTGTGGTGTTTTCTGGCAGCCGTTGGAACACAAGCCACTCTGATGTTCACATTCGGCCAAATCACAGCCTTCACCTTCGTCAGCGCCATTCGGACAATCCGGAATACCGTCGCAAACTGATGTTGTATTAACGCAGCGCTCTGAAACTCCGGGGCATTTCCATTGGCCGTGAGGACATTTGAATGGTGGCGGTACACAAGCGTGCTCTGAGCTCTCATCGGAACCGTCGCCGCAATCGTCTTCTCCATTGCAAATGTACGCTTTGAATATGCAATTTGTGTTGTTGCATTTGAAGAAATTCGGGGCGCATGTTATTTGACCACAATCCGCTTCATCGGAATGGTCTGAACAATCGTTTGAGCCGTCACAGTGCCAAGCAATGGGTATACAAAATCCGGACGACTGGCAACGGAAATGCTTCTCTAGATTACATTGATTTGGGCCCATTGAAGGACAACCCAATTCATCGCTGCCGTCATTGCAATCTGGTATGCCATCGCATTTGTAGGATTCTTCGACACATTGCCGCAGATCTGCACATTTGAACTGATTCGCCAGACAAGTTATCGGCGGGCAGTCTTTTTCGTCTTGCTTATCGAAGCAATCGTCGTCGCCGTCGCAAACCCAGCTCTGTGGTATACAGTGACCCGTACGCGGGCAAGTAAACTGGAAGTAAGCGCATGTTTTCTCCGCGCAGAAGTCACCTTCATCGGAACCATCACCGCAATCGTTCTCGCTGTCGCATTTCCACATATTCGGGATGCAGCGTCCATTTGCACATGCAAACTGTGCAGTGCCGCAAGTCACGTTGCCACATTCAAATTCATCGGAATTGTCACCACAGTCGTTCTCTTGGTCACAACGGAAATTAAGTGGAATACAACGTCCCGACTTGCACTGGAATTCATTGGACCCGCAAGTTGGTTCTAAAAGAGGGAGAGCAAAAAATATTAATTTAATGATTTAAATGCTTGATTCTTCTTTGAAATTATGCTCACTTGTGCAATTCTGCTCTTCGTCGCTATTATCCAAGCAGTCGTCATCACCATCGCAAACCCAAGATTTTGGAATGCAGCGCTGGTTATTACAAGTGAAGTCCCAGGAATTCGGACACGGTTGTACTGGTGGTTCAGCACTTGGATCCGGTACACATGATATTTGATCGTCGGCGAGTCGTTCACCATACGGACAGGAGCACTGGGTTTGCAAAGAACCCGACGAATCGTTTCTTGGCACAGCAAAACAGATTTTTTGGCAACCACCGTTATTTCTGTGGCACGGCTGAGTGTCTGCAATGGTTTGCACTTCGAGACTATAAACCTTGACACCATATAACCGATTGGTTTGTGGCTCTCTAACCATCATTTCCTCCTGTTCGCCTGTAAGCTTATGCAAACGAATGATCGCATCCAATCGCCAATCCGTTATATACATCCAATCATTGTGTATCACAATCGAGAATGGATGGCGAACTAAACGAGAGTTCACCGTCTTGATATCGGTACCGTCTAAATTCGAATGCTGGACATGATCAAGTAACGCATCGCACCAGTAGACACGGTCTTCTTTGAAATCAATAGACAAACCATTGGGCCAGCCAAGTGTGACGTTCTTGAATACCAATAGATTGCTTCCATCAGTATTTGCACGCGTTATATTGGCAGGCCTATCCCATTCCGAGAAGAAAATATAGCCTTTATTCGGGTGCACAACGATGGCACGTGGCCGCTTAAGATTTTTGAGCAACGTTCGCCTGTGTGTAACATTTCGTGTGGACAGTACATTTAGTGTTCCCTTGCGTGAGTCAATGTAGTAAAGGTTCTTCGAAGCCCAGTCGACAGCTAAGCCCTCGACTCCCTCATTTTGCGAGGCCAGAACAATCTCACGGCCCGTTCCATTGCGGTGCACACGATATATGACGTCTTGAAGTACATCCGAATAGTAGATATACTGATCATGGGCGTCATAGTCCAAGCCAACGAATCGGGCACGTCGCGAGACAACTGGTAGTATAGCATCGCTGAAGCCTTCAATGACCGGATCGAGAACCTTGCCCTTTATGAAACGTTGTTGTGAGTACATGAGAAACTCGCGTACGATTTTGCAATTCTTAAGATCGGTTTGAAGTTGATAGCCAGTGTGGCAAGCACAACGATATCCCAGACCGGTTGGTGCACCCTTCACAGCCGTTACGATGCACATATGATTACAGCCACCGTTATTGTTGCCACAAGGATTCGATACTCTCGGCTGACTTAAATAGTGTACGGCAACGATTCCCTTTGGTTCTCGTATATCTTTCGCTTTGTATGTTACTTGGATTGATGTTGGGCCGGCAAATTTATCTACCGACATTATGCCTTGCTTGGTGGCGTCCGTCCAGAAGATGCGATTCTCAAACAATGCCAGTCTTGATGGACTTGGAACTTGTTGGCCTCGTAATACCATGACGCGATTATTACCTTCATAGTCCACTGTTTCAATGTAGTCCAACAGTGAATCGCACCAGTAAACCCGTTTTGCGATAATATCAACCGTTACACCCGAGGCTTTGTAAGCAGCTTCCGATACAATTGAACGAGCATGCGTGCCATCCATGTGCGCACGCAGTACCTGTCCACCGTCAGCGACAAACATAAGCCCCGAAGTAGGATCCAAGGCTAAGTCGGCGGGGCTTGTTAGATTCGATCCGAGGACAACAGCATGCCAATTTCCACTTAATTCGAAAACATCAATCTTCTGACCGATTAGATCCGCCACATAGATTTTATCGCCCACCCAGTCAACGGCCAAGGCAACCGGGGCCCAAGTTCCAGGCAATGTCAAATCCAATGGTGCAATAGCACCACTAAAGACATTTAACGGCAGTGATTGCACCTTTCGGGTCTTAACATCCGACCAGTACAACGTATTTCGTTGGTAGTGATAGGCTATGCCTGAAGCAGCTGTCGCATTGGCCAAAATTCGAGCCTCGCCACCGTTCGATGACATTCGGACTATGGCACGGTCATGCGCGAATATGAACTGTAAATGATTGGCATCTGGTGCCACGCACTTGGAATTATCAATCAGATTGTAGCCGGTCGCGCAGTGACACGTATAGGATCCATCTGTGTTCGTGCATAGCTGATCACAATGACCCCATTCATCGCATTCGTTCAAATCGACACACGTACGGTTGTCCGGTGCCAGCGACTGACCTGTACGACAAAAGCACGCGCCTCCAGTTAATGATGGCCCACATTTGTATTCGCAGCTCAATGCCGGACACGATGCTGTCGCTATTGAAGAGAAACCAAACAAACCAAAAGAGATAGAGAGAGAGAGGAGAGAGAGAGAGAGAAGAAAAACACAAATCACAGATCGAGTACAAAATTAAGGCAAAAAGACACTTACAGCAAGCTGTTTCCTCGTCACTGCCGTCCTCGCAGTCGCGCTTGCCATCGCAAAGCTGTGATTTCAATATGCACTTCGGTACGCCATCCTGTCCACCCCGTGGACACAGGAACTTGTTATCAGGACACGCAATTGCCGTACAATTGGCCTCGTCACTTTCATCGGCACAGTCATGATAGCCATCGCAGTAAAAGTTTGTGGGTATACACAATGCGTTGGTGCATCGGAATTGGCCATGATGACACGGTGGGAAATCTAGTTGGAAAAAGGACGAAAAAAAAAAAATTAAGCTCAAGGATTTGAACAATAGCGCACAAATGACGCCGCGCAGATCAATGATGAAAATTAGACGATTTAAGGAGCGCTGTTCTCACGAACGCTATTCGCACTGAAAGTGAATGCATGTCAGTCACACATTTATACATATGTATAATCAGGACATAAAACGCCGAACCCTTTGAATCTTGAATTTTGAATTTTTATTGCAGAATACTCACTGCAGCCTTGCTCGTCCGATTTATCGCCGCAATCGTCCTTATGATTGCACTTCAATGAAGCCTCAATACATTTTTGGCCATTAGCACAACGGAATTGATCCAGGCGACAGGACATGCCCGTGCAGCCTTCTTCGTCACGTCCATTTCGACAGTCCAAATAGCCATCGCAGCGTTTCTCCTTCGGGACGCAGGGTCCGGAGAGGCGAGTTCCATCGGAAGGTGCCAAGCCGCCGGGCAAGTTGCAGAACACATCAGTCGGCTGACATTTTCGGTAAGCTATATGCGTTGCGGCAGCGCATCACATTGAATTGGTTTGTGCCAAGCCAAGCCCAACCAAAGTTCGGAGTGAGCACGAAGAGAAGTTGGGAAAAAAGTTATTTAAGCAGCGTCAATGTCGTTACACAGACGTCAATATATCGATGACAACAGCATTGCAGGAACACGTTCGTGTCGAAGTTTTTGTCGTAGGGTTAACAAGTATAGCGACATCGGTGGCACAGCACAAAAAATATATAAAACACCGTTATCCAATAAAGCGCGAGAGTTCACCAGCAGTGGCAACGGAAGGCAGCAGCAGCAGAGTAGCAGCAGGAGATTGCCAGCGAAATCAACAATGCGAAAAATTGCACAATCGTCGGTGGATAGAGCAGTCAGTGCAGGCACAGGATGAAAGGGCGCCATTGTTTATGGGTTTTTATTTTTCGCAAATAAAAACATGGCCAGCAAAGAAAAGCGTCACACCATGAAAGAAAGAAAAAAAATAAACAAACATCGTGATAAGTCAGTGACAGGATAATAAATTTTTAAAACTCTCTTTCTAAAACAGAAAAGCCTCATGTCAAGCTTTGTTACGAAATGTTATAGGGGATCAAATAGAAATTGTAACATTATTATTTATTTCTTTTTCGAAAGGTCCAAAGTATGCTATTAAATAGAAGCTATTTAAAAGGACGATTTTATAAGAACCCTGCAGTAATATGGACTGACCCAAGTGTAGCCTTAATTTGACTAGTACTAGTCCCCTCATAATTCCACTTCTAATGTATTCAACTGACCTTTTTAACATGGGCCTGTCCTAGGGGAGTGACTAGTCCGTAAAACGGCTGATTATAGGCCAGTTTTTTTTGGGTCAATTGTCGAAATTTTGTCTGTTTTTGGATAGTCAAATGAGGAAAATAAACAAGAAATTTCTTATATATATTCCAAATTGATGAAAGTGTCATTTATAGACTACCCATAAAGTAACCCCTTTATTACCGACCGCCGGCTAGCCGAATTCGATGGAGCGAACTACCGGATGGACCGGTCGAAGGCTAGCCATTCTCAGGAAATTGACCGGCTCATTACTGCAGGGAATGTTTCTCACGTCTACAATTCATAGTGAAAGTCATTATACGAGGGTCTTCTATGACAATTATGAAAATACCCGGAATAAGTTGCCTTAATGGGCGTGGTCCTCGGTTTCTTTTTGCCCCCAAAAATACTAAAACAAATTCACATATGTAGCTGTTGTATTATCAGCAGGGCTCGGATATATATGCATTTATAAATTTAAAGCATACTTTATGGAGTAAAAATTTTGTTCAACTCACATAAAGTTAAGATTCAAATAGATTTTTAACTTCAATAAGAATTTTTATGAAGGTAGAAAAGCCGTTTGAAGTTCAACTTCACTAGATTTATTCGCAAAATGTTGGTAAGAAAAGTTTTTCCCCCATAAAGTATGCTTTAAATTTATAAATGCATATATATCCGAGCCCTGCTTATCATGCATGAATGCCGTACCTTTCTTTTTTTGTAGCTTCCAGTTTTTATAAGAAATATTTTAACTCACCACCCAAAAGTATGACTGAAAATTACTATTTTTTTTTATTCCAGAAGAATACTTCAAATTGGATATGTTAAAGCAATGGCAATTAATTGATAATAGCTTCTTCCATTGGAGCAACGATGCCTCCATGAATGCAATGTATATGCCGATAAAAATTGCCGAAGAACTCTTCAGATGAGTTGTTGGCTACCATTGAATAAATTCAAAAAAAAAAGCTCAATATTTCATCACGCTTCAAAGTCACGATTTACTTCTGAGATGGTCATAATTTTCCGTATGCTTCAGGCTCATTGGCAAAAATCGGAAGTCATTTTTCAATTTTCTTCCTGCCACTTTTACGCTCTTTGTTGGCAATTTTGCGAACTCCGCCTTGCATCGCTTTCTTATATTTAACAGAGAGAGGATTTTCTTTTTTAAACTTCAATGCCGCGCTCTGTTGTATTGAACTCTTCGAGGATGACTTTTGCATCGCTAGCATATGGCAATCTGGATGGCAGAAGTCATAGCATGGCACACAAAAAATACGTAAGAAAGAAAGAAAAAAAAAACACGAAAGTGGGGCTCTTCAATTGGCGTCCGTTGACCATTTCTGATCCGAAATCGAAAAATCGAGAACAAAATTGGAAAGCAGCATAAGAAAAATAATCCCCGTAAGGGTATGGAAAAATGGGAAAATGAACGTAAATATTTATTTTCCGCCAAAGAGTTTCGTCGAGTTTGTCTTGAGGACATTCCCCATATGCACTTGAATGGGAAAGGACGACAGTATTGGTGTCATGGACGAAAAATCATAGCCATTAATTTCATCGCGCTAATAACTTCCATTCCGCTGTGCCAATATACAAGTATGTACATCGAATTAATGCCGGATATTGTTTAAATATTCCTTCTTATTTATGGTCATACCTCAAGTATGTACATGCAAAGCCTGGCGCGCATACATAATTTCACTTTTATTTACAGCTCCAAAGACATATGAGACCCATACCTTCGCATGCCTTTTGTGCCTTAATAATAATCGTGTAAGCTTCTTGACACCAGAAGGTAGCTGAATATTTCCGCCAGGAAATGAAAATTAATCAAGTCAACATAACGTCGACCCGATGGGTGTACAGGGAGTTAATTTGGTGGCGTAATAAATTTACACAACAGGCAATATAATGTGCAAATGTTTTCAAGGCCCATGGATAAAGAAAATTTATTTACTGCACCGAACGAAAATTTCAGATTGACTCTGCTAGCTTCATCAACTTTACTTTTTATAGTAAATATATAAAGTAAATAGATTTTTCCCGTGTACACTGTACCTTCATGCAATGCTTTAATCTGGTTTCCTGCATAATAGCAAAGAGAGGACACAAACCTGAAAGTACAAGTCCCAGCTTATTCAAGGTAAGCCGCGCTAGCAATCATTCTATTATGATTTTAAAATTTCTACAATATATTATTTAATTTCCAATTTAAATTCAAGGAGCTAATAGCTTTATCCTTAATATCCTGAAAATAGTTCAGTACTGGTAGTTTAAAATCAATGCAATATTTTTACCTATTTTATTATAATATAATAATAACCCTGCATGGGGGCAGTCTTCGGGCTGCTACGGGCTTGGCAAACCCGCAGACCCTAGCCAACATTTTAACATTATTGAATGGAATGGTATGGATCACGAAAGGTTCACCATATGACCTGGTTAACATGGTACAGCGGGGACCAGGAACCCCACGGTCTCAATGGCCGTGCCTGGTCTTTGGAAGGCCCCCTTTGGAAGGTCTCGATGGGATGTTATCGAAAAGTTTATCATGAAACTGTGAAAAATCTTAAACTGTTTTTTAAAGAGATTGAGTTAACGTATTCCCCACATTTGAGCACTCTGAGCAATCTCGAATGATATTGACAGTATCTTTCATCTATCCTTTTTCCAAAGATTTATGCAAATTGCTATTAGGGCACTACGTTCCTTATATGCCCGGTTTGTACCTGAAGCTATTGAAAAGAAGACGTGTCCGCCTATTTGGAAAAGCACGAAGTATGTAGAATACATAGAATAAGGCCACGCGACCACTCCTAAACACCTATCGAAAACAAGTGGACATTGAAATACGAGTACTCGCAAGAGACAGTGTCATTACTACGACATCGATGCGCCATCAGAGACAATTTCTGTCTGAGAACAGTCGTCGACAAGCCAAACTAAAAAGCCGTATTCTCATCGAAAAGTTATCCCATGCAGTTACATATTTAATTGACCATTTATCGAGGGTCTTCTTAATGCAACAAACATTGATGCAGCCAATGCGGATGTAATCCTCGGTTGTATTGGATTTTAGTTGTTTTGGGAGTACTCCAATGGTTTTAAAACTGTTTGAAAGAACTCCGATGAAACTAAATTTCCTCAAGAACTTGAGACGCACTTGAACTTTAATTGACTCATTAAAAATTTACTGACATTTGCTTTGCAAAGTTATTTGTACTTGGAAATAATTTGCATACTTTTTGAATATTTGCATAATTTTCTTACGACATTGTGAACGAATTTGTAAGAAGTGAAATGATTTTATTAACCCTGTAACGCTTAAGGGAAAATTCTGTACCCACGTACATAAGTTGGAGAAATTCTGTGGATGGAGTTTTTATAAATCCTTAAATTATAAGGGGAAAAAATACTTTAAAATCTTTTTTGACTAGAATGAGCGTTAAAAAATCTCTGGTCTACTTTTTGACAAATATTCCAAAATTTTTTATGTTGACAAATATTTCTATAGACACGTTCCTATTGGGCGAGTATTTGCCTTATTTGAACAAAGCTTTGTTAATGAAAATTTTCTTTCGATTCGGTAGAACGGAACGCAGCAAATATTTTCCATTTTTCTGTCATTTGAGTCAGACTTTTTCAATTTGAAATAATCAAATATTTTTCTAGTGAGAGCGTACCATCAGAATTATTTTCCTTGAGCTTTTTTAATTCTCTTTTACACTGCATCACTTGAGCATTTGGAAACTTCAACAAAGTGCCAGGAATGCTGGCTATGCGGAAGGTACACATTCCACAAAATAAAAACTTTTTGTCGTGTTTTTCTTAATCCTTCTTTTATTTACTCCCCTTGCAGCAATCAAAAGGAAAAGGATTTTCTCGGGCAAAGTGCGTACATTTAGCTTCAGCGTGGCATATTAGTTTTGCGCGTATCTTGTAACAGGTTGACCAAGCACCAATTTTAGTCATACATATACGTTTTAGCGCTCCTCGTTTAAGCTAAAACGACTTTGTCAAAACGGGGTGTTTACATATGCGCATGTCGTTTTGTCATTTTGTGGTTATCGTTTGTTTGCTCAACACTTGAAATATGAGTGAATATTGTAATTTAGAATAGATGCAATTATTGAAATTGCGTTCGTTTTCTACATTGGTTGTGGAATTAACCTCACAATTTTCAAATTAGAAATTTCAATGACCATATGTTTTGCATTTTTATAGTGATGACACTCAAATTTCGATATTTTTATCAGTTATAAACAGGATTTATCTTGTTTAGCTACTTGTTTTAAATTAAAACAGGAAAGTTTCTCGTTTTAGTTTTGTACGATAAAACGGGAAAAACCTAAGTTGTTTTAGAGCTAAAACGGACAAAGTTACTAAAACGCGAATAAAACGGCATATGTAAACGGCCTATTAAGGTTTTAGCTCATAATATTTAAAACAAAAAGGAAATGAAATTACCCAATTTCTTCTCAGAATGGGTGTGACCTTGGAGACTGTTTTGCATGGAATCGCCCATATATAACAGGTCGAGGTAACGACTTCATTCGCAAATAAGGTAGTTACTTAGATCAGGATGCTTCGAAAAATGTCAACACATCGAAGCGCAAACAATCAGGGGTGTCACAGAATCCGATAGTTGTCGGAATTGCAATTTTAGTCGACTGAATTTTCATATATATATTTCATAGACAGCCTGATAAAATATGGTTCTGTGCCATTAAGAACCAATAATAGTTTCGATTCAAAACCAAAAACAACAAAATTTTGTGAATTCTGTATAAATTTTCGATCGGTTTTAGTTCCGATTCCGACAGCGATCGGATTCTGTGACACCCCTGAATAATTGAGCTTTATTTCCTTGTTGAATGAAAGCAACTTCGAATTCGAACTGCACTTGGCGATGTCAAATGAAAAATGCCTCGAAAAAATGAAAAATTAGACGTGGTCTGAAAGTGACATAGCAGGAAATGTCAATACTGAATCTATACTCTTTCTCTACTGACTGCGTCAACAGTACTACTGACCAGTTATACCCGTCGCAATGCTTTCCGTTATTGACATTTAACATTGAGTTGTCATTGAAAGTCAACAGTAGACCAAAAAACTATTGACGCCGGTACTATTATGTAGACAAAAGGAGTACTCTTTCGCTTTATAAGTAGACACGTTGTTGACATGGTCAATAAAGATTAACTATACCTCTTGACAGTACAGTTCCTCTAATGACATCGCCTATAAATACTGTTGACGTTGGAACTAGTTCTCTTGTCTATATTGACGTCAATATAGACATGGGGCCATATGGCGACAGACTTCCTGCAGGGGAACTATAGGTTGACAGCGTGTTAAAAGACTTGTAAGCTCGATGTGTCACAGAGTCGGGATGGACCGACTTTAGCTATCTTATTATTTTTATTATCTCTTTTGTGTTCATTCGAGACATTGTTAAAGAAGTGTTTCTCTGTAATGAGGGAAATGAAGTTAACTGTTGAATTCTTTTCCCTGTGAGCGAACAACTAAATACTCCCATTTAAAAGAGTTAAAAAGTTGAAACGCTTGAAATACCGAAACAAAAGAGATGATAATTATTGGATTTCTTTTTGTGCACGGCACGGAATAAATTGTCTTAGTTTTTGTGATTTTCCAAGAAGATTTTTCTGAAAATTTAATTGTTTTTTTTTTGTTTGCTTTCAATGTGACTTTGAATACCTTTTGAAAGGATAATAAAACATTGATATTTAATTAGACCTCCGGTAATCCGACAAACGCTTTCCAGGGAAGTGAACTATTAAATTTTTTGTTGATTACAGAGCGGTGACTGAAACCTTTTATACATAGTCCTTAAATATTTACAAGACAACCCGTTGTAATGAGACAATTCACAGATCCAATGATAGAAGTCTCTATATATTTCAGAAACGTGCTGGATCTTGTCGATTTCATGACACCATTTCAAATCGTTATCCATTTTTAATTTCGATATTTCTCTAAATCGATTTCCATGACACCGTTGAATAATAAATGTATTGGTTTACATGTTAGGGTGCCGGATTACCAGAGGTCCCACTGTATTATTATTATTACAAGTAAACATGCATCCTATTTAAGGCTACTTAAAAAATCTCTACAATTTTCCATGAAGTCGGTAGGCACCTCTACAGTATCCCACATTGTATGAGGCCAATTTTTTTTTTTCATTATTTTTATAAAAAATTTCTTGAGGTTACGATGAAAATAAAATGACCTAAAAATTCAATATCCTGAATATTTCCTCCTAGATATACGTGGTATTTTTCATTTGGAGGAGCGACGCGACTTTATATTCAAAGGGAAAGACGGAAATTATGTATCACATACATATGTAGGTATGTGTAAGAACCCTGTAGGAATTTGAACCAGTGCCATACTAGTACCACCAGTACTAGTTCTTTTCTATACCCCTGTCCATATAAAACTCTGTCGAAAATCAGTACAACATCTGTACAGGAAAGCAACTAGTACAGTATGGACCAGAATTATTCTACTTTTCGATCCAATTGGGTAAATTTGCACCAGTTAAATACTAGTGATGTTTACGGGAAAAAGTTTACAGAATCGTGGATTTTTCTTTCAGTACATAATGGAAATAAATATTTATATTTAAAAAACAACCATTCGGTTGTGTATTTATTATTAATTTATAACGCCTCAATGAATGAATGCAATTATTCCACTGATCACTAGTACAGTTATGGTGAAAACTTACCCAAACATTGCACTAGTTATTTTTATACTGGTAAAAGTACTAGTTCTTTTAGGCAAATTGCCGAACAGCTTTCTACAGGGAAGATACAAAACAATTCCTCGGTACTTCTATACGGGTTATACTGTTCCAACTAAGTACTTTCATACTATCCCAACATTGACAAATTCCGGGAGCTTTTTTCTTGGCGAAAAGCTGCTTGCAGAGAAGAGTTTCAAAGAAATTATTTGCAGAAATCGGTGGTGTTTTAGTTTTAATGCTATTAAAAGTTTCGAATTAAATGTACCATGAGAAGAGATACTCCAATTTGTATTAAGCGTGAGCGTGCAAGCATGCCAGCGTATTACTTAGTTAAGCACGTGTGATTCTTTGTTGGGGGAAAGTAAACAAAAAATTTTCATTGCAGAAAGTTTCGAGCATGTTTTTCAAGCTATGATGTTGTACGGTTGAGTGTGAAAAAGTATTAAACGTGTTAGAAAGGCACCCACCCCTTTCTGTGCGTTATGTACATATGTGTGTGGCAGTAAAAGTTGAAAAGCATTAAATCGTCAACAGTGGCGCAATATTAAATTTGCTAAAGTCTGAATATTCATAAAAATGTGTCAGGAAAAATCCCATCATATCCCATATTAAAAAAAAATGGTTTTAAAAAACTTGAATCCTTTTTATGGAAAGTAAAGAGTGTCTTTATTATGTTTATTTATTTTCACTTTCAATGATTTTTTTTTTT